>OZ030395.1:12425767-12848267 GCA_964023965.1 Melinopterus prodromus
CTATCGTTTGAAATGACGAATTAAATCTATATCCTCCGACCGGGCTCAGTAGTTCAGCGGTAGAGCAATTCCCCGGCAAGGAAGAAGGCCCCGGTTCGAATCCGGGCTGAGACCGTATCCTTTTAATTAATTTTAAAATATACTTCTCACTTGGATTCTATTTACGTCATATTCCATATATAGTATATTTAAACCGATTAAACCAGTTTCCTACTTTCCACTAGCAAGATTTGCGATTAACCTTGACATACCATGAACCAATTTCCACCAGTGTCCAATAGATGTCATGATAATAGTAGTTAGACAGCAACCCGTACTGTTACTATCGTTTGAAATGACGAATTAAATCTATATCCTCCGACCGGGCTCAGTAGTTCAGCGGTAGAGCAATTCCCCGGCAAGGAAGAAGGCCCCGGTTCGAATCCGGGCTGAGACCGTATCCTTTTAATTAATTTTAAAATATACTTCTCACTTGGATTCTATTTACGTCATATTCCATATATAGTATATATATATATATATATATATATATATATATATATATATATATATATATATATATATATATATATATATAGTGGGAAATATGGTCAGTTGGGCGATGTAAAAGAAACTCATTTAGTCTCCGTTCAAATTTTCGTCTTTATTAAAGACTTCTTCAGGAACAAGCTAATTAGAATAAAGCACAGACTTCAGTCAATGTACAGGTCTACACAATTATAAATAGTGAACAAAACATCGTTTCTACTTACACATAGAGTAGCACAAAAGCCTGCTAGCAGAAATCGACATTGTCATCGGAACACACATCAACGCACACGTCCGAATAACACATTTATAAACATTAAGGACGATGCAGCACACAATAAACAAAATTAAAATACGAGGACACATGCATTCTGCACGAATGACAACTGGTTGTGAGAAAACCAGTCAAAGCAACAACAAAAACACATCAAATATGAGCGATAGGGTTACCAACATTAATACCAACCGCGTCGGGTGAATTCTTGAAGTTATGATTAATTAAAAAAGAGTATATGGACACAAGTAAATTAAGCACCTTATACTCTTTTTTAATTAATCATAACTTCAAGAATTCACCCGACGCGGTTGGTATTAATGTTGGTAACCCTATCGCTCATATTTGATGTGTTTTTGTTGTTGCTTTGACTGGGTTTCTCACAACCAGTTGTCATTCGTGCAGAATGCATGTGTCCTCGTATTTTAATTTTGTTTATTGTGTGCTGCATCGTCCTTAATGTTTATAAATGTGTTATTCGGACGTGTGCGTTGATGTATGTTCCGATGACAATGTCGATTTCTGCTAGCAGGCTTTTGTGCTACTCTATGTGTAAGTAGAAACGATGTTTTGTTCACTATTTATAATTGTGTAGACCTGTACATTGACTGAAGTCTGTGTTTTATTCTAATTAGCTTGTTCCTGAAGAAGTCTTTAATAAAGACGAAAATTTGAACGGAGACTAAAGGAGTTTCTTTTACATCGCCCAACTGACCATATTTCCCACAATATCAATTACGTTTTGATTCCAAACTAAGTCGGTCGTTATTTCAATTCAACTATATATATATATATAAGATATGCAGTTGATTGTTTGGGTATCGATCATTGGCTGTTTTTATTTAAATAAAACTCATTTAAATCTTACAATATTTCAGGTCTTTATTGACCCTTCTTCAGGTAAGGTTCTGAAAATATAAAACAATAAGCAACACCACTCTATCTACAGGTGTGCCAATACTACTTACTTCGAGTTAAGGGAGGCAGCGAGACATTAATAGCAGTGTACTAACATTAAAAGCAAACGACAACTAAACAATTTCTCCTTGTACGGACGATGCGGACATTTTTACAATATTGACGAACAAAACAACAAAACAACGAAACAACGAACAAAACGTCTATAGCGTGTGCGAACGTGGATCGACATGAATACCTACACACAATTCTGTTTTCTTTTTTTATAATATATTTCTATAACCCTCCACATCCATTGCCTGCGCGATTCATATCCGAGCGATGTGGAGGGTTATAGAAATATATTATAAAAAAAAGAAAACAGAATTGTGTGTAGGTATTCATGTCGATCCACGTTCGCACACGCTATAGACGTTTTGTTTTGTTCGTCAATATTGTAAAAATGTCCGCATCGTCCGTACAAGGAGAAATTGTTTAGTTGTCGTTTGCTTTTAATGTTAGTACACTGCTATTAATGTCTCGCTGCCTCCCTTAACTCGAAGTAAGTAGTATTGGCACACCTGTAGATAGAGTTGTGTTGCTTATTGTTTTATATTTTCAGAACCTTACCTGAAGAAGGGTCAATAAAGACCTGAAATATTGTAAGATTTAAATGAGTTTTATTTAAATAAAAACAGCCAATGATCGATACCCAAACAATCAACTGCATATCTCATTAAATTAACGATCAATTAATACTCCATTATCCATATATATATATATATATATATATATATATATATACAAGTATATATAACAAGTTTTTGGAACTGCCTCATCATGTATATGGCATGTCTCTTGATCTATGTAAGTGGTCCAATCACAAACTATATCTTGCATATAATCTCATCAACATAATCAATTTCAATTTTAGCAATGCGGCTCGTAACTTTGAAAGTTCGTTAAAGTTCTAAACCAACCGCTGTTACCGCATTCGGCTGCTTTGAAGACACAGACAGCTGATATCGAACTATAGTAGACTGTGGTATTCAGCTTGAATTTAATGATGCCTCAGACATTTTAGTTGCAACTCAATCCATTGTCAAGCTAAGTGTATTGTAAGCGAAACTTACTGCGGTTTCATTCCAAATGCGACAGGTTTTCAATGCTGTCGTATACGGATAGAACATTTATAAATTGGTAGATGGCGCTTTAAACACTCTTCTCGAAGTTCGGCCTTATCTTGAGTATAAATAGTAGACTGGTGAAATCCTACCGCTCAGTTGATGTAAAACGTCGTATTTAACTCGCACATAACGGATATAAATCACTCTCATGATTACACGCTCGCCTACAGCTCGTGTAAACTTCATGCTCGTGATTTATATCCTTAATTATGTGCTCGTCAAATAATATACTATTATATAATATTCGGCATTACAAACAACCTAGTACGACACGGCGTCGGCACGTCAGTGACGGCAAATACAATACATTGTCCCGCGTATAACTACTTTCTACGATTGGCTATAGATTCTAGAAAAGGGCGAGGAGCGGTATTGAATTGTCAATAGTCCTAGACAAGACGCAACATAAAATGTACAGTAGGTACCATCGTTAAATAATTAAATGATATACTACTATAGTTACTTCCATATACTTACTACAAAACATCATAATACTCAAGGAATCGCACAATATTAAAAAATCGCCCAATTTGCTACTTGCTACTTTTTCAAAAACAAAGTCGTAATTGTGTTCCAAAAGTCGCTCAAATTGCGATAAATTACCCTATCTGGCCACACTGCTACCCTAACCTTGACTATATGTAGCTCTGGGAAAACACTAGTACTGGTCGAGGATGTGGGACATCCCAAAAGGCGGCGACACGTGGAAGTTTTGCTCTAGTGTACCCTCGGAAAAGTTCTAGTCAATAATAGGTTCACATCAGGGTTGTTATAACAAACTTTTTTTGTTTTGAACTAAACAAACATGTTTTTTTTATAAAATGATGTTTTTAAACACGAAACAATGTTTTTAAACAATTCGCAAAAAAAAACATGTTTTAAACATGAAAAAAAAAACATGTTTTAAATCACACAAAAAAACATGTTTTGAATAAGGAATAAAAATTGTATTTTATAAAGAGATTTTTTTATTAATAAATACAATATTTAATTAATTTTTGGATTTTTTAATTGATCCATGCATAAAAATTTTAAAGCCAGCATATAATGATGATTAAATAGTTAAATATGTTGTCCAAACTTCGATAGTTTAAAACACATGTTTTAAACATTTAAACATTTAAAACAAACTGTTTTAAACATGTTTAAAATAAAATGATTTAAAACAAAATATTTGTTTTAAGACATGTTTAAAAACATGTTTTAATACAAATGTTTTAAAACATAGCAACCCGGGTTCACATTAATTCCTTCAACAAACTAATAATTTTTACTTTATCATGTGGCGACGATTCCGGAGAAACTACTAAAGGTATCGGAACGAAAGTTCATATTTAGAAGTTTTGTTACCAAACTTAGAGCTGAAAAGCTTTTGGTTGAAAAGGGTCCAAAGGAACTGGTAGTTTATTCTAAGCCTTTTTGAAGGATTTTGCAAATGAGCCGCCATTTCTGTAATTTCGACAAAATAGTAATTAATAAAT
Source organism: Melinopterus prodromus (assembly GCA_964023965.1). Lineage (NCBI taxonomy): Eukaryota > Metazoa > Arthropoda > Insecta > Coleoptera > Scarabaeidae > Melinopterus > Melinopterus prodromus. The sequence goes on from OZ030395.1 coordinate 12,430,135, forward strand.
TAAAGTAGAGGAAATTTTGAATAATTTATGCTTATGACATTTTTTGGTAAAATTATTAGTTTAGCTTCAAGAGCAAATTCTATTTGATCGAGATCGGTCGCATCTGCATTGATATGAAATTACATAGTAGCCAGGATTTTGCCAAATATTTTTTTGTGTTGACTCATTCGAAACCAGCTGATCTCATCAGAGGTTGGAGAACCACTATGGAACGTTGCCGCTGTAGTGCGTCAAATTATAAAATACAAATTTCAAATAAAATAAGATCACCAATTTGATTGTTTGTTGATAAGAAATATCAACCCGTCTTTATATCTAATTCTAAAAACGATAAATTGCGAAAATTATAAATAAAGTATAGCGATGAGTGTAGTTTTATTTTAGTATGTTGGTAGGGATGTGTCATGAACAAATATAAATCTGTCAGAATTTGAATTACCTTTTTAAGGTGCGTTTTCATTAGTGATAATGGCAGTGCTAGCAGATGCCGTTATAGTATTTCCAATAGAAAATTGCTAGTGACTCATGTTTATGTACATGCAAACTAATATGTATCATTATCACGATATGTAAGAAATACTATAATTTCGTATTCTACCACCGCCATTAGCTACCATTACCTACCAATCGGAACGCACCTTTAAACTTGACGTTTCGTCAAAGTGGTACCAACCAAGCATTTACTATACAGAAATCGTTTATTTAAAAACACGTATTTCTTAAAAAGCAACACAATAAACGTTGATGTCGCTCCTGCCAAAAACTAGATAGCGCGACTCGCTCACATGCGACGGCGACACTCCGCCTTCGGTGACGCGCCGCATCACCGCTCGTCGCGCTATTCCGTACTTTCGGCATTTGTGACATAAATAACTATTATTCTAATGACGTAGTGCATGTAGTGTCAAATGCTTATGCTTTGACAATACCTACGATTTATCTCAATAGAATAGATTCTCATGCAGCTAAACTATTAATTTTATATATTGTATGATAAAGTCATGTGCCTGGCCACATCAGATTTTTTAAATCAAAGAACCATTTATCGGAACTTTACAATGTCGCGTTTTAACTCAACCAACAATTTCGTTAATTTAAAAAATTATAATTAAATCTCGTTTGTTAGAATATACAAATTGTAAATTTTAATTGAAAACGCAAATTGTTTGACAGAAATAAACATTCTTTCTACAAAACAAATATGGCATCTGTACCGGAGCATTGCCTGTCATCTTTTAGAAGATCATTCACCTTGCATCTTATATTGCGAACTTTGTCTTGAATACATCGGGATTCACTATTAGATTCAGTAATTATGAGGTCACTCAAACGTGACCTCCTCAACGAATCTTTTCATCAAGAAGATACGTTTTAATATAATTTAAATTTCATGAAGGGTAGCAGTTTAAATCACTGTTTTAGTGTTATACTCACCTTTTGTACCTTAGTATACAATAAACTTTATGTATTTATTTATCTATTTATTTATTTCAAACAAATACATTTTTATCCGCAAAGAAATATTTCTTTGCCTCTATTGAAACACGAAATTTGTTTGAGTCGCATATTTATTTGAATTAAACCAAATTTTCTATATGTGTACGCTCCAACAGTAAAAACCATCCGTCAAAATATTGTAAGCTTCTCAAACCGTTCAAATATTTGTTCAGCTGTTGCTGTACTCACAACATATAAGTACGTATATTCATAACCAGGGATTATATTTTACGCATTTGGCTGACCTGCCACAAACATTTTCAACCCCATATTTTAAACTTTAAACCCCCCAACCTAAATATTATTTCGTACGAACCCCAGACGACGGGCACGTATGTATATAAATCACATAACTTCTACCGATTAGAGCGCTCGCAGTAAAGTATTAAAACATTTATGTAGAGTCATGTACAAATGTTTAACTTTAGCGCTACGTATATCGAATCCGTTTAGGGGGTGAATTTATGTACGAAATTCGTTTCTAAATCGGGGGTTCTCTATCGCTTCAGGAAAACTGTAAATTTGTCTTTCGACGTGCACTGTATTAAATTTCGATATGATATATCCACCCCCTTTGGCCGAGTTAAGGGTTGGGGGAGTTTTCGCGCAACTTTAGGCTTATGGAAGATTTATGACTGCGTCTTACGCCCCCTAATTGGTTCTTGGAGGGTGGCTTTTTTCATATCGATGCAAGGCGGCCGAAGAAAAAATAATATAAGTGATTTATAATATACAGTGTGTTCATTTCAAAAGTATCCACCCTTAATAACTCTTGACCTCATGCGATTATTGCTTTGAGTGGAAATACGTCGATTTAGACGTTGAGGGGATGTTCAAAAATGGTACCTAGATAATTTTAGGTTTCATCCCTTCACCCCCCGCCAACCCACTTTGAAATTTTAAGTGGCACCCCCTACCTTGTGATACATCATTTGAATTTTTTGATTTTTTTAATCGAAATTATTGATTAACACTAAACTAACTAAGGTTGCCTTTACATTTATGGAATTTTTATGGTTAATTTTATGGTATTTTGTTTGTAGCTTGCCGAAATTTATGGAAATATATTTTAGAATAACTTCCTATGAAACTTAACACTTGTTCTTTCCCTAGGTTATTGCTAAATATGAATATTTTTTTCAACATCACATACTTCCGGTCAAACCGGAAGTTGATAATTACTTTATCGTTTATCGCCCTCGAGCCCTGTAAATTTTTTCCTAAATATTATCTTCGTGTAGCTAGAAAAATGTTTCTGGTTATTTTTAAATACCAAACACATCCAGAACTTTTGTCATTTTTTTTTTATTTTCGTTGTATATCGAATAAAAATGACAATATAATTTTGATTTTGGTCTCAAAACATAATGGTTTAAAAAATATATAACACTACATAATTTGGTTAAAGATAATACTAATATTTTACCACAACAATTTAAATTAACTAAACATTTAGAATGTGTCCATGTTGAGAATAGTTGATTCAATGTTTGCAAAGGTTTATTCAATCTTTTGAATAAATATTTATTGAGACAAGACACAGTTTCTTTGAATATGGTTCCTTAAACTGCCATTCGTACAAATAAAAACACTACAACTACAACTACAAAAATGACATTGATCTAAATAACTAGCGTTTTCTCTTAAATGTAAGAAATAATTCTTCAAATATAAGTTATTTTTACCAAACTGATATTGCAAATATATAAATAAATGACCACTTAATGACCACGCTAAGATGGTGGTGGAGGCATGAACAAAGATTAATTATTTACTTGTAGTTAATAAGACAAACTTCAAAGATAGTAAACAAATATTTTAAAGTTGCGATTAATAATTCTGTGATTAAAGAAATTATTAGTTTGTTGAAGGAACTAATGCGGACCTATTATTCACTTGAACTTTTCGGAGGGTACATTAGGTTTTTGGGGTCTCTGATTCGAAATATGATATCAGATTTTAAAAATTCAAAATGGCAGAGCCAATATGGCCACCAAAAATGATAAAATATATCCGATGTGCATGAAACTTATTTCCTGCACTATTTCGAGATTCCTGATTACTAATCTGATAACAGATTTTTGAAATTCAATATGGCGTAATCAATATGGCGACCGAAAATGTAAACAATTTCCGAATTGCATACAGGGTCCTGCAACTAAGCTCCCGTCTTCTGTAGCTCACTTACTCATTAAGCTCAGAGTTTGACATTGTGCACGCTTACCCTGTACTTCAAGGTACAATTCAAGAAATTATTTTTTATTATACAGGGTGTTCCAAAAATCTGCAACGCCATGGTAATATATTTTTTTAAATTGCATGCTATACATTTTTCTACACATTTGGAAGCCTTTTATGCTTGCCTACATATCACCAAAATTTTATTGAAATCGGTTGAGTGACCGCAAGGGAAAAAAATAAAAACCAAAAAAAATTGATTTTGCATCGTAGGCTTTAAAAATCAATAAAAACCACAAAATGCACCTCGTTAATAAAATTATGCGACGTGCTTTTTAAGTTAGATGTAAATAGTCTCGTTAACCAAGTGACATTGATCCAAATTATACAGGGTGACCAAAATCGAGTGTCAAACTTGTCAAACTTCAAAGCGTGTTATTGTTCTTATTTTAAATTGGAACCCATAAATCTTTTTATGTGAAATGATGCAGAATTAAAAAATAAACATTGTTTCTAAATACAACCGCATAACAATTCCCAATATTTTAAAACTTATTCGCCAAAAACTCATTTTTCAACGTTTCCAACGGCAATTTTAGATGATAAATATCGTACGTGGCTTTGAAAAACAATTTATTTCATAAAAAATAATAGACGTATTTTAGATTTGAGTGTACTTAATTAAGTAGTTATTCAAATGCTAAATTTACTGCATAATTTACCTATAGCGGTAAGGACGGAAATGTGGCTATAGGTAAATTTTGCAGTAAATTTAGCAATTGAATGCCTACTTAATTAAGTACAGTAAAATCTAAAATACCTCTCTGCGTTATATTTTATGTAATAAATTGTTTTTCAACGCCACGTACGATATTTATTACTTAAAATTGCCGTTGGAAACGTTGAAAAATGAGTTTTTGGCGAATAACTTTTAAAATATTGGGAATTATGATGGGGTTGTATTCAGACACAATATTTATTCTTTAATTCCGCATCGTTTGACCTAAAAAAAATTATGGGTCCCAATTTAAAATAAGAACAATAGCGCGCTCTGAAGTTTGACAAGTTTGACACTCGATTTTGGTCACCCTGTATAATTTGGATCAATGTCACTTGGTCAACAAGACTATTACATCCAACTTAATAAGCACGTCGCAAAATTTTATTAACGAGGTGCATTTTGCGGCTTTTATTGATTTTTAAAGCCTACGATGCAAAATCAATTTTTTTTGGTTTTTATTTTTTTCCGCTGCGGTCACTCAACCGATATCAATAAAATTTTGGTGATATGTAGGCAACCATAAAAGGCTTCCAAATGTGTAGAAAAATGTATAGCATGCAATTTAAAAAAGTATATTACCATGGCGTTGCACATTTTTGGAACACCCTGTATAATAAAAAATAATTTCTTGAATTGTACCTTGAAGTACAGGGTAAGCCTGCAAAATGTCAAACTCTTAGCTTAATGAGTAAATGAGCTACAGAAGACGGGAGCTTAGTTGCAGGACCCTGTATAACTTAAATCCTACAATTGTACAAGACTTTTGATTCCAAATCTGATATCATATTTTCAAAACTCAGAATGGCGAAACCAACATGGCAACCGAAAATATGATAATAATATATCCGATTTGCATAAAACTTATTTCCTGTAATATTACAATTCTCCTGATTCTTAATCTTTAATATGAATTTTTAAATTCAGGCTGGCGGATTCAATATATCGACAATAAATGTTCGATTTGCATAAAACGTATTTTCTGAAACATTGCTGTTGGGGCTTATATGAAGATGAGAAGAACGTTAAAATTATATATGTATTGATTGTTGACAAAGCATTAATGCAAAAATAACCTGTATATTGTTACAGTTTATGAATCTTTTCCACACAAGGAAGTACTATTGCACTATTGTTCGTTTTCCAAAGTCTTTCTAAATGCGCATAAATGTAAATTCAATTCGATTTATTAGTCTGTGAATTCTGTTGACAATTTGATATCATATTTGACTTCGACAGCTTCAAATATCACAGGAACGAAGTTTCAATTAAATCCGACAGTTTCTAGACTTTGGTTTGCTATATTAAATCCGCCATTCCGAATTTTGAAAATCTGACAACAAATTTGGGTTTAGAGATGCTCGAATGCCACAGGAAAAAAAATTCATGTGAATCTGAATATAATTTGATTTTGGGTCCGCCATATTGAATCAATCATTCTCAATTTAAAAATCTGACATGAGATTTGGTATAAGGGAGCTTGAATTATGAAAGCTATGGATTTACATGAAATAAATTTCATGTAAATCCATAGCTTTGACATTTTTGGTCGCCATATTTAATCCACCATTTTGAATTGTTTAAATCTGACATATTTGGAATCACGGAGCGTGAGATATCACAGGAGGCAAGTTTCGCATGAATTCGAGTATTTTTGGTCGCCATATCGAGTCCAAAAGTGACACCAAAAAACCCTTTCTCAACATATTTAATGCATATTTTACAATAGCGCAAGAAGGTGAATATTGCCTCTTTATACGGTCTCCGGGTTGATACTGCGATGTATATTAGTTTGCAACTCAAATAGAAATATATTCCATTTCATATAAAATCGGATGAAGTCGGATGCCATTTTCATACTATCTGAAAGCTAAAGGTACTACCTATCTGGTAATATACACTATTCGCCAGGATTGAGTGCAATACTGAAGTTTTTCACTACTTAAAGTCAAATAAACGCAAGGAATACTAAAAAAACGAACAAGCTATGTTCTAGTTTAAATTATAACAAAATGTTTTATGTTATTCATTATTATTAAGGTGCATTAAGTATATACAAACCCCGGGAAGAATATCCATTGTAAAAAAATATTCACATAACCATGAATACAAACAAAATTGCACTTGAAGGCAGTATTGAATTATTGTACTTTCAGTAAAGAATAATTCTCCCGCGCAACAAGTCGACTTTGGGGCTCATTCTACAAACTAGTTGCAACTAAAAATATTTTTTTTGTGTTCTACAAATGCATTGGTACCTTGTCTTGGTATTCATTAAATTAGGGTTTGGCCAGCTTCTCGGGTAGTTTTGCCACTGTACGCCATCTACCAATACTATTTTTAAGTCAGAGCAAATCTTCTTTGAAAGAAATGAATCTCTTCTTGTACCCAAATATATTTATTTTACTTTAATAAATATCCCAAATAAATTAATCTCTGCGAGAAAATAAACTATAGTATTCAATTAACTAAATATTGTTGGCGCCATGTTTTGATCCAAACGAGTAAAAGAATAAAATAATGTATTTCTTAAAAACAAGAAATCTTTTCTGTGTAAAAGATATCCACTAGATGTTACTTTAGGGTAAATGTCAATACCGGACAATGTTAGCTAAAATGGTCGACTGTTTTATTCATATTACAGGTAAAACTGTGTATAAAAGCGAGGCAAACGTTCTACTTCCGTATTAATTAGTTTCAGAATGAGCGGTTTCCCTAAAGCGCGTCGCCTGTAACAGACTGTTGATGGAGCCACAGTCACGCGACATTACGTGTTTCGCACATGAGGGCATTACCATAAAAACCCGTCTAGTCCATTCTGTTACTCCAGTTCTCCGGTCAACAACGACTTTTGTTACTTCTTTTCATGTCTGGCAGTTATCAATAATACGGCAGAGAAATGCCACCGTAATCTGAATATTACCACCATAATTCTTTTCTGTTGAATTAATTATCTTGAATTGTGTTGGATTTTTGAGATTCTGTACTATACAGGCTGTCCAAAGTTATCGTTCCACTAAATAGAACGATGTCTTTCGATGCCTCAAACCTAAATACGAAGAAGACATTTTTTGTAATTTTTCGAATAATTGTTCGGGGTTTGGGAAAACTTATGTTAAAGTGATAGGACTTGTATAGGCAAAACTGGGAGAGCTGAAGGTGATTCATCGCTTAAAATCGTATGAACCAAGATATGAACGTACCGCGTGAATTGGTTATTAGCTGTGTATATTAAGTTGCCCACTAGGTAGTTCGTTCAAGATTAATATTTAATTATTAAAAATACTATCATTTAATTGTGATAATTGTCCTATCTAATTTATATATCCATCATTAGCATGTTTAACACACGTTCGCGCTCGAATTGGAGGTTAGGTTGCTACCGCTGTCATTCGTTCTTATGGTTCTAAAAACAGACGTACTTTTTTGTCTTGCCCATTTAAATTATACAGCAGACGTATGAAAAGTATGCTATTTCGTTTTAACACGCGTCAATATTTAGAAATATTCTGTAACGTATGTCTAAAATAACAGCTGAAATCTATGAGTAATCTTCAGCTCTCCCAGTTTTGCCTATAGACGACTTTCCCAGGAAGAATTTGGCCTATTATACATATGGATTTGACGCCTCCAATCCACCCCACACTGCCCTGAAAATTACCCAAATGAAAAATTTACATATTTCGGAAAATGTACCGTACCAATCATTTCATTATTTTTTTATTGTCATAGAAATCATTAGTTTAAGTCTTGTGGAATGTTTATAAACACTTGTCAGTACACTTCTATTTGTTTAAATAAATTCTATTTGTTTAAATAATCGTTTTTTCTCGATAGTTCGTCTGAATTTTAGTTGGATTTGGCAATTTACTAAGGTATTTATTATACCTTAGAGGGACATTATTCAATTAAAAACTTCTTCCTATTGTTTAAACAATCAATTATAATTCATTTTCAACCGTTTTTCTAATTATGGTAGAAAAGTGAGTTTATTTGTGAAATTGCCTTATAAATTTCATGTTCGTGATATCTAGTCTGCATTATCTAATAAAGCCACATTTGTTTAAACAAATGACATTTCCTTAAATTTTTTTTTTCAATTCGCCTAAATGGATTTTTTTTTAGATCGGTCTGGCCAACTGTTCTGCTGAAGTAACATCATTTATATTTTAGCTTGATTTCCAGTGTTTGAATAATAAAATATTATTCGTTTTCAATATTTCATCAAAATCAGAGTACAGGGAACAGTTTCCAGACTGCAACAAATCAACATTATCTTGCGACACACAGTGGTAGGAAATCAGAATAAGTAATGGAGATAGAAATGTGATTAAAAAAATTGTTTACTTTAGGAAATTTTATATTTTAAAAAGAAATATTACTCCCCAATTTCCCGAAAAAAAAATATTTATTTTGAAATCATGTCAACTTTTTCGAATAAATGATATTGAAAACGAATAATATTTTATTATTTAATCAATGGAAATCATCCCAAAGTATAAATGCTGTCACTTGAGAATAACAGTTGGCCAGACCGATCTAAAAAATGTATTTTAAGTGAATTGCAAACAAAAATAGTTTAAACAAATGGAATTTATTTTAATCAAAGTGGGTTTATTAGATAATAGGTATATTAGATATCTGGCAAAAGAAATTATAAGTTAATTTCACAAAAAAAGCTGGGTTTACTAGCATAATTAGAAAAAAGGATGAAAATGAAGTTGATTGGAGTTGATTAACAATAGGAAGAAATTTTTTAATGAATAATGTAAGATATAATGTAGGAATAACTTGCCATTTCGAACTTATAAAACATAATTCAGACTAATTTTTGAGAAAAACGAATTATTTAAACAAATAGAATTACTTTAAACAAATGTAAACTAACTAACAAATGTTTATAAACATGTAATTTTTTTCATTTAAGGGTAGTTTTCAGCGCACTATGGGATGGGTTGGGGCGTAAAATCCATACGCTCATGGGTAGATATGATGCTCATTTACGGAGACTAGTCCAATTTAATCCAATTCAAATGACTGAAAACAAATTCTATAAATGTGCAAAATCGACCGCTACAAGCGCTTGTTTGGAAGCCAACGGTGCTCACTTCGAGCCATTTTTTATTTTTTTAGTAATTTGGGTGTTAAAACATAAAACATTAGTGTTATTTTATATGAATTTCAGTAAATCCTTGCATTAAACAGAGGTACACGCCTTTTTCTCTTTAGTTTACACACAATTGACGTTTCCACTGCAAAATTTATTGACCTGCAAGTTTCGAGTATTATGGGTGGTTTTCTATTATAGAGGTCGCTCCCGCTCCATCAATAACAGTCAAAATCGATGTCATACGATTGACCGTAAGAAACCGAGGGCAAGATCGATGATAACTTCCCTGCTGAAGCCGGGAAATTGTAGGACTGTCATCCCTTTGAGCTGGGTGCAGATTAAGGAAAGCGCTCGGGGACACCTAGCGGTTAATAAGCGAACTAAACGGGTATGAATCATCCCTACGGCATTCGTGGTTTTAGTCCTAGTGTCACAGTAAGTTATTAGTAGGGAAAATTACGAAATTTCCGCGATCTTTTCAAATTTTCCATACAAAAGGCGTGTTCTTGTCTTCGATATTAGATTGTATTTATATTTCCTGAGGGGATTCATGAGTAACAGGTTTAATATATTATTCTTACGCGTCAGTCGTGCCAACGCGAGGCCATTAATCATTTTGTATAACAAGACAGGGCCTGCTGTCGTAATTTAGCTCGCGGACGGGAAAACTGATCCCTTTATAATTTCGTAAAAAGGCACGAGAAAAAAAATTGAATGCCGCTGCGACTCAGGCGAAAAGCTGGCAGATGCCCTGTGATTAAATTCCTAGATGTGAGGCATCGAAATGCATAGAAGGAAATATTGCGGAAACTCATGGAGCCATATCTCCGAAATGCGACATTTTCGTATAAAGATAAGTTGGGCTTATTCGACTTAGAATGTTCGAATTAATCAGAAATTATTGAAAAAGACTTGATATTGCGTACGAAAAAATTATTCCTGCGCCTCCACCAAAAGTGTAAATACGTTCTCCTTGCGTTTTTTTGCAGGTTTTTCGACTTTAGGGCACTTGTACAAGTTAAATTAGACTGTAAATTCGCCGAGGATTGTATTCCTGAAAATATTCCTGAAAAATTTGCTTAAATAATAATAGTTTTGAAATTCACAAAACAGAAGAGACGAAACAAATTGAGAACAAAGAACGTATTCAGCGTTTCGTATGTAAAAAAAGCAAATGCTCGCGAGGCTACAAAGCATGGTATCATTTTAAGCTCTCAGTCAAATATATACGTCGAGATTGGCAGCACTGTGTGTGTGCAGACAGCTTCAACAAAGCCCGCCAATTCAGGCGATCGCTCACGGATATTAATTTGGGGGTGGATTTTTAGGGGTTGCCGCAAGCTCGAGATCAATCGACAAGCGCCACTCTAAAGTGGGTGAACCCGGAACGAGACGGAGGAAATAAAGTTTGTTGGAGGAGAGTTCAAACTTTTCGATTTTAGAGCTAAAGAGGGAACGTAAAGAATGGAGGGGTTGCATTTTATACCGAAGGATTTTAGGTCTTACTCTGGTGGTGTTTAAGGAGTGACTATAAACGGGTTTTCAAGAAAAAAAAATATATTGACGCCAATACAGTTCTCTGCCTGCAAGGAATTGGTCCAAAGACACTACTCTGAAGTACCCCAATTTTTACTTCTTTAAGGTCCGAGTACTCATCTGTCTATTTTATTCTGAATAGTCTACCATAACCAGAACTACCATATCAGTTCTAAATTCTAACTATACTAAACATAATAATAATGAATCTTGCTAATAATGTTTTTTTCTTTTCTTTTCAGGTAAGTTTCCATTTTATACTTCCACTCGGTACACAGTAAGTAATGTCGATATAAAATTTTGAAACGTAATCATTTTATTTTCAATTGCGAAGTTGTTCGAAGCTCGGTTATGGAACGATTTTCTTGTAAAGACGCTGGTTAAACTGTATTTTATAAAATGTTCGTATAATCCGCGGCCTATTATATGCTTGCATAAATTTTGCGTTTTATGTTGAACCAGAAAGGTGAATTTAAAATAGCTTCGGTGTACTTTTAATCCATTCCATGAATACATCTGCATACTTTAGTGTCGGTTTGGTTGACTTAGTTACTATGCGATTTTGATTGTTTGTTTATTTATGTGGACAAAGGATTGTATACATAAAAGTGTATTCAATCTTGTACCAAATATGCTGATTTGGTCCTTGTTTGTCTTTGTTTTTTGTTGAAAATTTATTAAACTTAATAAACTTACGTTAGAATGTTATGATTTTGCTTCATGTGGGATTACAACCAAAGAAGTAGCGATAAAAAGTATTATCATACACGACTGGGTCACAGATAAATTGATAATGAATTATAAAAATTTCAGGTCCCTATCAATTCTAGTTTGTCCAGAAGAATTTTTGTAACGTAGAACTTACGTTGTTTTTAAGTGGTAAAATGATTTTACTTCATATGCGATTACAACCAAAGTAGTTGCGAAACAAATTACAGATAAATTGAGTAATTAATTCAGAAAATACAGGTATCTGTTCTAGTTTGTTCAGTAGTCATTTTAGATATTAAGCTTAAGCTAGCTGTTCTTAGTTAGTAGAGCATAGTTGTTGCGATACAAATTATTATCCTACACGCTTTGATTAGTGATGAATTGTGTAATTAATTCTGAAAATTACAGCCCTCTATCTATTCTAGTTGGTTCAGGGGAGTTTTGAAATTTGAGTTTACGTTGCTTTTAGGTTGTGGAATGTTATGATTTTGCTTCATGTGCGATTACGAGCAAAGTAGTTGCGATACAAATTATTATCACACTCGCCTTGGTCACAGATAGTAAAAAATAGAATTTACTTTATTTTCAGATGATAGCAGGTTATGTATTTGCTTGTTGTGCGATTACAAGGAAAGTAAACATTACACTAGTCAACAGTCAAAATGTACATTTGATGCGGCTATTTTTTTCTTATATACTTAGGTTCCCAAACTCAAAAATCTCATTAATAACTTTTTGAATGGATACGTTTTTTTTTTGTTTTTTTTTTGGGGGGGGGGAGTTCACTATTTTGTACATATCTCGAGTTAGGAACGTCCAATGTGGGCACTCGGCACATCAAATAAAAGCTAATCGTATCACCAACACATGAGACATGAAAATTGTGGCCAAAATAAAAATCGAACATTTACTCTATCACTGGTGAAAAGTAGAATGCAATGTTGCAATGTTGACTAGTGTTATTATCGTACACTAGTTAGTCACAGATAATTTAGGTAATGAATTGTGACATTTACAACTCCCTATCTATCTTATTTTATTCAGGGAGTTTTTTAAAGCAGAGTTTGCGTTCATTTTATTCAGTAGAATGTTATGATATTTCTTCATGTGCTATTACGAGCAAAGTAATAGAGATAAAAACTGTTATCATACACACGTTAGTCACAAATAAATTGGGTAATTCATTCTGAAAATTACAGATCTCTATCAATTCTAGTTTATCTAGGGGAATTTTTTAAACTTAGGATTACGTTATTTTCAGATGGTAGAAGGTTATGTATTTGCTTGTTGTAAGATTATTGATTACAAAGAAAGTAGTTATGATAAAAATTATTATCGTACACTAGTTAGACACAGATAATTTGGGTAATGAATTGTGACAATTACAACTCCCTATATATCTTAGTTTATTCAGGGGATTTTTTTTAAATCAGAGTTTGCGTTGATTTTATGCTGTCGAATGTTATGATTTTGCTTCATGTGCGATTACGAGCAAAGTAATAGAAATAAAAACTATTATCATATACACCTTGGTCACAGATAAATTTGGTAATTAATTCTGAAAATTACAGATCTCTATCAATTCTAATTTGTCCAGCAGAAATTTTTAAACATAAAATGTTCTTTATTTTCGGATGGTAGAAGGTTATGTATTTGCTTGTTGTGCGACTACAAGGAAAGTAGTTGTGATAAAAATGATTATCGTACACCAGTTAGTCACACATAATTTGGCTAATGAATTGTGAAAATTACAACTCCCTATCTATCTCAGTGTATTCAGGGGATCTTTTTAAAAGCAGAGTTTGCGTTGATTTTATGCGGTAGAATGTACACTCCTTGGTCACAGATAAATTGGCTACTAAATTCTCAAAATTAAAGCTATTTACTTAACCTAGTTTGTTTAGGAGTGTTTTTGAAACTTGACCTTCCGTTTTTTTAGGTGGTAGGGTGTTATGATTTTGCTTCATGTGCGATTACGAACAAAGTAGTTGCGATACAAATTATTATCATACATGTCCTGGTCACAGATGAATTGGGTAATTAATTCTGTACAATTATAGATCTCTATCAATTCTAGTTTGTGATAAAAATTGTTATCGTACACTAGTTAGTCACAGATAATTTTTTTAATGAATTGTGAAAATTACAACTCCCTATCTATCTTAATTTATTCAGAGGATTTTTTTGAAACAGAGTTTGCGTTGATTTTATGCGGTTGAATGTTATGATTTTGCTTCATGTGCGATTACGAGCAAAGTAATAGAGATAATAGTTATTTAACCAACGAGTATAATATTAAAAAGAGCGAATAATGATCGAGACTGTTTAACGCACGAGCGTAGCGAGAGCGTTAATTGTCGAGAATCGTCGATCGAATTCTTCTAGCGTCGTCTACCTAGATTTTTTTTTCGCTAATGTCTTTTAAGGTTATATGACAATTTATGTACTTTGAGACTGACAGTTCTAGAGGGCGGTATGTTTTGATTGGAAGGTTTCATTTCACATATGTTAGATTGGCCAATCAAACGACGTCTTTACATCGTGTGATTGGCTATAACAAATCATGCATTAATAGAAATCGTGCGTTAATAGAGTTGTTTAATAAACGATTTCCGATTCACTAAACTGACTCATAAATAAACGATCGCCGGAAAAAAATATTATCTTACACACCTTGGTCACAGATAAATAGGGTACTAAATTTCCAAAATTATAGCTATTTACTTATCCTAGTTTGTTCAGGAGAGTTTTTTAAACTTGAGTTTATATCCAAATAAATTGGATAATCCATTCTGAAAAGCTTGTTCAGCAGAGTTCCTAAAACATAGCCTTGTTTCAGTAAGTTGTTATTTATTAAGTGGCAGAATGTTTTGCCACCATAAGATTGTTATTTTTCTCGTAGAACACCCTGTATATAACCATCCCTCACTTGTCGCCTTCAAGAGGGATGACCACAGCCCCTCTTTAGTCTTAAAAAAGGCAATACCCCCTTCTATATCATTGGAAAGTAGGCCTTTTTTTGAGTTCCCGTTCGTAGTGGGAATACTACTACTGTTGCTATGGAAATATCGATCAAAACCGAAATCGCCCGGACTTGTCCGGGCCAACCATGCCGCGCTGAGTCGCGCTCCGGAGCTACAAGTGTCAAAAGACCCAGGCTCACCGCGACCGAGCATACGGTTTCGCGTAAACGAACTATAGAGTGCGTGAACGAATATTTTTTTAAACGCGACTTTTCGAAATGATTTTTTTTTGTTGGTGGGGTTAATTGTGTGATTTTTCGGTGTAGTTTTCCTGGTTATTGAGGGTTTTTTTTTGTAGGGATTTGTCGATTTTGTGTCACCTGTTGAGGGGTTTGTATGACGTGTTTTTTGATGATTTATACAATTTTTGATGTAGTAAAAATGCAGTAACGATTTTGGATGTTATGTGGTTTGGTTACCATTTTTGATGTTGACTAGAAAAATTAACGTAATCAATAAATCTTGGTCAAGATTTTTATGACACCAAAGGAGTAAATTAAAAGCATTTCTTATTACTACAAAAGAAAACGAAAAGGGGAAATTATTCTTGCACAATGAACGTTGACAATTCAACTGATATCCGAGAAAATACAAAGGGGTTTTCCAACCCCCCGCAAGCTTTAATTACGTCAACTCTCCTTTGTTTATTGCCTGTTTCAGTTAAACTTAAATCGAATAGAAAGAGTGAAAGCAAAGTTAGAACAAACTTTCACTCAAACTAACATTATTTACTCAAGAATTAAAAACTTATTTTAAACTTTTGCAGAAGTTTCTTTCATTCATAATGTCTCACACTACAGACAAGTACATTAATGGACATAAGAAACTGAAATATACATTTCTTCATTGGTTGTAGCGTGGGACACCCTGTACATAAACCACCAAAGTTCGGATGATTTGTAGGCTTCATTAACTCGACAGTTACTTTGAATAATGGACTTAATGTGACCATTGACGTGTGAGATTGTCAACAGCCGATTCGAAACGTCCAATGACAAGTAGGGTGCTATAATAATCGATCCCCGTGGCAACCCCATATCAAGCTAATCAAGCAAATTACTATTGTCAATAGAACTCGACATAAAACAAGATGGATCTATACGATGATGTTCCATAACTTTTGTAGCCTGTCATCGATGTTGATGATTCTTTTAGCGCGTTGTAAGTAAATTCACCAAGATTGTCACATGATCTTAGAATGATGAAAAAATATATGGTTAAATGATGCTATTAATATCTAAACGAAAAGTGCCTAGATAACCTGGGAAGTTATTTGAAATGGGTTCCCATTTAGTGTCATTTTTAATATGATATAACCAGGCATCATTATTCTAAGGTGTTTTTTCCCACTGCACAAATATCCAATAACTTTACAAATATTCTGATAGCGTGAATTTCTCTGCTCAACTTCTAACCCAGAATAACTTCAGATACGAAGAAGAATCAATAATTTTTTTTTAATATTTCGTAACTGGTCTTATCTCAAAAGAAAGCAAAATATTTACTACACTCAGTTCCAAAAAAGTGACGCACTTGAATTTTGACCCAACTTTAATGTCTTATCAGTAAGACGACTTTTATTTTTTGCTTTACTTGGTTCTTTGTAGTTTAGTGCTAACACTCTATATGAGCATTTTGTTTTTTTTTTATTTTTTCATTTATCTCTAAAATTGTCCTAATTACAGCTTTTTTGAAACCACTGGTGGTACGCGAAGGACTTCTAGGTGGTACACGAAAGGTACCAAACTTTATGGGTAAAATCATATTTATTTTGATGATAATGTTTGACGCAATATTATAACGGCAAAATTAAATAATATTCTATTATTAAATGCCGTATACAGACGTATTTCTATAATGGCAGATTGTGTAAAAGAAAGTGTAGTTAAAAAGGCTACCTTAGTTATTTTGATCAATTATTAGTCTTTAACTGATTTGAGGTTGAAGAGGAAATTGCAGCGGAATATTTATTTTAGGAACCTCCGCCCAAAAGAAGATCTGGTGATAAATTTTAATAATTGTATGTTTAACAATTCCATTCCATGGAAGAAATTTATTGGTGTCTGCACTGATGGAGCTCGGGCTTTAACAGAAAAGTATCGCGGCCCTCATAAAAAAATTAAAACAGTAGCTCCTGAAGCTCAATTCACTCACTGCAAAATCTATCGGGATTTTCTAGTAGTAAAATCTATACCAGACAGACTAAGAACAGTTTTGGATGAAACCGCAAAAAGATTTCATTGTCTCTTCGTACTTAAATCAGAAGTTCAAGTTTACCATGCAGAAGCTAATTTCGATTTCAAATATTGTTTCTTAGATGAATTGTGGATAGTCCGGTAAGCATATTTAGCTGATATTTTTAGAAAGTTGAATATAAATTTAGTTGTGCTGGGAGAAATAGTCGTTTATTGTTATTGTTTATATTATTATTTTATTATTGTAAAATTAACGCAATAATACAACGAAGTTTGAAAAAACCATTATCATAATAATCAAGTTTAACAGTTATTTTCCAGAAAACTATGACAATGAAAATTTGATGATCAGAACTCCAAAAACTATGAGTATACCAGATAACTTCACTGTCAAACAGAAACAACAATTGATACAAACTTCTTCAGACTGATAGAAAATTTAAAGATTAATGCACACCAATGTTTAGATCCAGAGGAAGAATTATTTTAAAGAAATTACTGATTAAGATATTAAATTTTTAATGCCTTTTTGCAAAACCAATTTATGTCAAATATAGTTGTCATCAATATTAATTTAAAGGACAAACATAGGACAAAATTAATTACTGAGGCAAATTTGAGCTTGAAACTAACTTTCACAGAGCATGAAATTTAAAACAAAATGCATTTTTGTATAAAGGTTGGTGGTACGGAGAAATTTGAATATTTTTTGTGGTACACGGAACCTAAACGGTTGAGAACCCCTGTTCTATAGGCTTCTTACCGGGGACTCTCGCAGGCCAATGTGATGTTGTCATATCCGTAGCTTCAAAGAAGTTTTGCAGATTTGGGCTGTCATCAACCCCTCACCGGCAAAACACGGGGTTGTTCTATTCATTCGTAACTGAACGGAAAAGTTATAATGGTGAGTCGGTTATGGTGTAGAGAGGGATTTCAAATACTGATTAACCCTTTCACCAGTCCTTCTCCAAACTATTTTTCTTTCATCCACCATGTTAAGGTAAAACCTTGACTCATCTGTAAACAACAGATTTGACCATTCAGCAATAGTCCATTCTCTATAATTGTCAACAAAATTTCTTCTAACAGCATGATGTACTGCCAATAGTTTAGGAATGTTTGTAGGTCTGCTAGCTTTTAAATTAACATTTTTTAGACGTCTACATACTAATTCGGACAATTTTAGAGATAAATTAATGAATAAAGAACAAAATGCTCGTAAAAGAAGGGCCTGTAAGCATTTTGTATACTATTCCTTGATTAACACACAGGGTGAGTCACAATCTAGGATGACTCACACAGAGTGAGTCACAGTCTACAATCTAGAATATATTGAAAAAAAATCCACCACTTTAATTTTTTTTTAAGACAAACGAATTGCCTTTCAAAAAATAAAACCGGACCCGCTGGTTTAAAAATTATAAGACAATAAAGTTAGCGCAAACATAAAGTACGTCACTTACATACATTTTGTAAATAGAAATTTACTCAACCTTAATCTTCATGTGTTGATGATATTTTTGGATTAAGGGGAATGTGGTCACAAGGACATTTTAGTGGTTACATTATAGATGGCGCTAAAGCAGGTGTCGTGTGAAGGTCGTCAAATTCAGATTTTTATATATTATGGCCTATTTTTCCGTATACATTTGAATTGAAACTTTTATGTAGTCACATGCGAATAAATAAAATTGCTATAGATAACTATGACTTTACATAAACAATAACGTTACGTACTTTTGTTTAAAGTTTTTTTTTTGAGTAACAGTTCATAGGAATAATAACCATCGAATAATTTTGGCATAAACTATATTCTCATTTTTAGTCATATCACCCTGTGTCTCTTTGTTTTTACTAATAATAAAATTTTAAATCACTTAAAGTATCCCATAGTTACCTACTTGAAAGTAGGTTTATTACACTACCATTTTTACACCAAATTAATTGTGGTGTTTTTTTTTTTAGTTTTAGTGGCTTAATCTTCTATTATTTTTTTGTTACCACGTTATAAAAACCTATTCGAGTAAGAACTAATTGACGATTAACAATTTTGATAAGACTGGGAAAAATGGATACTGTAAATGGAAAGTGAGTAGGTTGTTTCGATTAAAACATAAATACTTATAAAAGTCGAACATTTGATTACCGCACAAATTTAAGATACACAATTTATAAATCAGAATTTTTCTTGTTTTAACGGCAAACGAAAATGCAGCAACATTGGAACAGTATTGTTTCACTCCAATGTAAAATTCTTGAAATATTCAGCACGGATGTGCGTATTTCAACAACTGAACCACAAATTGTATTCTCCAATTTGCCTCTGGTGTTTCAACATGAGTGATGTATACAGTATACAGTGGAGCGTCAAGGCGACTCATACATCCCCCTTTTTATTCAAGTAAATATGATCACGTATTTGTCATATCTCTTCCTAAAATATATTCTATGGGTGTGTTGTTTAGGAAAGGTAAAATGTATACATGTCTTCTGTAAACTGTATAAACAAAACTATGAATTATAACAATGTTTTTCCTGAATAAAAAGCCATTAAACCATTTAAATACAAAACAAAACCCTATGGTTAGTAATAGCAAAAGCCACAAAAGCTTGGACCATCTGATACTGTTATATTTGAGTTTGGAGCACTTTCAAAATTACAAATTTGAATACCCGACAGTTTAAGAACGAAACCGTCCAAACTTTTGATACATATATTAAGTAATATGCATAACTTACGAGACGGCAAAGCAGGCCATGGAACAATTACGGTTAGGAACGCGCTCGTTATCAAGTGTGCCGCGGTTCCACGGCCGACCGTGATGCTCAGGTTCCCATAACAGAAAATTAACATATATATTAAGATAGCAATTACCGTGAGAGACATCTAGCGGTCGCTGTCTGGAGGTTCTCTTAACAGACACCTGACTCACTATCTGAACAAAGTTTCGCCATTATTAGTGCGCGAATTTTAAGTACGCGAAAATTTGCTTTCTATGCTTACATAACTTAACTTGAACTTGAAAACGTTTTTTTCGTCAAATAATTACACTCGCAGTATCAAGTATAAAGAATCCTTGCAAAAGATATCGATTATCCCACCTGGACTTTTTGTCCTTCGGCGCTCCTGCGGTTTTATCCTGGGACAGGACTCAAAAACAAAAGAAACAGGAGCGCGCGCGGAGACGTCCTGAAAAGGAGATTGCGTTTCACGCTACAAGGACTCTGAATATTATCCTCGCGCGAGAGATCCTGCCGCTCTCGCGGTCCCTCGTCCTTGAGTCCTTCGAGTCGCTCGTTCATTGCCGTTTTCATATCAGGAACCTTTATGCGTTTGTTACTTGAAGGCCGAAAACACCGGGTATGAATAAAAAGGACTAAAGGAGCAGGAGATATTGCGCTAACGATCGCGATAGGGTTGAAAAAATGGTGGGATGGGGCTATAAAGGGGATGAAGGGGATACTGGGCATTACGGGTAATGCCTTTGTATTATTCTGAGTCCATTTTGAGATGTTTTTAGATTGTTTTATCAAGAAATCGGTTATAGCAGTTTTACACTACGCAATTTAGTGCGAAAAGCTATATTATGCAATGCCAGCAATTCCTTTATTAGAAGAGCTAGAATAATGAAATATAGACTATAGGCTACCCACTAATTCATAGGTTTAAAGCGTATTACATAATCATTGTTTATCTTGCATTTTCCCTACAAAAGATCGAGTTGAAGCATCTCATGATTGCTGCAACTGGCGCGGCGCTCTTCGGTCTTTCGGGCGAGCGGGGGAAGGGATCGACAGCGACGGTGCAAGTAGTGGCGGATCGCACGTGCATTAGTTACTAGGAGAACTGTGTTTACGGACACAATACATATAACGACACGGCGATTATGCCTCGCCAAAGAAATTTGGATATCCGGCGACAGATTGCCGAATTAAAAAATAATGGCAAAATGAGTCAATAAGATAACAGAACCACGAACAGGCATTTGGAAGTCCAATGGAAATTCTTGGCAATTTAAATCGGGTTTCGGGATTAGCATTTAAAATTAATGAACGATAAATTTGTAAAAGTTTTTTGATACGCTCAGAGCTGACGTTTGTAATATATGTAATATATCAAGAGTTGGTATTTATTTTATATTGTTTGTGCATGTATTTAAATATTATTAATAAATAAACTGTTGAAACTGTTATAATAGTTTGAATATTTATATAACTAAATCGGGCATACTTTTTAAATATTTTTTGGGTTTATCAAGCAAACTTAATTTAGTACTCACCACTAATCGGAAAATCTGCTACCTCCATATAATTAGAACTATCCGCTTCCATCAAAATCTTGTTTACAACCAACCTTATTGTATAAAACTGAAGAACACATAAACGCCAATCGATACAAGAGATTTCTCTCGTGGCGGGTCACATATTATAATCAAAATTATGAAAAAAATAAGATTTAATTGTTAGTTAAAATTACTACCTTGACAAGTTATCGTTCTTTTTGTGTATTGATAATAAGCTGCCCCGGTTCTCTCAGCTGTGTCGGTTGTCTCCGACATGACAGCATCGCTAACGCCTCCCTTCCCCGCAGCACACCAAGGACCGTAGAGTGTCGGAATTCACGCGGAGTTTCAGCACGATCTTTTGTATGAAAAATGCAAGATAAACAATGATTATGTAATAACTTTAAACCTATGAATTATTGGGTTGGCTATAGTCTATATTTCATTATTCTAGCTCTTCTAATAACGGAATTGCTGGCATTGCATAATATAGATTTTTGTGGGTCAACCACTAATCCAATGATTTTACAGAAATGCACATTGAAAACTAGCATTCCGTAGGTGATTTTACTTTTTAATTCGTTGAAATCTATAGATTATTTCTGGAGTAATTAATTTCTAAAGTTAAGCGAATAAAATTTACGGGGCAAAAACCAATTCTTCTTAATTTGGAAAAATCGGGAAAACGCCAACATATACAGCTTTTTAATTTTTATGAGTTGTAGCATATTGATCAAGGACAGCATCAGAATTTTTTCAAAGGAAGGGACATCATATATGGCCACGATAGTACGTACAATAACATCTTAAACAGAATTGTGATGAATTTTCTAATGCCGACTAGTTTGTCTACATGTTGAATCATTTCCTGCTCGTACATTTCAGTTGATTATCAACTTCTTGTGTAACTTCTTGCGCAAGAATTGCGTAGTATAAAACGGCTAGTAGAATAGTTAGATCGAAGCTTAGTGTCGGTCATCAGGTTTTTACGTCGTTTAGATGGGAAAATATTTGCGTGCCACACATTACAGTTATATTTCAGTCGATATTTACATCCGTTATCATAATCTATATCAAATTTCCCCGTAATAATATCGTATTTTTCATATATATTGTTTATTACAACCGCCAGACCGTCATAAAGTATTACGTAAGTTTGATATACTGCCCTTCAGGCCGCTATTTCGCAGTCGCTGTGATATGACGTGTCGTAATTCTAAATAATACAATGCAGGATAACGCTGAGCGACATTATTGACGCACCGCACCGTTACGTATATATAAAGTTGAAAACACATTTGACAGAATTGGAACAACGCGACGAGCATTATACTACGTTGACACCAGTCTAGATTTGCTGGTCCAGATATAAAATGATACCCTATCCAGCTATTTATAACAAACATATTGCATTACTAGTGGTAACTATATTAATGACGATGGCAATGTTTTGGTACTGGTACTGTTTTGGTACTTTAACTCCAAAACGCTGCATTTTTGTATATAGATAATTTGGGTTCATTAGTCTTAAAATTTGTGAATTAGTCAGAAAATATGGAAAAGTTTGAAAAATTGTGTTAAAAAATTCATTCCGGCGACTCCGCCAATTTTTGTTTTAGTAGGTTTAAGTGAAAATACGCTACGGAACCCTGAAACACGTGTTTTAGGCATGTCTATATAAACATCCTAGTAAAATTTGTGGCATGCTGAAGTTTTCCACGTATTTTTATTGATGTACTCCAGTGACTAGGGTGACTTAGGGTGGCTACTTGAATTCCTAATCGGGTGGTTTCGCCCCCTATTTTTCTTGTGCTCTACTTTCTGCGCAGCTCTTGGAGGGTTGACGCTCCTCCTTGAATTCCAAGTGACCACCCTATGTAATTCATTTCAATCTAAGAATCAATGAACGGCAGTACAGGGTGTTAGTTCTTGTTTCACGCGACAGTACATCTCTAACATGCAGTTTAGGAAACTGTCACACAATTTTTTTATGGTTGTAGATAAAGTTTGGAACTCTTTGGTGCTGATTTTCGGTTATCTGGGACAACATCCAAAGTTGATGGATGAGAACTATTTGTATATACTTGACATGCCTATGGTGTGATACGTGGAATTCTATATACCTTTTACCGCAAACTTGTTGCATATCTACGCCAGCTATATGGCCGGGATAAAAATAACCCTTCAACACGCGATACAAGGAAAATCCATATTTATTACAGTAGTAAATAATGTTTTTAATACCGTCGCATTCGTTTTTCATGAAACAGAAATACAGAACGTGAACGTAAATACAGAAGTGTATTACTGTGGATATAAAGTCAATATGCTGCTTTGTCTTTTTTACAATTTCCTAATAGCAACAATAAAACTACACATTACCATAAAATTTAAGCACAGCATCGTAAAAATTCACCTAAAACCAACTAGCTCTGAACAGTGCACAGCTTCAGCAACGTTTCAGGTTGTATAGCAGATTCCTGACGGTCAAGAAAAATTGTATTTTCCGGTAAATTTCCGATAGAGCGCGCTGTGCCGGAGCACATTTCCCGATAGGCAATTTGTTGTGAGATATTGCCAGAAAATTGATGTATCCCGTTTGCCTTTTGTCGCGCAAATTTCGACAGCGTTTTGGGCGATAATTTTATATACAGGCTGTTCCCAAATGAAAGTAGAACACGTGATCAAATTCGTTAACGAATAATGTGTATTTTTAGAGCCTTTGTAGGTTACACCCTAACATCGTAACTGTGAAGCCCTAAAATCACATTACCACCCTTACCTATTCAGGTTAAATTTAGCGTTGGCCGAAAAGGTCTTTTGCGTTGGAGGGCGCCACCATCGGGTTAATTAAGTAAAGCGCCCAGGCTTCGAGTTTTAAGTGAATAATTGCTTGTTACGATAACCCAATAATGTGACCATTCAGCCAGTTATGTGATGGTTCAATAATTACTTAATTATTCGACTTCTATTAGGTCTAAACCAGACCATCAAAAAGATATTTGATGGTTTTTCGGTACATGTTCAGGTATTAGTAAATATTTTAATATTAAGTGGAAAATTTTCTATTTAGCATAGAAGTTTCATTATAAGTTTTGGCAACTTATAATGACTTTAATTAAATATTTCCTTCTAGAGATATCTGGCTCTACATTTTAAAATAAAATTGATAATAGTTATGTAATTTACAAAATAAGCTGCTTCCGGGTTATGCCGTATGTCAAGTTTTATAAATGCTGACGTTTCGCGAACCATGTTGCTCGCTTCTTCAAAGCTAATTGAATACTGAAGACCTACCAAGAAAATCTCCCTTATATACCTAAATTTATACCTCACTGCGCACATCTGGAGCTACCGCTCCCATGTGCTTTTCCACCTGACCGCGTTAGGCTCGATTTCCAGACCCTACTAATGTCAGTACCGTCCTCGCGATTGATGTTGTCAGGATGTCACCCTTGCCAACATCTTCACGTCATCGAAATTCATTGTGTCCCGACTCTTGGCAGTGTTGAGCAACAGCGGACTGTTGAATGTTGCGTAGCCGGGTGTCTCTACTGTGCTCCTCGACATTCGATACTTCGTCCTGTCTGTCCTACATAGCATGTTCCACACTCACATGTTATCTTGTATATCCCTTCGTTCTTCAGGAGTGGTGTGATATCCTTTGGGTTAGGCAAAAGATCCTTTACCTCTCCTGGTGCTCTGTACTTTACCGTGATACCCGATTTCTTCAGTAATCCACCGATTCTTTCTCATACCGCACTTGCGTATGGTAAGCAAGCGAACCCCTTTGACTCTTGCCGCTCTTCTGAGACTTGCGGTTATCTTTGTGTGACACCCCGTATGTCAGACTTGGTGTATCCATTCTGACATAGGGCCCACTCCAAGTGTTTCCGTTCGTCGTCCAAGGTGCTGGAGTCGCACACATTCTCGGCTCTATTGAACAGAGTGTTAATAGCACTTCTCTTCTGTTGGGGATGGTGTTGTAATTTGGCGTTCAAGTACCGATCAGTATGTGTCTTCTTACGGTGGACTATATGTACCAAGCGTACCCGTTGACGTTCTGTATACCAGCACATCCAAGAAATGCAGCTGATTATCCTCTTTTAAGATATTATTAGAATTTTCTTAATTAGGTACTTATATCCTGTAGCGATGTAAAAAGAAGTCGAATCGCAGTTACCTTATAAGGAAAAAATCTACTTTTAGCATAATACTCATTCATCAAGATCAGTTAAACTTTTAAGTTATATAAATAGTTATATAGTTGTGGCAATTTGTGCTGAGAAAACTCAATAAAATTGACTGATTTTTCACTGTACCATAGGATTTATAGATTTACACATCCTTCGTGTTTAATGTGGTGTATAATTTGTTCTGCTAAGCTTAAGACTTTCTGACATTTTAACGAAAACATTGAAATAAAAAAAAAAACGTTGTATATGTTGACCCAAATTTCAATTTTATGGCATTGCACATGAAGTATTCTCACTTTTGTATCCACACATATTTTCTGCATTTTGTTTATATATCTATGCTCCGCCAAAATGCCCTTAACCTATTTTCATATTTACTGCGCTGTGTTGACTCGTTCTGCGGTTCACTCAGCAGAACAAAAACTTTTATCTCATACCTTCGCCCCTGCAATGGAGGGGAGGAGGGGATATCGGAAAAACGCGATCTATTTTTACCCTACACAAGGTTCCACAATGCCCTTTGAGGATCATATTTTCACACCCTACCTTTTCAACCCCAAAGAATATAGAAAGAACTTTTTCCACCACCTATAATAACATAATGTTTTCATCTATAAAAAAAGGTCGAAATACACTTAGTAAATAGCAAGAAAAATCGTTACTGCATTTTAATTTTAAGCCAAAAATTGTACAAATCGAAAAATATTTTTTCAGATCGCTTATTTTTATATACTGTATAGATATTATGAGATAACAAAATGGTGAAAAGTGCGTGCAAAATTCGGAGGTACACAGAAGTGCATTTGAAGTCAGCACGTATACAGTGTGTGCCTTTTTTGTTGTTATCCTGAGTGGGAAAATCATGTGTTACAATGTGGGCAGCATTCTCAAGGTCACTGGAGATCCTGGTAGCCTTTTTCGAGTACTACAGCGCAAGGTAAAAATCTCAAACACATTATAATTAATTTAAAATTTTCCCTCGTTTTTCCATCAAACTGCTAGCTTGTAATTGATCGCCAGACTGCGACATGTGAAACTGACTTTGATTAATTCCGTAATCGGTGCTCCCGTCACGAGCATTACCCACCAAAACTGTTATCGGTGTTTAATAGTTTGTCGTTGACAGAAAATACGAAAGATTACAGAGATTGGTTCGACAATAATACCTACAGAAACAACAGTACAATCATCACTCAATTATCGATTAGCACACCACAAATTAGACTTTTTAAACGCCCCTAAGACCGCTATTTTTACAACCGGACGGTCAACCGGGCATTCACGAATAAAATCGTCCCGTTTTTGTTCCATTAATTAACTTAACGAAGCAAGAGAAACCCTTTCAGTGGTTTATAGCCACCCCTCGTGTGATTCACCACTTGAATTACCCATAAATTCTATTCATCACAGCTCAAATTACCAACGTTAAAATTGCACATACAAAAAATCACCGAGGCGGATTCAAATCCTTCAAGGACAATACCTGAGATCATACCGCCGATCCCCTATAATCCCTGTTCGCGTTTCCAAGCCTCGTTCGTCGCTGAAATTTTACGATTGTGTACGTACGGCGCGAGGACAAGAGAGGGGCGTATTCGCGACGATTATCCTTTCGAAAGCGCATCCTGCGTCCTGGAAATTACGGACGCTAAGTTCTGGGGAACTAGAATAGAGTATAATTTTGTATAGCGGCGCCAAAAGCGACCACCCCGCCGTGCGACATCTCCAATCGAATCGCTCACCTTAAGAGACGCTATGGATCCGGGAGCATTTAGCACAAGGACGATCATCCTGGGACGCGCGATTGTCTCAAATATGAATATTTCGCGAACTTGGAGCTTCATTGTTATAGGGAGTTTGTTTCGATTAAATCTAAATATGATTTAAGCTTATTTATTGGTTGATTAAAAGATATCACCGGCGCATCCACCAAAAGTGGAAGTGATGTTGTAATTGGTTTTTAGAGGTTCCTGGATGGTTTTCTAGGATTTTCTCGATGGTTTTAGTTGTAATAAGGTTAGAATTATGTGAAATAAGCTTTTTTTAAATCACTCCACCAACAAAACGTCATGTATATTCAGGTGAGTTACAACTATGCAACTACGGGATAAAGCGCCGTTAAAAGACTAAATCCACTCTACGCTAGGGTGAAAATATTCGGTATTTGTTGGAAATAATCCCGCTTTGCAATGGAATTGATTTCAATGCCTTGAACCAGTTTGAAACTGACGACAAACAAAACTGACGGGGATGCATGGCCACCGCCCCCCAACGCTTACCGGATACAGGGGCGACTATTTTTCGCTCGATTCAAAACACCTCGCTCGACATGATCGCGGTATTTATTAAAATCCGATAAACGGACGTCCAGTTTTAGCCCGTAATTCGCGCCCTGGTTTGAAAAATATGTTTTCCCGACCGTCGGACGTTTCGTTCGTTATTTAGTATCCCAACTCCCCTGTTAAAACTAAATAATCCCCTCTAAACTATTTATTTCGGCCAAATTCAAGCCAACGCATCTCTGGATATCAAATTACATACCGTGTATCTTAGTTACTTTGATAGGATGACGGGAAATCCTTTCAAGAAATAAGGATGTCGTCGCTTATATCATTTGTGAAACTCCTTTAGATCGGGTTGTACAAACGATAAGGAATCTAATTCCGCCTAGGGCTAGCTCGTATTTCTGATATCTTTACGTGGAGACATCTTCCGGGAAAACGTTCAATTCAATATCGTGGATCTGAATTATACGGCTACCTGTTTGCGGGAGCCACTGGCTCAGTTCCACTTGAGTCGTCGCTGAAATTCAATTATGCCAAAACGGATATACGGAACGCATTCGACCGGTTGGTGCAGTCGCCGAGAGGGATAGTAATAATACTCACCCTGTAGCCTGAAATCTGAAACGCGATTTAGTTATGTAGTTTGCAAAGGATTGGGGTGAAGCGTACACGTACCAGTACGCGTTTGGTCCTGGTTAAATAATTGAATCGGTTGGTTCGAAAACAGTGCCGTCCAAAACAAGTCCAAAAGGTGATTGTTGGTGCAATATCTTGAAAAGTATACCAGTTAGCTATTTTGTGCCAACAGACAAAACATAAAGTAGTTCACAGAGAATTAAATGCATTACATATTTTCTGTATATTTGCGTTAAAAGCAGTGCTATGATTAAAACAACCATCATGGAAATGTACTGTTTTTTAACTCTACGGAACAACAGCGTACATTTTTAACAATATTTGTTTATTTAAAGCATTTAAATAATATTTATATTATGATGTATAGTGTAAACTATGAAATAGAATCAAATTAAATATTCAAGCTGCCAAATTAAAAGAAATGTATATGTATATGTGGGAAAATATTCTTAATTTGAAGTCCAGGTGTTTTGCTTAACTGCTTATAACTAGAAAATGGTAGATTGTATTGTATTAAAAAAATCGTAGAATTAAAAAATGTATAAATATACAGGGTGTGCTATCAGTTACCAACTTTCCAGAATAAAGAATAGTTTATTTAAACCCAGAAACATTTTTGATTTTTTTTTCAGTTGGAGAATAATTAGGTATTTCGGTAATTTCGGTAATCGTCTATTTTTGAATAATTGCTCATAATTAAAAAATAATGCAGTTTATTTAAAAAAATCATACAAAAGATTCTTAGAATTAATCTTAGAATTAAAAAATGTCAAATTATACAGGATGTTCTATTTGAAAAAGTAATGGTTCCAGATATCCAATATACAATGAACATCCTGTATATTAAAAATAAATTTAAACAATAGATTTAAAGCAACAGTTTAACGGGTGATCTAAAATGATTGAGGACAGTTTGAATTTCCCGCCACAGTTTTGAATGTATTTAGTGTTACTAAGATGGTATGAGTGCAGGTTACGGGTTATGATCACTGTCAGATACCATAGTAGACTCGTCAGTAAGGGTTAAGTTCCTCTGCAACAATATTTTATCTGTTAGAGATTTAATTCGTTATAAATACTATATTTATTTTATTTGATTTAAGATATGAGAGATGATGCGATGAGGATTTTATTATTTGTTTCATTATTTTGATAATATACTTGAAAATTTATTTTTTGACTTTAAAATATGCTATCTTGCTAACGTTTTATTCATGTATAATGTCTTTCTTTACCAAGACTAACTCAATTTCCAAACCCTTAATTGTCAATTTAGTCTCAATTTAATATACCTAATTATATCAGAGAATGAATCCCTTTTCAAGAAGGAACACCTACGCCACTGGGCCAAAATAACAGCTGTTATTTGCAACCGTTGCCAACATGACAATTATTCAAATTGGCGGGAAATTCAACCTGTCCTCAGTCATTTTAGATCACTCCGTATTGTGTACCAAGCCGAGAAAGTGGTTCCTTTCCGGGGCTAGAGAAGAGTTTCACAGGCGAGCGTAGCGAGCCTGAACACTTCTTGCGGCCCGGAAAACTACTTTCTGGCCGTGGTTCACACATACTTTTGTATCATACACAACAATATTGTAATAAAAATCACCTGTTTCTAAAGACTAATCTCTGACGTATTGACTTTTGACAAATAAAATCCGTTGGCGTTTTAATCACAAACGTCAAACCTAATCGAAAACTGTGTTTTGATTGGACAAAGTTATTGCATATTGCTGTCTAGCGCCGAAAAGTGTTCATTACAGGCCGGGCTGGGGCTGGCTTGCAAATAGCATCTTTCGTGTCTCCATAGAGACGCGAAAATGACTTTTTTCGCATCGTGTAGGATAAAAAAAACTTACATTCAAATTTTTTTTAATTGTTTAGGGTTAGAAAATTATTTAGGTGTTCAGGTAATTTTGACTAAGCCTGTATATGCCGATATGATAGAGTATGATATAGAGTTTGATGATAATATTAAATTTCCTGTTCTAACGGTGGTAGTCAGTCCGGAAGTCATATGGTAGTAAAATTCTAAATTTTCACCAGTTATATGTTGAGGACTTTTTTAATATTATCTTTCTTTTTGATATTGATCTTCATAGATTAAAAATTTTTGCAAATTACGAAGTTGGCGAATGTTACGACTCATACATCAGTAGAAACTGAGTTGAAATGCGTTGCATGAAGGAGCAAAAAACACCGTTCTGAACTTGTCTATTTCGCCCAAGCATCTTGTTTAGGTCTATTCGATAGAATAAACCACAGTGAACTTTTTGGCTATTTCAGTTAAAAATTGCCAATTTTGGACTGTTTTCGAACTCGAAAACTCGAAAATTTCTGACCTGGAATGCCGCAATATATGAGTTTGTGTATCGCTTCAGCGTGTACGGTTTTATACAGTGGCACATCAAAATAACAATTGTATATACCAAGTAACCGATTTATTCTCCAAATAGAAACACTTATAACTTCCTGCCAATACATAGAACACGTTTACGAAATCACGCTGCACATTTAAGAGAACAAAGAACAATTTCGCCAGTAAATTGCATGCATAGGAGTCGAGGTTCCAATTTGTACTGGGCGAATAGGTGTGCTGCATTTCAAAGGGGCTGGGAACTAAATGGAAGCTGACTAAGTTTATTATTATCGGTTTCAATTAACGAACTGAAATGAAGAGCTGTGTTTCAGGTTTCCGGTTGAGAGCGAACGTAGGTTGGATGCAGTGTGCCTACGTGTTGCTCGTTTCTATTGTGAACGAGACACAATTGCATCCAATGAGAGGCAAGGTTACTATCTCTAGGACTGTTGCAACCAGTTGAATGCGTTTCGGTATAATTGAATTTTCAGCGCCTGAGAGTGACTTCGGGTTGTAAGTAATGAGAAAAGAGATGCTTGAATATATACAGATGTATAATAGAAGAGATCGTTAGCGTTATCGTTTGTACTGCTTTATACAGAGACCTCCAACAGGTCGACTTCATTTTGGATGTTATCCATTTTATTTATCCTTTTTATTATCCATTTCCTAGAAAATTGTATTCCTCATAAAAGTTGACTTGCTGGTCTGAAACCTAAAGTGTAACTATCAGATCTTACAATTTATGGACTATATACCGGGTAGCTCAGAAAGTAGGAATTTCACACAAGATTGAAGTACCCTACATTTATTTTCAATATTACCAATAATTCTTATATGGAAAAGTTATTTAGAAGTAAAAATTACATTCAAATTTTGTTAATTTTGAATCGTAATATTTATTTATTATCACCGGTTTCTTTCTTGATTTAGATGATAATTTGGACGGCCGGCTTTCAGCCCCGCCTTATGTGAAGTTACGTGTATAGAAGAATGCTAATTACTCGAGTCCGACCAGAAATATGCAAATTAGTATCCATAATTAATTAATAATTGATTAGGTGACCAAAATATTATCAAAAATCGGAATATTCGATAGGCTGTATCTCGTTGACCCTTTGTTCAATCTTAACAAAACCAATACCATTCGATTTCCCTCTTCTTAAATTATAGGAATGTCAAAAAGTCCGATCGTGATTATACAGCCTTAAAATAGCAGGCGTAAACAAAGCTCCGCGTGTTATGCGACAGTTTGCGTTCTTAATTTGGACGGCCGGCTTCCAGCCCCCCTTATGGTAACTTAAGTTTGCGTTCTTAAATAGCATCATCGTATGTTATATTTAGATATTTATTTATTATTTATATTTATCTTAGATGGCTATGATTTGGTTAAGATATGTAGTCACAAATTATCAATTAAACACAAAATAAACAATACCAAATAGTTTTGACAATTTTCCTTGACAGGTTATTGTTAAGTGTTTGAAGGAATGATCATGAAGTTTCCATCAAAGCTTTCAGAATTGTCAACCTGACCTATGCCATACTTTTACCCAAACGTCATTTACCTAGAAGAAATTACTTAGAGACATTAATTATTATTCACTCACAATTAGTCACGCTCGCACATAATCACAATTGAAAAATGTTTCAAACAAATTAAAGCTTGAATGGCATTCAATGACATTGTTCTATATTTCTGACTAGAAACCATGACAAGTTTTTAAACTAGAAACAAATCTTGACAAAATTAGAAATATCGTTGAAATAGTTTCCAATAGCGGAGTTTTGGGCTTGAAAAGTGACATATAGGACCTCTGTCCAGAGGAGAACTTAGATGTGTTGGTTGTTGCATAATAGAATAAATGTGTCTAACAAAACTAGTGACATTGCGTCAAATCTGCACCAAATTCCCTATTTTTAAAGAAGAAAAAATGTATTTGACAAATACTTCAAAAAGCACAGTTTACATTTTTTCTTCTTTAAAAACAAGGAATTTAGTGAGGAAATCGTATTCACGTGTATTTAAGGTTAAGTGTAAATATTGTTAGAAAACACTGGATCTGATGTAGGGTTAATTGTAATTCAGATTTAGTATTAGTGCCTGGGCACACAACGAAAATTACGAAACCTGTAAAAAATTATGGAAATTTATGAAGTGTACCATTATTTTATCAACAAAAAGCAAAGAAAATGGAATCAAAATTGGTTATTAATTCGTGATAGTTTAAACATAGGTACATGTTCTTTTTTAGCAATGAAGTCTCAATAAACAAGAAGACCAAAACTCATCTAAAAATTAGTTAAGAATGGACAAAATATGTTTAAAAAATGGCACAGACTTACAGAAGATAAAATAACAAAGCAAAACACAAAATTACGTCGTGTCTTTCATCAAGATTTCGGTTGGTAGTCACACTTAGCTCAATCAGGGAAATCATTAATCATAACTTTGTCATAAAGTACGCAAATTAGAGCTCGTGCTATTTCAAAATTTCTGCCGGACGTTTTAACAGCAATTCTTCGTCAAACTCTTTGTTATACAAATTCACAAATCCACCCCAATCTAAAACCGGACACACCGAAACAATATACACAAACTCATATCCTGCGGCATTCCAGGTCAGAAATTTTACAGTCATCCACATAATTAATTATTTAACCGGGATAATTCGCCAGCATGCACGTGTCCGCTTTACACAAATCCTTTGTAAGCTAAATAATTCGCGTTTCAAATTTCGGGCTGCAAAGTGAATATTATTACTATCTCTCTCGGCGACTGCAGCAACCGGTTGAATGCGTTCCGTATATCCGTTTTGGCATAATTGAATTTCAGCGACGAGTCAGGTGGAACTGAGAAAGTGGGCCCCGCAAACAGGTAGCCGTGTAATTCAGATCCACGATATTGAATTGAATGTTTTCCCGAAAGATGTCTCCACGTAATGATACCAGAAATACGGGCAAGTCGTACGCGGAATTAGATTCCTTAACGTTTGTACGACCCAATCTAAAGGAGTTTTACAAATGATATAAGCGACGACAACCTTATTTCTTGAAAGGATTTCCGGTTATCCTATCAAAATAACCAAGATTCACGGTATTTAATTTGATTTCCAGATACGCCTTGGCTTGAAATATACCGAAATAAAGGATTTAGAGAAGTGATTCCCAAAGTAGTCTATATCGACCCCCAGGGGTCAACGACGACCTGCAAGTGGTCTATGTCGGCGAAAATAAAAATGGAGATTGTCTGACAAATAAAAAGCGCTGCGCTTCCTTTAAGTCCGTAATCGTTTATTATCAACTAATCAAAAACATACGTTTCGCTCGCAGGGTTGGAGCTTCTTCAGGGCAGGTTTACGTGGTTAAAAAACGTCAAAAATTAACATTGATGAGGCCTCATAGGCAAACAAGTACGTGGGTGTATGGGGGTCACAAATAAAATAATTAAAATGCATACGTGAACAACGTAATGGAAACGGCAACATGGACGTTTTTCAACCACGTAAACCTGCCCTGAAGAAGCCCAAAACCTGCGGGCGAAACGTAGAAGTTGCACGGGATAAAACTGGAGGTCCATCAAACGAATATAGGGGTCAACGATGGTGGATCTCATATAAGATTACGAGATTTGTTGCTTAGTTTTTACGTGGAAACGTAACAAACAGACCGGCCAATATACCACTATGGTTTTGTGCCGCGTGCATCGCGTAAGTGGTTCCTCTCTCAACGCTATGGTGGGGTCTTGGTACTCCATATTCCGCCACGCTGTGATCTTCATGTTTCACACATACGTCCAGTAGAAATTCGTCGTAGAACTAGTTTAAAAATTATAAACTGTACCATTTTGTTTGTTGCCAGAGAAAACTAAGTACATTATTTTTATAAAATTTTAGTTTTGTAGTGGTAGCTAACAAAGATAGATAATAATAATTTTCGAATCATGAACAATTATACGCGTCTTCCCAAGTAGTCCCAACTAGTCCCAACTAGTCTTCACTAGTTTTAGGAATCGGTATTGTAATACTTCTCTTATCTTTAAATTTAAATGTTGTATAATTGCTATGTCTTATGTAAATAGATTATTTGTGTCCCCAGATAAATGATATTAAACATGTCCGAATCTAAGAAGAAATGTAGGCAGTACAGTGTTGATTATTTGAAGTTTGGACTCATTCCATCATTAATGGCCGAACAATTGCCTATGTGCCTTTTATGCAACAAAGTTTTAAGCAATGACGCTATGAAACCATCTGCAGGATCATCTGAAAAGATGTCACATGTTTGCTTCACAGTTTTATAGACGTATTTAGAAGACGTATTGATGAAATGAGTTATGATATTGAAAGCTTTTACCTGGTAAAGTAGTATTATTATTGGCATACGTTCGTTTGCCATGATTGGGAGCTATCGTGGATTTATAGGCTATTTAAGACAAAATGTGCCCGGGAGTTAGCAAAACACTACGTCATCCATCGACAACAATTAGTTGCTAAAAATTTGAATGTAAGATTACATGAATCTCTTCAATAAGTGATTAATGCAGTAAACCGAACCTCAAGCAACGCGTTAAATACGCGGCTATTCGCACAGCTGTGTGAAGAAAATGACGAGAACTTTCATCAATTACTCCTTCACACTGAAATACGCTGGCTATAGGCTTATGTTTGACAAGATTTTTTGCACTTTTTGAGAATATTTTAGAGTTTCTGGATGCAAAAGATCATTTTAGAAAGGAAATTTATTGATGTGCAAACGAGACATTGCCTGTTTAACAGATTTGTTTACTAAATTTAACATGCTTAATTTGCAGTTACAACACTTTAAAATCGTTCAAAGTAAGTAGCTGTCAAAAATACATTTGAAGTTGATTAATTTGTAAAAAAAATATCAGGAAAGCAGGGGTCTAACCAAATTTGAAAAACCAGTGGTCTACGAGAAATAAGTTTGGGAACCTCTGGTTTAGACGGATTATATAGTCTTAACAGGGGAGTAACGATACTAAATAACGGCAGAAACCCGATGGACGGGAAAACATATTTTTCAAACCAGAGCGCGAATTACGGGCCGAGGTGTTTTGAATCGTGCGAAAAATAGTCGCCCCTGTATCCGGTAAGCGTTGGGGGGCGGTGGCCATGCATCCCCGTCAGTTTTGTTTGTCGACAGTTTCAAACTGGTTCAAGGCATTGAAATCAATTCCATTGCAAAGCAGGATTATTTCCGACAAATCCCCAACTTTTTCCCCCTATCGTAGAGCGGATTTAGTCTGTTAAACGACGCTTTATCCTCACCTGAATATACATGATGTTTTAGTTGATATAGTGATTTGTAAAAGCTTATTTCACATAATTATAACCTTATTACAACCAAAAACATTGATAAAATCCTAGAAAAACCACCAGGAACCTCCAAAAACCAATTACAACATCACTTTCACTTTTGGTGGATGCGCCGGTGGTATTTTTTAATCAACCCATGAACAAGCTTAAATCATATCTTGATTTGATCGAAACAAACTCCCCTATAACAAGGAACCACTAAGGTCGCGAAATATATATATTTGAGATAATCACGCGTCCAAGGACGATCGTCCTTGGGCTAAATGCTCCCGGATCCGTAGCGTCTCTCAAGCTGAGCGATTCGATTGTAGATGTCGCACGGCGGGGTGGTCGCTTTCGACGCCGCTATACAAAATTATACTCTATTCTAGTTCCCCAGAACTTAGCGTCCGTATTTTCCAGGACGCAGGATGCGCTTTCGAAAGGATAATTGTCGCGAATACGCCCCTCTCTTGTCCTCGCGCCGTACGTACAATCAAGAATTTCAGCGACGAACGAAGCTTGGAAACGCGGAGGGGGATTATTGGGGATCGGCGGTATGATCTCAGGTATTGTCCTTGAAGGATTTGAATCCGCCTCGGTGCTTTTTTGTGTGTGTACGTTTAACGTTGGTAATTTGCGGGGTGGTTTAGGAATGGGTGGAATTTATGGGTAATTCAAGTGGTGAATCACACTAGGGGTAGCTATAAACCACTGAAAGGGCTTCTCTTGCTTCGTTAAATTAATTAACGGAACAAAAGCGGAACGATTTTATTCGTGAATGCCCGGTTGACCGTTCGGTTGTAAAAATAACCCCCTTTAGGGGTGTTTAAAAAGTCTAATTTGTGAGGAGTTAGTCAAAAATTGGGTGATGATTATACTGTTGTTTCTATACTTGTTATTGTTGAAGCAATATGTGTAATCTTTCGTATTTTCTTCAGCTTTGGTGGGCAATTCTCGTGACAGGAGCACCGATTACCGAATTAAGCAAAATCAGGTTCGCATGTCCCAATCTGACGAATAATTACAAGCTAACTGTTTGACGGAAAACGAGGGATGTAACATCGATGCTTTGAAATATTCGTTTTGATTCTGGGGTTTTTATTGGTAAATACGAGGGTGCGGGGCGGTCATGGAGAGGAAAATAACAGCCCCTAGGGTGCGTTTTGTCGATTTAACGAATTAACAAAAAAGGATCGTTCTTTTTTCGGAGGGAACAAACGTAACATCGAACGCCTGTTTGTAAACACGGTGGCCTGGAAAAAAGTTGGGTTGAGAAGTTCAATTCTGACTGAACGAGATCGAAAAGTTGGGGGATAATTAATCTGGTTTTTTTCCCTTACATCCACTGATTATAAAAATCTTGTTGGTCATTTTTAA
Source organism: Melinopterus prodromus (assembly GCA_964023965.1). Classification (NCBI taxonomy): domain Eukaryota; kingdom Metazoa; phylum Arthropoda; class Insecta; order Coleoptera; family Scarabaeidae; genus Melinopterus; species Melinopterus prodromus. Next base: position 12,467,620 of record OZ030395.1, read on the forward strand.
TTATTGGTTGTATTGTTTTAATTGATTGATTTTAACTACATGGGCGCACAATATATTACGCAAAAGGTAATTATTTTTGGTAATTACAAAAATCGTTACATAAATAAATCGAAACGGCGCCGAAAAATAAAATACTCATTTCTCTTCGGTGTATTTAATTGCGCAATTACATTATACAAACATTTCGAGTTTGGTTGAGTATATATATATGTATATAGCTACGGATTGTTTTTATTGGATATGTTCATCGAACACATATAGATGTCGCCACTGGCAATTTTCCCTGTCAATTAATGTGGTTGTGAATCGAGCTTTTGTCGATGATTTAAATTAAATGTAAACTGGTTTGGAATTTATGGACTTTTCAACCTATTCGACCGTCATGTATAATATACATTTTGCATTCTAGCCTGACTGGTAGCTCCATCTCTTTTGTTTTTTTATCAGTTTAATCAAAATCTACAAAAGCTGTGATATTTCATATTAAAGTCAACCTCACAGACAACTTGTAGGAGAGCACAACCCTGTATAACAGAATATATTACCTCGTGTAGGTAATATTGTAATCACAGTAATGAAATGTCACTTCTGACTAGTTTGGAATTTGACTGTTTGTCCGATATATGGCATTATGCTTTGAACGCTTGACTTGCCATGGAACTAATACTAGCTGCGGCTGGTAGTTAGATTCAGTGTTGAATTCAAATTATGTTAACCAGAGCATGTGACGCTATTGCAATCTAATATGCAGAAATTCATATGTTTGCTAATACAGTTATGACAAGGCAGTTAAACTTTATCAAGTTGAATTATTATTTGCTATTTTCGTAATATACGTAGATATCAAAGATAAGTGCATACATTTTAAGACGTAATATAACTCAATTTTGGGAATAAAAAGTATTTTTAAATCTCTCACTTGACAATTTAATTGTTGCTAGCCCCATGCTTTTATAATGTTAAGTAGCTAAAAGAAATCTTGAGTATTTGTCGCATTTTGTTACCAACTATATTCAAGTTGTTAGTTGGAATATGTCATTATATCAATAAATACCTAATATGTCAAAACGTAATCGTCAAATTAGGATAGTAAACAAAAGTAACACAAAAATACGTCTTACGAAGACAGTTGCCAATTGTTTGTTTATACTATGAATTTGATTTAAACATTAACTAATTTTCCTTGGTATTGATTATAATATTTAAGGCTCCCGTCGCAATAGCGGAGTTTTGACCTTGAAAAGTGACATTTGGGACCCCTTCCCAAGAGAAGTTACTTCCGCTGGTTGAAGCATAATAAAATAAATGTTCCTAAAAAACTGGTGACATTGGGTCTAATCTGCACCAAATTCCCTGTTTTTAAAGAAGGAGAAATGTAAACATAACCAAATTGTTCATTTTTAGAAGTATTAGTCAATTATGTTTACATTCTTCTTCTTTGAAAATAGAGAATTTGGTGCAGATTTGAAACTTCTCTTGGGCAGAGGTCCAATATGTCACTTTTCAAGGTCAAAACTCCGTTATTCAAAAGGCGAACTGTAGCAAAATTCTCTCGAAAGCTTCAAAATAAAAAAAATCGCGAGATGCAAATGGCGCTGCTATAAACATGTCTGTTTTTATTTCGTATTTATTACATTTAACGTATGCTATAAACTAACGAAATTAAAGTATTCCTTTCTGTTTGTGCAAATATTCAAACTGGGCTGTGTTTGAGTTTTCTAGTCGATGATATAGTACTTTCACAATCGTCGCTATTTTACATGGTTGCCAACTTATTACAAACACGAACTACAATACTCCAGAGTGCAAGTCTAGAGAAGTTCAAAAGAAAATAACTTGTGTTCTTATAGTTAATATTTAATTATAATACATATTATTTTTATACATGTCTTGGTCACAAATGAATTGGGTAATAAATAGTAAAAAGTTTCAACTTTCTATCTGGAAATTAAAATACAAAAACTGTCGTGCTCTTGGCCTCAATTGTCGTGCTAATATCACCCAAAAATGCATATGAAATTTATTGTAGAAGATCAAATATCTAGTTATTTTAAACATCTAACTTGAACAACTTTTAACTAACTTAAACATCATCATTTTAACATGTCGTCACATCAAAACACAATGGCAAAAAATAAGATTGCCAAAATTGTGTATGTGGCATTATTTTGCTTCTTATTGGTCTAACAACAGCAAACGTTTTCCTTTCAACCTACTGAACAACATATTGCGGAAATATAGTATAGACATTTTTGTAGAGATTGTTAAGAAATTACTTTGTACTAAAAAAAATTGTTGTATAATTATATATATTATATATAAAATCCTACAGGTTTTGCCTACATACAACGATAATCCCACATAAAACTAACTCTATTTCTCTTTTGTTTCATGTACCTTCTTCTCCAACGGACTACAGAGCACAGTTAGAGTAAGTATTTTATTATTTCGCTTAATACAGACTTGCACAGTGTATACGCTTTCCTTAGAAAGCTTTCGCGTCTTTGAAAGCACGGCTGGAGATAGGTCTTCACGCTGTCCTGGGCTCTATATCGGACAAAAGCCTGCCAACCTTAGAACGCTAAAACCACCGAGAAAACCCCTAGTTTCGTTTGAAGCTTATACAGAAAATGATTACCTCTTTCCTGCAGAGTAAAGTACAGCTAAAATGAAGCTGGCTTTGATATACAGGTAGTTTTGTAATTGCTATTTGTAAAGGGCCAAGGGTAAATACACCCAAATGAGTCCTGTATAACCTCAAAGGATGGCTATATTAATGTCAAGGACAAGCTGGCGATTTTAACGTAGAAAGAGGAGGAATTTTATAGTACCACAGTAGACTTTAGTTTAGTCTAGTTGTTTGTCATCAATAAAAAATGTTATATTTTGTAAAAAAGAAATAACGGTCACTCGGCAAATTAATAAGTAGTTTTGCGAAAGAAACACATTTGTCCAGGTAATTTGTGCCTATATTGAAATGGTTTGAAAACTATTTAACAAATAGGACACAAAATGTTAATAATGATTTTAAAAATGTGCAGAGTGAATTAATAAATAGCGTGGGGGTACGACAAGACTCTGTTTTGGAATCTATTTTGATAACGCATTTGTCGAGATAGTGGACAAGTTTAAATATTTAGGTGTCATATTAGACAATAATTTCAAATTTACTACATTTTGCCAGTTATTATTCAGAAAGTAGAAATTCATATATTACCGATGATATTTACATAGTAGCAGTTGATATTCAGATATTACAAAATAATGATATTCAGATTTTACAAATGATATTCAGAAAGTAACAATTGTAATTCAGCAAGTAAATTTAAATGATTATAACAGTTTATAAAAAAAAATTCGAGTATTTGTCAGGAAATTATTAAACTACATAGAAATATAATTGTACATTTTAAAATAATGTTTTACTTTATACAGTAGAGCGTCGATAATCCGAACTAATTGGGACCGAAGGTGATTCGGATTATCAAATTGTTCGGATAATCAAATATGACAACTAAATAGTAGAAAATACGAGTATTGGTTAGACGTTCAATCTTAATAAAACCAACACCACTCGACTTCGCTCTTCATAGACTATAAGAATGCCAAAAAGTTTTCAATCAGTTTCCACAGAATTTTTTTTATAAATTATGCAAAAATGTTTGCATACATTGCTATCATACCTCAAATTGTAGGTAATTAAGAGACCCAATATGCCTATGACGTTCAGAGTTTTGCCCCCCTTAAATCGCGATATTGTTCGTTCCTATAGCTAACGTATTTCAATCAGTTTCCACAGAAAAAAGTTTATAACTTCTGCAAAAATGTTTGCATAAATTTGTATCATACCTCAAATTGTAGGTAATTAAGAGACCTAATATCACTATGACGTTCAGAGTTTTGCCCCCCTAAATCGCAATAATGTTCGTTCCTATAGCTAACGTTTTTCAATCAGTTTAAACAGAAAAATGTTTATAACTTCTGCAAAAATGTTTGCATAAATTTCTATAATACCTCAAATTATAGGTAATTGAGAGACCTAAAATTCCTATGACGTTCAGAATGTTGCCCCCCCCCCCCTAAATCGCGATAATTTTCGTTTCTGTAGCTGACGTATTTCAATCAGGTTCCACAGAAAAATGTTTATAACTTCTGCTAAAAGGTTTGCATAAATTTCTGTCATAGCTCAAATTGTAGGTAATTAAGAGACCTAATATCCCTATAGCGTTCTGAGTTTTGTCCCCCCCCCCCCCCCGGAAAAATGTATTCTGTCCTTAATAAGTTATCAATGTAAAGTATTTTTACTTCTAAGTATACATTTTTCAGAATAAAATATCAAATAAATCTATATATTTAAAGTAAAAAATGATATAAACGTACAAAAAATTACAAAGTTCTTATGAACTCATTAAAAAGAAGAATTGAAATTTATATCAATACCTATTGAAATAAATTATAATAATTATAAAATATAATAATAAGAAATATATAAACATTTTATTGATTTTTATTTACGTTTATGTACAGACAAAGATATTAAAAAATACCTTTACAACAAAATCGAGCGCAAAAAACGTTTTGCTGTGTAACGAACAAGGAACGTTATATACTATAAAACATACAGTAACATTAAAATTTGGGGTTGAAAAGGTCACATTTCATAATATCGTTAGCTGATATAACCCCAATTTTTAGGGGTTGCTACCCCTAATTTTCACATCAGCGACCCTTTAGAGTAGCTATCTATTTATATATTCAGGACAGCTTACACTTAGTAATTGATTTATGAATATTATATAAGCTTACCCAACTATACGATCGACGCCAACATTTAACTTTGACCGAAATCATCCTGAATCCTGAAATTTAAACAAAGTTACGTATATTGATATTGTTAAAAACATTGAAAGGCTTTGAGGAGGACAAACGTTGATGACGAATAAGACAGCTCTTCTACAACACATATTTTCAATCAATTTCCAACTATTTTTCTTTGATTTTCAGGACAACCGGAAGCCCCCAGGCAAAGTCGCCGGCAGGAAGCAGTGCAGGAGCGGGACCACCAGAAGCCAGGACGCCAACGGCGCCGAACAAGGCCCTGCAAAATGTCAAGGGCGGCGAGCACCCATCGGTGAGTAAGTCAGTAAGAAAATAGACAGAGATAAGCTGAGAGATACAGAGAGAGAGAGAGAGAGATAGAGATACACGTGCGAATTGAGCGAGAAGTCATTTGTTTCGGGGATGTACGGTTTCGGAATCCCACCCTCGGGTGTGTTTTGTTTCGGGCTTATTAAATTAGGATAGGATGTTTCCAAAGGATGACTGAATCGGATTCTCACTAGGGTTTTCCCGGATTAAATGTTGATGAATGAATTTCCTCGAGTGAATTTCTTTTGAAATCACGTAACGGCTGGTCTATTAGATCTGTGAATGACCAATACACAACGCTAATGTGTCCTAGCTATGGCGTAGCACGATTATAGCGCCTAAAACAGAGTTTACATTTTTGGCGGAGTCGCCGGGTTGACAAATTTTTTGGTAAATTCCTATAATTTGAGATGTAAATCGACCAAAGGATTTATTCTGAATCGATTGCACCCAACTTATCTATATATGAAATTGCATCATTTTCGAGATATCCGCTATCTAAGTCCTAGTACTTCTTTCTCTGTTTGCGAACAGATTATTGCTCCAATTTGGTGTTAAATTTGGCAACTATTGTATTATAGCTGTATAAGATCATAATTAATTTTATGCTGACACACATTAAAGTTAAAGGGGAGCTTTAGTACGCTATAAAAGCCTATAAATACATACATTAAGTATGGATTTAGGGTAACTTACAACTTACAGCCATATATCTTGCTGGATATCGGAAAACCCCAGACTAAGGAAATGCTGATACGTCAAATATTAGGGGTTGATATATTATGGAGAGGTTCCACATATTAGGGTAAATTTCGCTTAAGAAGCACGTTAAACGTCACTGTAAAGCTTTTAGGAGCATTATGATTAAGATATTTATCAATTTACAAGCTAAACGGTGTCTTTTAATTAGCAAAAGTTCTCTTTTTTTATTCATTTGTCGTTCCCAACGTTCATTACGCAGTCTGCATCTAAACTAATTGCCTAGAAATGTTCCAATTTCCTGTTTAAGCCTGTAATTACTACAGTAGTCGCCAGGTGACTTGATTAGAATCAGGGTCTTATAAGGGACTGCCTTTATTACAAACTGTTCAGTCGGAAACACTACCTTTGTCTTGGTACAGCTTATTTTGACTTTGGAAAAATGGTAAAACCGCGAGAGAGTTTTTTTGTAGTGTATAGTTGTTGTTTATGTAATGTTTGGTGTTTAATTCTTTTCTTTTGTCTATATTTTCAGATGGCTTTCCTGCAGAGCAGATCTATATCTCTTGTCGACATGTACATCGACAATTCTGAACCATCTGAAAACGTTGGACAGATTCATTTCTCCTTGGAGTACGACTTTCAAAACACGACTTTAATTCTCAGAATTCTTCAGGTGAGTTTATATTCAGAGCCGTAGGTACTTATTTTTAATTTTTTAATTTGGTCATATAATGTTTGATATTTTAACTTTGGTGTAAAATAACTTTTGTAACGTTTGACCGATTTTGCTAGGTTCTCAAGTAGTATGTTTTAAGCCGTATTAATTTTCGACTTCGAGAAAAACGCGGTTGAAGTTTGTAAATAACTGCGCGCTAGCTTTCTTCTACAAAAGCTCCCATGAAAATAACTCAGCCGTTAAGATGGCTAAAGAGCTGGGTGTGGGTTCATTGTACTTAGCTAAAAACCAAAAATTAACTCAGAAAACTCATTTTATAAGAACTTAACATATTGTAACTAATCTAAAAGATTAACCATCAATTTAAACCTGAATTCTTAAAACTAGTTACTTGTCTCTAATATGCTATCTGTGCCACTGATGTCCTATATTTATTTTGACCTAAACAAGAAGCACTAACACTTAACTCACTGTGCTCTGGTTTTTACACATGTCACTGATTCACTAGTTCGAACGGTTTAGTTCGTTTTAGTCTTCTCACTAGATTCGGGTTGTCTAGTAGCTGCAGGGCCTCTACGTTGACGTGATGGATTAGACGAGATGCATGCTTAGCAGCGATGCTAAGGATGACTCGTGGAACACCAAGATCACGGTGCAGATCACTGTTCCGTACGTACTATCGTGGCCATATATTATGTCCACTCTTTTGAAGTCCATTTTCTCGCAAATCTAGGGGCGAAAAAAATTTAAAAACTTCTGGCGCTGCCCTTGATTAATATGCTACAACTCATAAAAGCTATATATGTTTTCCCGATTTTTCCAAATTAAGGCGAATTGGCGCTGTTTTTGCCCTGTAAATTTTATTCGTTTAACTTTAGCAATTAATTACTCCGGAAATAATCTATAGATTTCAACGAATTAAAAAGTAAAATCACCTGCGGAATGCTAGCTTTCAATGTGCATTTTTGTAAAATCATTGGATCAGTGCTTGACCCACAAAAAGCTATATTAGGCAATGCCAGCAATTCCTTTATTAGAAGAACTAGAATAATAAAATATAGACTATAGGCTACCCACTAATTCATAGGTTTAAAGCTTATTACATAGTCATTGTTTACCTTGCATTTTCCTTGCCAAAGATCGAGTTGAAGCATCTCATGATTGCTGCAATTGACGCGGCGCTCTTCTGTCTTTCGGGCGAGCGGGGGAAGGGATCGACAGCGACGCTGCCAGTAGTGGCGGATCGCACGTGCATTAGTTATTAGGAAAAACAGTGTTTACGGACACAATACATATAACCACACGGCGATTATGCCTCGCCAAAGAAATTTTGATATCCGGCGACAGACTACCGAATTAGAAAATAATGGCAAAATAAGTCAATAAGATAACAGAACCACGAACAGGCATTTGGAAGTCCCATGGAAATTCTTTGCAATTTAGCATTTAAAATTAATGAACGATCTGCTAAATAATCTATGTGTCTACAAATTTACTATGCTAAATTTGTAAAAGTTTTTTGATATTTCTAAGTTTTATACTCTTAGAGCTGACGTTTGTAATATATGTAATATATCAAGAGTTGTATTTATTTTATATTGTTTCTGCATGTATTTAAATATTATTAATAAATAAGCTGTTGAAACTGTTATAATAGTTCGAATTCTTATATAACAAAATCGGGCATACTTTTTTAAATATTTTTTGGGTTTATCAAGCAAACTTAATTTAGTATTCACCACTAATCGGAAAATCTGCTAACTCCATATTATTAGATCTATCCCCTTCCATCAAAATCTTGTTTACAACCTTATTGTATAAAACTGAAGAAAACATAAACGCCAATCGATACCAGGTCATATATTAGCTTTGTTCGCGGTTGGGAACTGGTTTGGGCACTACTTTGTATTGGACCAGATGTGTCAGTGTGATGAGGGTCCGAGAATCATAGCGAGACATGTCGTTGGTCCAATATTAAATAGTGCACAAACTAGTTCCTAATCGTTACCGCGAACAAGGCTATTATAATCAAAATTACGCAAAAATTAAGAATTTAATTGTTAGTTAAAATTACTACCTTGACAAGTTATCGTTCTTTTTGCGTATTGATAATAAGCTGCCCCGGTTCTCTCAGCTGTGTCGGTTCTCTCCGACATGACAGCACCGCTAACACCTCCCTTCCCCGCACCACACCAAAGACCGTAGACCATCTGAACTTACGCGGAGTTTCAGCACGATCTTTTGTATGAAAAATGCAAGATAAACAATGATTATGTAATAAACTTTAAACCTATGAATTATTGGGTCGCCTATAGTCTATATTTCATTATTCTAGCTCTTCTAATAACGGCATTGCATAATATAGCTTTTTGTGGGTCAACCACTAATCCAATGACTTTATAAAACTGCACATTGAAAACTAGCATTCCGCAGGTAATTTTACTTTTTAATTCGTTGAAATCTATAGATTATTTCTGGCGTAATTAATTGCTAAAGTTAAACGAATAAAATTTACGGGGCAAAAAAGGCGCCAATTCTTCTTAATTTGGAAAAATCGGGAAAACGCCAACATATAAAACTTTCTACTTCTTATGAGTTGTAGCATATTAATCAAGGACAGCATCAGAATTTTTTCAAATTTTTTCGCCCCTAGTTCTGCGGGAAAAGCGACGTCAAAAGAAGGGACATAATATATGGCCACGATAGTACCAAGGAGCGTTACTTTAGTTCCTTGGTACTTTATTTTGGAAAGTATGGATTCCTTGTATATTGGCCTTTCTGGCGCAAGCACAAAGCTGGACACCATATAACCAAATCGGTTTTAGTACTTCGTTGTAATTTTGAAGTTTGTTCTGTACTGACAACTGAGACTTTCTTCCCAGAAGCCAGTGCAGTGCTCTGTATTTTAGGTCAAGCTCTACTCTTTTCTTCTTAACGTGTTCTTTACACCTTAGCTTTGTATCCAGAGTCATACCCAAATACTTTGCAGTGTTCACATATGGAACTATGGCGTCGTTAATATTCACATGAGGTATGTCCTCGATTCTTTTGTTTTTATTACTAGCTTGTTGAAGATTCCTAGTAGATTTTCCAATAGTTGGTCCCACTGCGGCGAGTGTTACATTTTACAGCTGTGGTAGGTCACTTGTACATAGTAGATAGAGAATTAATTGGTCCCAAGACGGTACCCTGGGGTACCCCAGCTTTTACTTCTTTTAGTTCGAAGTGTGCATCGATCTGTTTTATTCGGAATAATCTAGCAGATATATAGGCTGTTAGCAACTCGACGTATTGTAGAGGTAGCATACTCTTTAGTTTGTGTATCAAACCTTCGTGCCAAACCTTATTGAAAGCTTGTGTCACAAGTAAATAAGCATTTCTTCTAATGCTTTTCTGTGATATATAAAATATATAATATATGATATATAAAAACCACTGTTTTAAACCACCAAAAGCTTCTTTTTCAAACTTACAAATTCAGTTGAAAATCTTATCGAATTTGCTTACAATATGTTGACAAAATCATCTAAATACATCATTCATTTCAAAAGTTATTTAAGCCTAAAGTTTAATAATCAGAAATAACAATGTTTCTGCTTCAATAATACCTGTATTGCCTTGGGTCTGCTGAAATGTATCTCAAAGCTTAAAGTAAATTAAGCTCATGTAACAAGTATTCCAGCCCATCAAGCATGCTTTGTAATCCCATATTCACCCATATCACAACATCAGAGCGGCTAATCTCGAGTTTTCAAGTATTCCACAAGCATTCTGGGCATTTATATTCACCGGTCGGTCACTTGAAACTTGAACTTCCCGGCATGCCCGCGAAATAATTGAATTGTATCCTCGCTAGAACTCACGAAGTGAGGGACCTAAATATATATCTGGAACCCCCAAGTTTACCTCAACTGGAAACATTGTCTCGTCGAGCAAAATCCGGAACCTAATATTCGAGATGTGAATTAAAAATGTCTTCCCTTCGCTACAAGTTACAGTCGTAACGTCAAACGTGATCAGAATACACGATATAATCAGTACCATTAAGCACTATATTTATGACTTGTCTGAAACGTGACATTCATATCTTAAAATATTTTCAGGTAAAACCGCCAACGTCGTTTGGCGATGTTCTTCGCAAAATTCTCAGGAGCTCCTCAGGAGCTATTTGAAAGAAACATACGTTTGATGTAGGACATGTAGGTTGCAGCGCACAGTGGGACTAAATCCCGAAAAGCTGCCAAAACCTCAAATAAACTTCGATTTAGACAAAAATTGTTGTACAGTGGTTTATGAAGTCACTGATTACGAATCCAATGGCAGCATTACTGTAAACCAAATGGCGGGCGCAATATAGCGGACATATGTGACAAAAGGTACAGGTATAGGGGGATTTTTGAGCACGTTGTTCACAAATTTAGGCATTTCACAATAGTATATTATAAAACGAGTGTTATATACTATTTCTTCTATTTTGCGACATTAATTTTACATAAATTTCGAAAATTTCGGTTGTCATCTTCCAATCTAGAGCAGTGGTTCTTAACCTTTTAGAAGCATTTTTGATCATACAAAAAATTCGCGGAGCACCAAAAACATTGACATAACTTTTACTCAAAATTAAAACGATTATTAAATAACAGTTACCAAATAACATTAAATAGAAAAACGAAAAAAAAACTAAATGTCATTCCGAGTAAAAAGGTTCATATTGACTTATTGGTTTTCTCAATTCCTTAAGAAGTTGTAGCCGTTTAAAACACGGTTTTATTGACACTTTTATCAGCGCTAACTTTTTACCGAATTGAAAAAATGAATACTCGAATGAAGTTTATTTGGGGCGAAAATCATTAGTCTGATACATAAAAGAAAAAGATATATTTCTGTATAAATTTAGAACATAACAGGAATTTTGGAATTTATTTCTATAAACCAACTCTTGAATGTTTGAGGGAAAAAGCACTGTCGATATACCGAATTCCCTCCGAAGTTTTCTTTTTGCCCGTATTCACATAATTCCACATTTTATGTGTGTGTATGTTTTGATTTTCTGGCTCCACAAAATTTTGTTCGTGAATTATCACCTGGTGGTTATAAATGCCGCCACCTATTGGGTATATTGTAATAGTTCCTCCAAGCATCTGACATGTTCGCGGTAATATAAATTTAAATATAATAAAACTTTCAAAACCTTAGTTTGTCAAATATTTAGGTAATTCTTTATATTAGCAGTTACGTACCACCTACTCAAGTAGTTTTGATAAGCTCATTTTTAATACAACTTTATACTAATCTAAGGCTTAATAAATCCGCACATAACATGTGGAAAATATGTAGATGAAGGCAAAAATATACACTGTGGGCAAAAAAACCGGTACAAATGTTCAATTACTTCTATTTCCAAAGATTTTAAGTAAATTAAACAAGCATTTCTTTGAAGGACTAATTGCTTATGTTGTGAGGATTGAAAACATACCATATTCGCAATTCCACTTCTTCTTTTTCAGTAAAAATAGCAAAAACCGATGTTTCAAAATTTCATCCTGTATGCAAAAAAAAATCTCCCTGTATTCGATGTAATAAAATATCTGCTGTCCCTTTTGACCAAAGGAAAAAAAATTCATTACCTGCTAATTTTATTACAGCTTGCATTTCACATTAAATTGACACGATGTTATCGGAAATGTTGTATAGCTTAACACAAAGCAACATAACTGTGGATTGAAACGTCCTGTTATTGCGAATATGGTACGGTTTCAATCTTCACACTACAGGCAATTCGTTTTTAAAAGAAATATTTGAATTGACAAAATATTATAGGAAATACGAGTGATAAAAAATTTGTACCGTTTTTTTTTTTTTTGGCCCACCGTGTATATTATCAAAACATCATATTTATTATCTTTATTTTAGGAAATATATTTCAAAATGTTTACATATTTTCAGAACTTTTTATGTGGCGTCTGTATTCTTTATTTATTTTATTCATATTTATTACTATTTGACAATTGTAAATGTTTTTTTCTACTTGCGTTCGTTATAAACTCATAACGAAACCGCTTTCGGTGTCATTATGAAAACACTAGATCACAAACTTTTAGTAACTTTTGGTTTTCCAAGATTTATGATATTGACGTCAAGTGTCAAATAAGGCCGACATCTCAATCGCTATTGGTTCGCGCCAGTCGTAGTTGTGAATTTTACACTAACTACCAACTGTTGAATACAAAATTACTTTAAATTGTAAGATAACAACCGTATTTTGCGAAATTTATGTAAAATTAATGTCGCAAGGTAGAAAAAATAGTATATAACAAAACAACTCGTGCGCCAATTTTTGTCTTCTAAAACTTGTATTATAGTGGTAGTAATAATCTTTATTCCAACATCCAGTTTTGTACCAGGTTTATTACACAATTAGTTTCATTTAATAAATTTCATTTGGTGTTCGAACGGGCTATTGACCTAGCTCTTTTTGCCCTGCTCCATCTGTTATTTTGGGTGTCTTCTTGTATTATAATATACTATAATTGTTAGTTTTGTTGAAGTTACAATGTTTTGTACGTTAATAATATACAAATACAAATATTATTATTTCACTCACATACGGTAAATGAGTCAACAAGTTTGGCTTTCATAATTTTGCGGAGCACTTGCAACAAGCTCGCGGAGCACCAGTGTTCCGCGGAGCACCGGTTAAGAACCACTGAACTAATTTTATTTTCAACAGTTGGTAGTTGTGGTAAAATCACAAATACGACTGTCATACAGTGTAAATATTTCATATAGATTTCTTTTCTTCTCTTTATTCCGTACAAAGTTACGACCGTTTTATACATAAAAAAACTGTATTTTAACAGGTATATCTTCTTTAGGAACAGAAAAACGCAATAAGTCCGCATGAAACTTTTTACTCAGAATGATATTTTCACCCGCGAACCTCCCTCACCCCCCACGTGGCATGATTCCACACTCCATGGGGAGTCATACGGTATAGGAGTAACGAACTGAGGTCAACCCTCTTCGATATGGACGGTAACTATTACCGCACTACCTAGTAGACACTGTGACAAAGGCACAGGGAATTAAAACTGATTTTCATAATACCTTAAAATATACAACGTGTACTAAACTAATTACTATATCGTCTAAATAATTTGATAAACTAGTTTTTAATAGCGCTATTGTTGTATTTATTTGATTTCTTAGATTTAGTTATTTTTAGTTAATTTTGCAGTTGTTGTCGTCTGCTGAAGATTGTCAACAAAAATCGAAAAACAACAATGAAATAAAAGCTGCTATTCTTTGATTGATCAATCCTTTTAAGTATTTCCTAATTTGTGTCATCAAATACGACTGCAACAACTTCTGTCTGTGTTGACAGATAAAAACATCTGCACGTAATATTTATTCTAATTTATAAGTAATAAGACTTCTAATAATACATAATGCCGATTCTGAGGAAATGGTGAACACAAATTAATAATATTATTATTAACAATCTGAATCTAAAATAATCGATAGCAAAATCGATAGCCTACTTTTAACGTAAAACTTTACAAACAAAGTATTGCGTTTTTATTTTTGAACTATTTAAATTTGTAAAAGCGATGGTAAACTTTATCAATTTAATAAAATAATCGAGTTAGTTTATGTGAACAGCCTGTCTATGATAAGACTGGTGTTAGTATTAGTTTCCTATTCTACGAAGTGAACACCAGTGAAAAAAGATCATGACGTGAAAAGGCGAAATCAATTCCTAATGAATTTCGTTAGCTAATACAATTACCTAAAATTCTAAGCTTCCAACTTTGTGGAATATAGTGGTATATGTTACTTTTCATCCCTTAGAAAAATTAAGTCTCCAAAATTATAACGTTTTTTCGAGGGTACCAAATATGACCGTATTTCAAGTCGGCAAACATTACTTCTTAAGTCAATTCAAGCAGCAATAATTTTACATACTTAAATCAGTCGAATCCATCGCGTAAAAATTAAATATTACTATTCATTTCCGAGATATGCAATTTTAAAGTTCGCCGTTTTTTTGTCTATGTTCTCGCCTAGGTCCAACGCTTTCATGAACGACCAACTTTGAACTCAACTACCGAGCTTAGTATAAAGAGTTAGGCTTTCCCCTTCCAGGACTGAATGTAGTAATCATTTGTCTATGTAACCCAACAGTCAAAATTCTCCGAATCAAATTTTCATTGTTTGAGGTTTTGGCCAGCACACGATACTATTGTTCTACCCTGTTAGCATTTCCAATACAGTAACTAATGACTATTGAAAACTGTAACTTGTTACTTACTTTTTCTAACACAAAAACCTTTCAACAAAACCATTATGGTCTTTTAAGATCATATAAACCTATAATCTACGGATTAGGTCATCAAAAATTCCCTTTTTCTATGCTAAAAGATTGATTATATAAGTAACCAGAGCACCTGAATTTCAAATTCAGTTAGTGGCTGATTTAAAGTCTGTACAAAACTTCAGGATCGGCTGAAAAGTTCGAAAATGAGTTCGGCGTGCTCTCTACAAATGACAAGTTGAGCAAGATAAATACAGGTGGCGCTTTTCCGACTCCAGCCGTTCCAATATAACGCGAAACAGACTTACGGTAACTTGTCTCGGTTTAGCCTGATTAGTTACTCCAAAAGTTCACGAAATGTACTTGGAAAAATACATCTTGTACTGCATCTGTTTAATTATAGATGTAAGAAGAGTTTTACATGATAAAAAGGCCTTTTACAGTGACTTACGGTCAATAAAAAGTATTGTTTAAACGTTATTTCCTATAGTAATGTGTTATTTCTTATTTTTTAGGGTAAAGAGTTACCAGCGAAAGATTTGTCTGGAACTAGTGACCCGTACGTTCGTGTGACGCTACTGCCTGACAAGAAGCATCGTTTGGAGACAAAGATCAAGCGAAGGACCCTCAACCCCAGATGGAACGAGACATTTTACTTCGAAGGGTTCCCCATACAAAAGCTGCAGTCGAGAGTCCTTCACCTTCACGTGTTTGATTATGATCGGTTTTCGAGGGACGACTCCATAGGGGAGGTATTCCTACCACTCTGTCAGGTAAATATTAAAGATTAATTAGTGATAATTGCTGTTAGGTGATAAAATTTGTGATGTGGTACTTTTTTAAGTTGGTCGAAAGAGGCAGTTTATGTAGTTCATAAAACTAGATAAAAATTTTCAGCTGTAAAAATAATTGTGTAATTTGGATAAAACTCACTCAGATCGTTTAATATACATGAATAAACAATATAAATAACACAGGAACCAATGTCTTCCCTAGGAGGAGATGTGTGATCCTTTTAATTTGGTTAAAAGAAGCAAAAGTTCACCAAAATTCTATAAAATTCATATCTGTAAAAATAAGTGAATAATTTTGATAAAAGTCACTGAGGTTATTTAATATACATCAATAAACAATATAAAGAACATAGGAGTCGATGTCTTCCCACAGGAGGAGATGTGAGATTTTTTAATTTGGTTGAAAGTGGCAAAAGTTTACCGAAATACTATAAAATTCATATCTGTAAAAATAACTGAACAATTTTGATAAAACTCACTGAGATTGTTTAATATACATAAAAAACAATATAAAGGACATATAAGTCTATGTATTCCCCCAGGAACAGATGTGGTTTTTTAATATAGTCGAAAGAGGCAAAAGTTCACCAAAATACTATAAAATTCATAACTGTAAAAATAATTGCATAATTTTGACAAAACTCACTGAGATTGTTTAATATACATCAATAAACAATATAGAGTACATAAGAGTCCATGTCTTCTCCAAGGAGGAAATGTGTGATTTTTTTAATGTTGTTGAAAGCGGCAAAAGTTCACCAAAACACTATAAAATTCATATCTATAAAAATAATTGAATAATTTTGATAAAACTCGCTGAGATTGTTTAATAAAAATCAATAAACAATATAAACAACATAGAAGTCTATGTCTTCCCCCAGGAGGAGATGTGTGACTTTTATGTATATGGTTGAAAGAGGCAAAAGTTCGCCAAAATACTCTAAAATTAATATCTGTAAAAATAAGTCAATAATTTAGATAACAGTCACTGAGATTATTTAATATACATCAATAAATAATACAAAAAAAAAACATAGGAGTTCATGTCTTCCCCAGGAGGAGATGTGCAATTTTTTTAATTTGGTTGTGGCAAAGTGGCAAAAGTTCACCAAAATTCTATAAAATTCTTATCTGTAAAAATAATTGAATAATTTTGATAAAACTCACTGAGATTGTTTAATATACATCAATAAACAATATAAGGGGCATAGCAGTCTATATCCCACCTCCTTCCGCCCGAGAAGAGTTGTGTGATTTTTTAATATTGTTGAAAGAGGCAAAAGCTCACGACAATACTATAAAATGCATATCTATAAAAATGATTGAATAATTTTGATAAAACTCCCTGAGATTGTTTAATATACATCAATAAACAATATAAATAACATAGCAGTCCAGAATGTGTGATTTTTTTAATTTACTTGAAAGGGGCAAAAGTTCACCAAACTACTACAAAATTCACAACAGTTAAAATAATTGAAAAATTTTGATAAAACTGAGTGAGATAGTTTAATATACATAAATATACAATATAAAGTACATATAAGTCAATGTTTTCCCCCAGGAGGATATGTGTGATTTTTTACCAAAATACTATCATAATAATTGAATAATTTTGACAAAATTCACTGAGATTGTTTAATATACATCAATAAACAATAAAGATTACATTAGAGTCCATGTCTTCTCCCAGGAGGCGATGTGTGATTGTTTTTAATATGGTTGAAAGCGAAAAAAGTTCACCAAAATACTATAAAATTCATATCTATAAAAATAATTGAATAATTTAGATAAAACTCACTGAGATTTAGAAAATAAACTGCTTCAGGGTTATGCCATGTGTCAAGATTTGTTAATGCTGACGTTTCGCGAACCATGTTGCTCGCTTCTTCAAAGCGAATTGAATACTGAAGACCTACCAAGAAACTCTCCCTTATATACCTGTATTTACACCTCACTGCGCACATCTGGAGCTACCGCTCCCATGTGCTTTTCTACCTGACCGCGTTAGGATCGATTTCCAGACCATACTAATGTCAGTACCATCCTCGCGATTGATGTTGTTAGGATGTTTGTAAATTTCGATGGCTTCTCTAATAAGCCTTCGATGGTAATTACCAACCCTTGCCAACATCTTCAAGTTATCGAAAGTCATTGTGTGTCCCGACTCGTGGCAGTGTTGAGCAACAGCGGACTGTTGAATCTTGCGTAGCCGGGTGTCTCTACTGTGCTCCTCCTGTCTGTCTGTCCTACATAACATGTTCCACACTCACTTGTTATCTTGTATACCCCTTCGTTTTTCAGGAGCGGTGTGATATCCTTTGGGTTAGGCAAAAGATCCTTTACCTTTGCTGGTGCTCTGTACCTTACCGTGATACCCGATTTCTTCAGTATTTTACCGATTCTTTCTGATACCCACTTACGTATGGTAAGCAAGCGAACCCCTTTGACTCTTGTCGCTCCTCTGAGCCTTGCGGTTTTCATTGTGTGACACCTCGTATGTCAGCCTTGGTGTATCCATTCTGACGTAGAGCCCACTCCAAGTGTTTCCGTTTGTCGTCCACGGTGCTGGAGTCGCACACCTTCTCGGCTCTGTTGAACAGAGTGTTATAACACTTCTATTCTGTTGGGGATGGTTGTGTGATTTGGCGTTCAAGTACCTATCGGCATGTGTTTTCTTGCGGTAGACTGTATGTCCAAGCGTACCCGTTGACGTACTGTATACCAGCACATCAAAAAATGGCAGCTGATTATGCTCTTCTATTTCCATCGTGAATTTGATAGAATAATAATAATAATAATAATTCACGCCTTAACATCCCCCAACATCGGCAGTCCCGAATTATCATTATTATGGCCCGCGTCTGTGGCACGTCTTAAGTTGTTTGGCTTTCAGTATTCGCCGTGGAGTAAAGGAAACCCACAGAAAAACCTTTACACTGAAAGCAGGGCGTGGGATTCGAACCCTCGTCCTCCAGACTGATAGCCAAGCGCGCTACCACTCGGCCACAGTCTGGGTGAGAAGGATTAACATTGTTCAGGTGGCTAAGGAACTCAGTAAGTTTATCTCTACCGTGTGGCCAAACCACAAAGGTATCATCAACATATCTGACCCAATGCTTGGGTTTGTAAGGACTTGACCTTAAGGCTTTTCTTGGTAGGTCTTCAGTATTCAATTAGCTTTGAGGAAGCGAGCAACATGGTTCGCGAAACGTCAGCATGAACAAATCTTGACACACGGCATAACCCGAAAGCAGTTTATTTTCTAAATGATTATGGCCGTGAAAGCCTACGTACTTATTTAATGTCACTGAGATTGTTTAATAAACATCATTAAAGAATATGAAGAAATGTCTTCCCCCAGGAGGAGATTTGTGATTTTTTTAATATGGTTGAAAGATGCAAAAGTTTACCAAAATACTCTAAAATTAATATCTGTAAAATAAGTGAATAATTTTCATAACAGTCACTGAGGTTATTCATACATACATACATTCATACATCAATAAACAATATAAAGAATATAGTCCATGTCTTCCTCCAGGAGGAGATGTGAGTTTCTTTAATTTAGTTGAAAGAGACAAAAGTTCACCAAAATACTATAAAATTCACAACAGTAAAAATAATTGAAAAATTTTGAATAATCTGACTGAGATTGTTTAATATACATAAATAAACAATATAAAGTACATAGGAGTCAATGTTTTCTCCCAGGAGGAGATGTGTGATTTTTAATATGGTTGACAGATGCAAAAACAGTTTACCAAAATACTATAAAATTCACTGCTGTATAAATAATTGAATAATTTTAATAAAATTCACTGAGATAGTTTAATACACATCAATAAACAACATAACGGTGCAATATTATTAGATTTCTATCGGTACCATTTTAATTTCTACCTAACCTTTCGCGCACATTTACCCCTATGTGCTTCCCGTCGTATTTTTGGGTTTGAATGTGCGCTTATCTGACAGGGGATAAATCACCTATAAATGGCGATCATCCCCTTCGTGTTCCGGGGGTGTGCAGAGCAGAGTAGCCGGCGTGAAAGGGTAACTCTTTCAAATCTCCAACCGTAATCGACCCAAATAATGTATATGGGTTTGAATAGACCAGCCTAGCCTACCCCTTCAATATCACATAAAGTACGAAATTGCACCCTATTAACGCTGTATCGACGTGCAAATCTTGATAACTAACATAAACTAAACCGAAAATCGGGTGGGTTTTTATCGTGGTTTATTCGATACAGTGTTTCTAAAAAATATATATATTTGGAGTTATCTACTATTTAGTAAAGTGTAGTTAGTAGATTCAAATTAGACGAAAAATGGGCTATGAGGGAAAATCGTTCCAATACTGTGTGGCGTTCGCAAATTTTAATCCTGGCTAAGATCCTGGCTACCTGAAAGCTATTCCTATCGTGCACGTTTATAGTATTTCACATTTTCCCTCAAAATGCTCACGATTACGCAATTTTAGCCTATGTACAAAACTAATCCTTACGAAATTCTACACAAAAAAAGTTAGTTCACTTTTACTTAAACACAGTGGTTCTTAAACTGCAAGCGCCCCAACATAGAATTTTCAGTTTAAGAACCACACTATACCGGATGATTTAATTCCGAGGCTCACCATAGGGATCTCGCTTATTAGTGGAGATAGAGCCTATGTTTAAATTTGGCAAAGTTTCGTATTTTTGTGTTGATCGGTTATCTGAAAAGAAATTTAAGCTATCATTTTTCATTTGGAAGATATCCGCAAAAACTGAAATGCGGTCGATAGCTACTAAATCGTTAAACAAAGAAAACAGTGATTAATACAAAAGTTGTGTGGCTCACTAGTTTCTATGACGTAAAATTATTTTCATTTGTGACGTAAAGTATGTACATTTTTTAAATGAAACGGCCTGTATATTTTATTATTGTATGAATACTAATAAATTTGGCTATCCAACGGTATAGGTTGCTAACTCTCAGCGTTAATAGTACCTGGATATTCAATTAGTTCTCCAAAATGTGCCCGTTGCACAATCTTCTTTAAAACTATATAAAAATGACATTTTTGCAGATTTTCCTTTTAAACTATGTCAGACTATAGTCAAAGCTAGTAGATAGATGATAGTATCCAAAGATATTAGATTCACTGTACAGGGTGTTCATAAAACTTAGTAAATATTGATGTTTTTCTAATCGCTTTTCCTTGAGTTTTTTTGAATGGAACCAAATGATGTAAGACAATTAGATTTTATGTATTTTATGTGCTAATAGAATTGCCCATCACGTTCCCAGTAATTTATGTCATATGTCCAATTTTAGTGGTTTTTCATGGTATTTACAATTTAAGAAAAATGTGTAATATTATCTAAATATGCCATTATTTTCTTGTTCTTTCTTTTTTGTTTGTCTCTTAGTTGTAAATCAGTAATAGTATATTCACATATAATTTAAGAAAAAAAGCTTTAATACTATTTGCGTTTTTTAAAAAATGAATACTTTTCTACTTACTTTCTATTCGAAACAAATTCAGAAACAAATTATAAACACTTAATAAACATTGCACAACAAGTAACTATTATTTTAATTAATATTTGGAAGTTGTTCAAAATGACGCTTATTTTGTCTTCTGCAAGCATTAGCGCGCTGTATAAAAGATATTGATCTTGTACCTCTTATTTACTGTATGGTTGTCAAAAACATTGGTTATACTAAGTTTCATGTCTTCTGGTGTAGTAGGTGCTGATTGGTATATCAGCTCCTTCACATATCCCCATAAAATGAACTCTAGTTTGTTAAGGTCTAAGGACCTTGGTGGCCACAATGTAGGACCTCCTCTTCCCTCTTTGGTCACCGTTTTAGTTCTTGTTTTGTGCTGATAATTAATATTACCCGTTCCTTCAAATTGCAACCGAACCCTGTTTATATCCCTTGGTTGGGGATGCCGTCTATCCGGATATCGCTCTGCATACATTCTGGATGCTACTGATGTATTTCTGTCGGCTTCGCCATAAATGTAGATCATGTTAATTAATTCTTCTTTGCTATAATTATAACTCATTGTTCAGAGAAAAGACAAATATTCTTACTAATTTTGACAGCAATAACGTATTGAGTGACGTTAGATCTCAATTATTGTTTGTTTCTGTATTTTAATACAGTACTACTGATTTACACATGAGAGACAAACAAAAAATAACAAAAAAATAATGGCTGTATTAGATAATATTACACATTTTTCTTTAAATTGTAAACATTACGAAAACTACTACAATTGGAGATATGGCATACTTAACATAAATTAAAGGGGACTCGGGGGGTAATTCAACTAGCACACAATATACAGGGTTTCCATTTAAAAACTCAAGGAAAAGCCATTTAAAGAACATAAAAATTTACTAAGTTTTATTAACAGCCTGCATAGTGAATCTAATATCGTTGGATACTATCATCTATCTACTGGCTTTGATTATTGTCTGACATAGTTTAACGGCAAAATCTGCAAAAATTTCGTTTTTACATAGTTTTAAAGAAGATCCTGCAACGGGTATTTTTGGGGAAATAATTGAATATCTCAGGAACTATTACGCTGACAGTTAGCAACCTATACGGTTGGATAAACAAATTTATTAGTATTGATATAATAATAAAACATACCCGGCATTCTGTTTAAAAAAAATGCACATACTTTCCGTCACGCCTAAATGCAACACCCCAGTATAACTAAAAATAATTTTGCGTTATAGAAACTGGTGAGTCAAACAACTTGTTGAAATTATTTAAACTAAATAAATCTCTTTCGGTTAAATAAACAAAATTGTAAATTTTAACTGAAAGCGTAAGTTGTTTGACACCAAACAAATCTTTCTACCAAACAAATATTTCTTTGCCTTTATTGAAACGCAAAATATTAAACAAGATTCTCGATCTGTGTTGGGCTCTAGTTTCATTTTCCAAATGTAACTTTTCTTTTTCTGAAATTAACAGCTTCACAACCACTTAACGCTCGTTACAGCTCCTGCATTTTTCTGTTTTAATTAGCGAGACTTCATAACACCTTTGCAGGTCTCAGCCTAGAACTTTCAGCTCCTCTTTTCATCCTTCTCTTCCACTATCATTAGTCATATTTCTATCTCTTTTTCTCGTAACAAAATCGCGCCCTAATTTTCCATCTCGCTCTTCCTTACACATTAGTCCTTTTGGTCCTTTTTCAGAACACGCAGCCTACCAGTAATTAAATGCGAACCCTCCACTTCACTTTTCTAAATAGCGCTCATAATTCATACCGAAATTACCAACTAAGGCAATACTTTACCCCAAAACAGGGCAGGTTTTCGCGAAAAGCGGAAAATATTATGACGCGGCGCGAATTACATCGTTTTTCCTCTGATTTTCAGGTGGATCTGAGCGAGAAACCTTCATTTTGGAAGGCGTTGAAACCACCGGCCAAAGATAAATGTGGTGAACTTCTTACGTCGCTCTGTTATCATCCCAGCAACAGTATTCTAACATTGAGTTTGCTCAAGGCGAGAAATTTGAAGGCGAAGGATATCAATGGAAAATCAGGTTGGTTACTATTATAAACTTATGTACTATCGTGGCCATATATTATGTCCCCTCTTTTGACGTCCATTTTCTCGCAAATTTAGGGGCGAAAATTTTTTTAAAAAATCTGTTGCTGTCTTTGATTAATATGCTACAACTCATAAAAATTAGAAAGCTGTATATGTTGGCGTTTTCCAGATTTTTCCAAATTAATAACAATTGGCCCTGTTTTTGCCCCGTAAATTTCATTCGTTTAACTTTAGCAATTAATTACTCCGGAAATAATCCATAGATTTTAACGAATTAAAAAGTAAAATCACCTGCAGAACGCTAGCTTTCAATGTGCATTTTTGTAAAATCATTGGATTAGTGCTTGACCCACAAAAAGCTATATTATGCAATGCCAACAATTCCTTTATTAGAAGAGCTAGAATAATGAAATATAGATTATTGGCTACCCACTTATTCATAAAGTTTATTACATAATCATTATTTATCTTGCATCTTCCCTACAAAAGGTCGAGTTGAAGCATCTCATGATTGTTGCAATTGACGCGGCGCTCTATGGTCTTTGGGGCGAGCGGGGGAAGGGATTGACAGCGACGCTGCCAGTAGTGGTGGATCGCACGTGCATTAGTTACTTAAAAACACAGTGTTTACGGACACAATACATATAACGACGCGGCATTTATGCCTCGCCAAAGAAATTTGGATATTCGGCCACAGATTACCGAATTAAACAATAATGGCAAAATGAGTCAATAAGATAACAGAACCACGAACAGGCATTTGGAAGTCCCATAGGAATTCTTGGCAATTTAAATCGGGTTTCAGGATTAGCATTTAAAATTAATGAGTGATCTGCAAAATATTCTATCTGTCTACACATTTACGATGCTAAATTTGTAAAAGTATTTGATATTTTTAAGTTTTATACGCTCAGAGCTGACGCTTGTAATATATGTAATATATCAAGAGTTGGTATTTATTCTATATTGTTTGTGCATTTATTTAGTTATTATCAATAAATAAACTGTCTAAACTGTTATAATAGTTTGAATATTTATATAACAAAATCGGGCATACTTTTTAAATATTTTTTCGGTTTATCAAGCAAACTTAATTTAGTATTCACCACTAATCGGAAAATCTGCTCCATATAATACTCCATATTATTAGATCTATCCGCTTCCATCAAAATCTTGTTTACAACCTTATTGTATAAAAACTGAAGAAAACATAAACGCCAATCGATACCTCTATCGATTGGATAGAAGAGATTTCTCTCGTACCGGGTCACATATTATAATCAAAATTATGCAAAAATTAAGAATTTAATTGTTAGTTAAAATTACTACCTTCACCAGTTATTTTGTGTATTGATAATAAACTGCCCCGGTTCTCTCAGCTGTGTCGGTTCTCTCCGACATGACAGCAACGCTAACGCCTCCCTTCCCCGCAGCACACCAAAGACCGTAGAGCGTCGGAATTCACGCGGAGTTTTAGCACGATATTTTGTATGAAAAATGCAAGATAAACATAGATTATGTAATAAACTTTAAACCTATGAATTATTGGGTAGCCTATAGTCTATATTTCATTATTCTAGCTCTTCTAATAACGGAATTGCTCGCATTGCATAATATAGTTTTTTGTGGGTCAACCAGTAATCCAATGATTTTACAAAAATGCACATTGAAAGCTAGCATTCCGCAGATGATTTTACTAGGTATTTCATTGATATCTATGGATTATTTCCGTAGTAATTAATTGCTAAAATTAAACGAATGAAATTTACGGGGCAAAACAGCGCCAATTCTTCTTAATTTGGAAAAATCGGGAAAACGCCAACGTGTACAGCTTTCCAATTTTTATGAGTTGTAGCATATTAATCAAGGACAGCATCAGAATTATTTCAAATTTTTTCGCCCCTAGTTCTGTGAGAA
Source organism: Melinopterus prodromus (assembly GCA_964023965.1). NCBI lineage: Eukaryota > Metazoa > Arthropoda > Insecta > Coleoptera > Scarabaeidae > Melinopterus > Melinopterus prodromus. Next base: position 12,492,745 of record OZ030395.1, read on the forward strand.
AATCGACGTCAAAGAAGGGACATAATATATGGCCACGATAGTACCTAACTAGCGAAAAATTAAAGCGACTTTATTTTATTTTATTTTTTTGATGGTGAGCAATTGTTTTGTTTTTCAAGAACAATTAAAAATGAGGAAGTTTTTTTCAATGTATCCTGGATAGTAGTGGTTAACTGGAACCATGTTTTTTCCTCATTTTTGACAGTGTGTGTGTTAATCAAGCATTGGTATAGTGCTGAGACTAGTGTAATAATAACTACTAATAATAACTACTGTAATTAATTTTCAGATCCTTACGTGAAAGTATGGCTTCAATTTGGTGACAAGAGGATCGAGAAGCGGAAGACTGCAATCTTCAAGTGTACGCTGAATCCCGTCTTCAACGAGACTTTCTCCTTCAACGTGCCATGGGAGAAGATACGGGAGTGCTCCCTGGACGTCATGGTGATGGATTTTGACAATATCGGCAGGAACGAATTAATAGGCAGGATACTGCTAGCAGGTAAAAGTATATTTTTGACAGTCCTCGCACGACTGCTTCTTAACAAATTCTCTAGGACACACGCAGCGCACCAAGTAGCAACTTAAGGTACCAAGCTTCAGTTGTTACCTTCTGCTCAATATCAAGTAGAATATTCTCAATGTGTAATCTCAGTGGGACAAAAGAACGTTTAAAATGAAAGCATATATAAGCAGAAGGTAACATATGCATTTTAAAATTTTCCCTACGTTACAAACTAAATTTACAGGCCAAAATCTGTACTGGGGACATTTCGGCGGACGAAAATTTAATTTTATTCGAAAGTTTAAACTTTAAATGCCGCTAGGTATATACAGAGAGCACTAGCACGCACTCTAGTGGCCGCTTTGCGAGTTAGTTTTGCCACTGTACGTTCGGCTTTTAGAAAATTAGTCGCCGAACCAACACAAAAGGTCAAATTAGTTCTTTTTTAGACTCTTTAGTGACTTTCTCGTCAATATTCTGCTGATAGAAACTTTGTAATTAGGTTAGAAACTAAGCTTGTTCCTTTCTAGGTCTTAAAATTTACAGCTTGCGCCTCTAAAACACGTTTCTAAGAATTTATCACTTTGGTGGAGGAGCCGGAATTGGATTTTTTTTTTTTTTATTGTAAATTTTTTTATCAGTTATTCGATTAATTGATCAATTCTGAGTCAATTAAACCCAAATTATCTATATATGAAATTGCATAGTTCAGAAGTTATGGGAGGTTTACGAAAATTAACAAATTACACTTTGAACCAAGAAATTGGACCTTTTTTATGCAATGAATGCACTGTTTTTTATCTCTATACTCTTTCCATTTCTCTGCGTAGTTTTATTACGATCACTTACTTATCTCTCTATATAAAGCACCCTATTTTTGATAACTTCCGTGCACATCAAGAAATACTACAAATCTCGAGTACGATTTCTGATTACAGGCAAGAATGGGTCCGGGGCGTCTGAAACGAAACACTGGCAAGACATGATAACGAAACCAAGGCAGACGATCGTACAGTGGCACAGGCTGAAACCAGAATAAGGATTTTTTCAGGTGAGCCGCGGAAAAATCAGGAGAGATTTTCAATCCCAAACGTTAAATTGCCAATTATCTAGATATATGATATCTCAAATTCGGTTTAATCTTCCTTTTCTTGAGTACAAGACATGATTATGCGCAAGGCAAACGACAATAATTTTGGAATAGTTTATAACCAATTTTTTCGGGCCGGATTATTTTTATTCATATATTTATCAATATTATTATAATTATCATTATTAGTTTATTATTATTATTTCGTCAGTTTCACATTCTTTGTTAATCTGTTGATTCGCACAATGTAACACGATGAAATTTTTTATCATTGACGAAAGAAAGGAAGAAAAACGTACTGAATTTTGAACCGAGTGGGTTGATTTTGAAATTGATGAGAAAAAAATGATTGAAATGGTAAATAAAAGTATTTTTTGTGATACAATTGACATCGTAATGTTAAATATATTGTTACATATTATATAAATTAATAGTTATATTATACATAATATATAGGTCAACAGTTTTCGCAACTTTGCAGGATGGTGAGCGTGTTTTGTTTTATATCGCTGTTTCTATACAGGGTGTTGGGTGCTTGTAATTTTTGGATAAAGCTTACTGTGCCAATACTTTTGAGACATACCAAACGCCCTGTATTTTAGCAATGTTAAATTCTGTGTAGATTTTGTGAACTTAAAACTTCATATCTAATTTTTTTATCGAATTGGGTTGTTTTTTTTTTTCTTCTTCTTTTGTACTTCTAAGTTTTGAGTACAAAAATCACCACTCACGTTCTGCAAAGTTGTTATCAAATCGTGTTATAGAAACATTTGTATGTCGATGTCTTAATGAAAAACTTACTGTGCTTTTTTAGTATTTTATAGATGAAAAAAAAACAATCTCTGTTCTTGGTCGAGACGAAAAGTTATATTTAGGAAATCAGCTGTATAATGCCCAAAATTCCTTACTTACGTTATCAAACTTATTATTTAATCATGACTTTTATTTATAACAACACTAATAACGCACGATATTCTAAATACGATAACTCTAAAACTATCAAATATGACTTTTCGTCTCTAGATTTAGCAAAAAACCCGTTGGTCGATTTTGAAAAAGAAATCGTCAACGTCAAATGTTTATTTTTTCAAAATTAAAATTCGATATTCAAAATTGTTAAAAATCGACAATTTGTTCAAATCGAGACGTAACGGGTTGAAGAGTTTTTCGATGTATTCAGTTGACACTTAGCGACGTATTATAGTTAAGAAATTAAGAAAAAAATCATTTTATGTGTGTATAGATTTTTCCGAACTTAAGAAACTCTAATCAATGTTGTAAAATGTAAAAGTATTTATACAAATGAGTGAACTAAAAGAAACGTTTTTATATTAAATAATTATCTCTTAGAAGCGAACGTTGTGTGTATTTTTACGTTAGCTTTCTTCGCAGAATTTTCAACCGGAAAATCAATTGTTTTATATCAGTGGAGGCTACGTTTAATTTAGGGTTTGTTGTATTTTGTATCAACGTCTACATTTAACGACCTATTGTAATATATTTCAATGATATACTATCCGACAGACCAAACCGAGAAAACAAACGCGGAAATCACCCTACATATTATATAAAAAAATATTTTTATGTCGCCCGAGTAATAGAAATTTCTTCGAATTCGTATGCATCATATTTTTCTAATATATTCTTCTAAAAAAATATTCCTTCTCACTACAAAATAACGAGACATATCAGAAAATGATTCCTCATATATGAAAAAAGGCGTGGTTTTCTCGGTTTGTCTTATCGGGTTTTGAAAGAAAACTAAAAACAAATTGTAAGGGACATCATTATTGAAACTGTAGTGCCTGAAAAAATTACGTATCGTGCTTTACATCATTAGTAAACGATTCCTTTTTACATGCGTTGAGTGTGGTATATTTGAGCAAATTAAAATATGTGTGTTGTTCGTTATTAATTATTATATTTCGGCTTAGATTGTACAAATTTTAGCACGAATATGGCGGGAGTTTCAAGTTTAATGTTAGCCAACTGCTTTAGCCAACATATTTGTTTCTTTATCTACCATTGTTAATGTTGTTCTAAAACTAATTGACGTACAGATTGTTGATTGATTATTGATTATTTAATTAATATGTTGTCAGTTCAGTGTATTTGGCTAACATGCAGTTTATATTTTTGTTCGATATACAGTTATGCAAAAATTTACCCCAGCAAACAAGATCCCCCAATATTTGTGTCTGTAAAAACACAAACCCGTTCGAATAATAAATAAATAAAGAAGTAAACAAAGAAAAACCGTACTTAATAATAAGTAACTATGTATGTAAATATATGTTAGATTATATAGTATATTTCATGATGTAGATGAGGAACTGTAGAATTATGACGTAATAAATTAATGTATTTAATTTGAAAACACTGCTCGTCTTTGTTCCCTCTTACATTCCTTTATTATACACCACGGTAGGTATTATTCATAAGGAAATTCAAAATAGTATATATTATAAGTATTAAAAAATAATTTCAAACAAAACTAGTCAAATGGAAACGAATTGGAAAAATGTTGTGTTCAATACCAATTGATTGGGGACATTTTGGCTACGTGGTGGCGCCATCCACCGGATGGTAGCCGAACTAATGGACCAACCCGCACCTAGTTCGGCTATTGACCGATAGATGGCGCTGCAGGTTTTCCCCCGAAGAAATTTATAGCGTTTTTTTTTGTAAAACCCGGGCGCACCATTGCATAATTTTGTGTTCTGTTGGTTGCAATCACAAAGTGTTTCGTGTTCTGTTGGAAACCCGGTGCAGCAGAATGTGCACTCAGTGCACATTTTTCTCCGAGCTCCGGAAGCTCGTGCTGCTTCGCTCGTGCAAAATTGCACCAGTACGCTGAAACTACTGCGCTCGAGTAATACCAAAATAAAACGCTATTAGATAAATTTTAGCTATTCTCATCAGAATGAAATTTCTAATTATTTACTACTACAGCTTACCCTCCTAATCGCCGAGAAACGATAGAGTATTTTAGATTCAAAATTTTAAGTAAAGTTAACCTTATCCTAATTTACAAAGCAGATCAAAACGCAGATTTAAGAGATTCAAATATTTATTCGCAATCACTAAAAATTAAAATAAATACAATACATATAATTGATATATTGTGCACAAAGGTGCAATGTGTAAGGTCTTCTCACATTTCTAAGGTCCATTTCCAACAATGGTATAAGGTATAAAAGCTACTCGTTGAAGTCTATGAATCCAAGTACCTTGAAGGTCTAAGGACCTTCGACTTAGACTTTCTTGGCTGGAAGTGTCCAAAACAGGTCCTAAGTTAAAAACAAAAGCAAAGCAAGTAGATCTAGAGAAAAATGTCATTTAATTAAATAGTAGAACTAAATTGCTAAGTGTAAAACACCTCTCTTACCTCTGTGAACCTTGCCCCCCCTATATTGATTTTTGACAGTACTTTTTTGCTTAAATCGTTTGACAGTCGTTTGATAGGGTTTGATAGGCCATTCCAGAGGTTTGATTGTTTTTCGTATATCCGGAAAACAGAAAATAAAATTTGCTGTGAAGTTATTCCCCATGTTCGTATTCTCATGTTTTTTAAGTTGCAATCGAATGCTTATGGTTTGGTTGGGTTTGATTGTCCATTCCCGACGTTTAATAGTTTTTTGTTTTCCTGATATCCGCGAAATTACAGTTAGTTTATTAGTTTAGTAATTAGTTATCTTATTGTCCAAATTGATTCAATTCCATTGGCTATTTTAAGCGGGAGTTGTTTGATTTCGGTTAGAAAATGTATCATAATCCATAGTTCTAATTAAAAGGGTGGCATTATATGAAAAAGATAACATACTTCATATATCCAATAAATTGTTTTTAATTAAGTCATAGCTGTATTGAGCGAGAAGCCGCTAGTTTTTATTACTTGTCAAATTTGTGAAATATAGCACACAAAACAGTTTAAACATTTGTGCTGGTTGGATTCCCCTACCGATGCCGATAAAGTAGTAGTAGCGTTAACTTTGACCGCTCCTTTGTAGATGGTGCTGATGCAAATATAGATATTGGGGACAATTAATAACACTCATGCAATTCTTTTTGGTATAATGCCAACTTTTAATTAGAACTATGGATTATGATACATTTTCTAACCGAAATCAAACAACTCCCGCTTAAAATAGCCCATAGGATTGAATAAACTCGGATAGTAAGATAACTAATTAGTAATTACTGAACTAAATTCTAATTTGCGGATTTCAGGAAAACGAAAAACAATTAAACGTCGGGAATGGACAATCAAACCCAACCAAACCATAAGCTATCATTACAACTTAAAAACCGGAAAATTCGAACATTATTAATATATTATTTATAATGATCATTAATTTTTACAATATTATCAATTATGCCGTTACTAAGATCAATTATACGTTCGGTACTAACAACCGAACAAAATGGAACAACAATCAAACACCTTCCGCTTAAAATAGCCTTTAGATAGGAATAAATTCGGACAATAACATAACCTACAAATTCAAATTTTTGCGGATTTCAGGTATACGAAAAACTATCAAACGTCGGGAATGGACAATCAAACCTAACCAAACCATAAGCATTCGATTGCAATTTCAAAAACCCGAGAATTCGAACTTGGGGGGCTAACTTCACACTAAATATTATTTTCCGCTTTCCGGAAAAACGAAAAACAATGAAACATCTGGAATAGACTATCAACCCTATCAAACGATTGAAGAAAAAAACACTGTAAAAATTCAATATGGGGGGCTAAGTTCACAGAGGTGTGCAAAACAGAACATGTCCAAAATATGAAATTTTACAAAAGTCACAACTGCTAAAATATGCAGTGCTTCATTTACTTATTTACTCAAATTGCAAGATTTGGACTTATTTGGCTCTTGCATTCATAAATTTAATAAATTAACAACATGCTGAATACTGTTGGGTGATTTGGGGTTTTGGAATAAAAGGACGAAGTGCGATATTACCCTTTATTTCCACACCTCCCTTGGTACACTTTAGGTTACAGAGGAACGCCGAATATCGAGCTGCCGGTCACTTATGCAGTGCCGGATTTAAGGGAGGGCTGACTGGGCTGCAGCCCAGGGGCCCCCACCAAAAAGGGGCCCCCACCAAAATGAAACAAAATAAACAAAAATAAAAAATTATATTTAAAATAATACTGTACAGGTGTCCAAAAATAAAACCAGCACCGCAGTTTACCAGTTTTATTGAAATCATGTGTATAAACAATAAAGTATGGTGACCAACTGTCCCTATTTGAGCGGGCAGCATCGAATTTTGACCACTTGTTCCGACCGATAAAGCGCCCCAAATTTTGTCCCGACTTTTGAAAATGCTTTATATGTCCAGAATTTCAGATACCAGGCGTAAACATAATATTTGTTATCGGAGAAAAGAGTACCATAACCCTCTTACGAAAATGAGCTAGCCGTATCTACAAAAAAGTTACTGCGATATTTTCTGTTCATTTATGACAACATATTAGCGTATTTAGTTGGTAACATAAATAGTGAAAAACTCGAAGAATCTACTCTATATTCCTTAGAAGAACAGAACTGCCGTAAGTATATAGAAATTTAGTCAGTCACCATTGAGCAAATTCTATATTAAATCTTAATGCAGCACATGATTAGGCTTTTTTGGTAATTTAGTCAAACTGATATTTATTGATTTTAAATTTGATAAAAAATAGTTAAAAGGAAACAAATCCACTGAAAATCACCGGCCTACCACATAATACAAAACCGAAAATTGTTATTATCGGGTTCCGATCCAAATAAAAACAATTATTAACTTTTTTGTTACACTATGAATAAATAGTAAACAACAGAAAATCCAATGACAATTTAAGAAAAGAAATTCATTATTGGAAATCACTGGAAAAAAGCGGTCGGAGAGAACATGTGTTTTGGTTAGTTTTTTACAAGTAAAGATTGTCCAGGTAAATTTTCTTTCTTATTTCTGTCTCTACCACAATGCACAACTAACTACGCTATTGGTACGTACGACGCGTTATGTTCATTATTTCAATCAGTATTCTATAAAAAAAAATCAAAAAGAATTTTATACTAAAAGAAGAACAAACATTAACTAAGAAAGCTAGCTTTGTCACTGTGGTGTAAAGTGGCGAAGTATATTTGCAATTTTACGTGCTTACAATGCAAAATCATGTCTTCAAGTAATGTGCTTATATGTTTAAGGGTCACTGCTGAGTTTTTCTAGAGCCCCACAGCTTTACTACCCAGGGGCCCCCACAACTTTTTTGCCTAGGGCCTCCACAGCTTTTCAGCCCAGGGGCCCCCACAGTCCTAAATCCGGCGCTGCACTTATGTGCTAGTTATGGATTATGTAGAATAATGAAGAGTATGATTTGGAACTGTGTTGTATAATTATAACTGGCGTATCTAAGTAGAATGTCTAACTAACTGCCGTTCAAACATCTGAGACAAGAGGTTTGTCACTTCCTGATGTCACGTGATACGAAAATGAAGACCCAATAAAAGCTGACCTGGTGACATCAGAAATGACCAATCAGCGAGCTGCACGCTGCACGTCGCGTTACATAGAAAAGTATGTCTCCGTACTTGCATTATTTGAATCAGCGTTTTTATTGTGTTGCAAGCATTTGAAATTGAAATATGACCTCGATGTCATAGCAGTAAAACATCCAACAAAGAAACTATCTATATAATAACCAAAGGTTGGTTGTAAAGGGGTGCTTTACAACAATACCTTGTCCAAGGGTTGCTAAGGTTCACTTTCCAAGAAGCAAAGCAAATAGATCTACAAACAACATGACAAACAACAAAAAAACGCATCATAACAACAAATATTTTCATTGGTGTCACTGACAGTTGCCAAGTTTGACATTCATAAAATCAAAACAATAATTGTCCATTATCTACACAAGAATTAGATAATTTTGATATGAATTCAAGCTATCAACCATATAGAACGTGGAAACGTAAGCATAATTCAGAATGTACGTGAATTTTAATAATACTATAACACATTACGAAAATTATATTGAAAATTGAAAAATTCTAGGGGATTATTATACACGAAATTATGAAGACAACCGCAGATATAAATATGGTAAGTAGAAAAGAAAACTAATTGTTAGATTCGATGCTTTATTTTATATCGTAGAAAAACGGTACAACAATAACGAAGACTATTATTATAATCGACATCGCGTAGAAGATAGATACAGTGATCCGTCAGAGGTGCAACGCAGAAATTTGGAGCAATTGCAAAATCAGTTACAACAAATAATAGAGTATAACAAAATAAATCAGTTAAAATCAGCTTAAAAAAAATTGCAATATTTTGCAGGGATCCTAACGAACAGAATTATACAAATAATTACACCCAACATCATGTAGAATATGAAAACACACAACAACCCACGTATGAAAATAGAAAATGGTTCAAACATGATGATGTTTCCCTAAACACAACAGAACAGTAGGATAAACACGACATAAAAACAGAAAAGTTTTAAATTTAATGTTTTACAGAGATAACAATGCTCCCGAAGAAGAATTCAGTATTAATTTCGTTGTAACACCCGAAGATATATTGGGTTCTAATTCGCTTTCTACGTTAGAGTCAAACGTAAAGTTGGAACCATTGGACGATTTTGAGTCTCAGAATACTGAAAATTCTAACAGCGCATATGAAATTCAGCAGATCAAATGCGAACCTTTAACAATTCCCTGCCAGGAAAATAAAACCAGCATTAGCAACAACAAAACAATTCGCAACATTAATTTAAATAAGTTCGTAACATAACTGTACCCCAACTGTACACCAAAACATTTAACATATTCTTTTAGGAGAGCTTTCGTCCATCTACTTCTACAAGCAAGGATAGACAATCTACAAGGTTTAAACAAAGATTTAGCTGTAATCGCTGCAAAAATAATCGACTCTCAAGACGAAGTTATTATCAACTTACTGCACGAGAATAACAGCCTCAAAAATACGATGAAAACAGAACCTTAATGCATTTTGTTTCTTATTAATAATCATTTGTTCATTTGTTAATATTCGTGTTATAAAATAAAAAAAAAACTAATAAAACATTGCAAATTTGTTAGGGTATTCCTATTTTCCGCCAATTATTTCGAATTGCGTTAGTTCCAGCCACTGAGATCGTGGAGAGATGGCGCGGCGTTCGAAACGGTCGTCATGACAACCTTTTTAAACATACCTCGTTAATTAAAATTTTTCCGGGAAACATTCTTCCGCGGAAATTCGAATATCGAGCGTTGTTTACAAGCGGTTGCCGTGGTATGCGGCACCTGTGCAAAATTTTTATAGGTGGAACTAACGGTTTCCACTTACCTGCCGGTAGATGGCGCCGTTAAAACTTAATTCCAGTTCATTCAACGAGGTGGCAGCACCTGAAAATTCAAACTTCAAATATTTTTGTCAAGGCATTTACGGAAATATAAATAATTGTTGAATAATTATTAGTATTAAATAAAAACAATGCCGAAGAAGACAAGCTTTACCTACAAGAAGAACGGAAAAAGTAGGAACTTTATAGGAGATATATCGAAATTAGGTTCACCTAACCCTACTTTTAATGAAACTTTATCATTTTAGAATACAGTTTGAAGCGTTGTTTCGTACCTTTGTGCGAGAATCGCAATTTTAAAACGAAAATATTCCTTCCGATACCAAAAGATGATCGGAGAGCAGTATGGTTTTCGATCGTCGAAAAAGAATTTAATAAGTACGATAAGTACTGCTGTGAAGACCATTTCAACGTACGATTGCCTCTAAAATATATATAAAAAAATTATTTATTTTAAGAAATATTCATCGTGAAATGTTTCTAGTTAGAAGAAGATTGCTTGAATTGGGCTACGGTCAATAGAAATAATAACGCTAATGTGAAGTTGAAGCCTAACATTGTCCCACACAAAAAACTACGGAAGCCGTAAGAAATTCGACTGTTTTAGGGTCAATCGATTTAATAAAACTAACTCACGAATTTCCAGCAGGGAGAATTGTTCAAAAGATATCAAAACTTTGGTTTGTGATAAAACTGATAAAACAGTAAGTGGCGATATTGAAATTATTACAGATAGTGATGAAGAATTATCTGGAAAAGAAGATAATGATAGGTTTATTCTTAAACGTAATTTGTTTAAATATTTTTGTCACTATTTTGGTTTGTAGGTTAAAAAATGTCTGGGACAATAGTATTAAAATTGATGTTTCGACTGAAACTTGGAAACAGTTCGAAGGCATTCTCTTACGAACTATGGATTCACAAAGAAAAACCATAATCGAGCTGATCCGCGTAATCGAGAATCTTAAGGAGCTTCGAAACAAATTAAAAGAAGTATGTTAAATTTGTTACTGACGTTTCAACGCTATATTTATTTTTATTGTTTGTTTTCGTTCCTGTATTGCTATACATTATCGTTTGTTTCAGTCTGATATTGTTATTTGATAATTTGGAATGAAATAAAAAAAGTTGTAAAAGGAATATTGTAGTTTTGTTTCTGACATAAAAGAACTGAAAAGAATCAACAACATTCATAATAATTATAGAATATGCTGCAAGTAGTTTAGGCTAAACCCGGAAGACAGGATTTTTGTAAGATGGGAGGATGTGAATTGCCAGATCAAGACAGTTCACATCGCAAAAATTATCATAGTTTCAAAGTTTATTTTCTCTCAAACTGCACATACAATATTGATGATGCTTTTGTTCAGTTGTTGATAGATTTATCGGTAACAATAATGTGGTAGAAATTTTTATTTTCATTTCGGCTTTGGGCATATACAGGCTATAAGAATTATAACCATTTTTTCATGATTTGACAAATCTGTGAAGAAAGTCATCTGGTTGTTGAAAATTTGAAATCTTGTCTGTAAATTGGCATTTATTTTAACCTAATAAAGTTTTGATGTAATAAAGATTATAAACAAGTTTGTAAAAAACGGGTATGATTTTTCACTATCTTGCATCCAAATTTAAACCTAAGAGCAGACTGTTTTTTACGTTAAGACATTGCAGAACTATGAGCATCTTTGAGGTCACATTTGTCTATATTTTCTGCGACAAAATAAAAATATTTCAGCATACTGAAACCGTCAAAACTTCAAAATAGATAACTTAGTAATAAGGCAAAAAAATTAGATTCTGTAGAAAAGTGCAGCTGTTGTAAAGCTACAGAAAAGTGCTTCAGAAAAAATATGCAAAAATAAACAAACATTTTGAATAAACGGAAAACAGTTATAAACAAGAAACAAAATACTTAATAACTATTTGGATAAAAATTTCTACCACAGGGTTCTTACTGAAGAATCTACAAACAACTGGAAAAAAAGGAGAATAAAAATTGGATGGGCGGTTTTAAATAAAATAAGTAATTACAATAATTATTTACTTACGTCGCTTTACATGTAGATCAAGGACACTCCGTAATGATAGTTTCTTCAACGTAAATCATTCAATAGTTTCCATTACTTATTTCTACTTCTAGAGTCATTAATCCTTCTGATGTTAAATCCACATATAGCCATTATTTTGCTGATATTACAATATTTCAAACTATAAATAAAGATCAAACAAATCAGATCGAACTATCCTTTTTATATGGTATACTTACTTTATATGTCTGTAATATTCCACAAAATTATCAAGAAGAATACATTAAATATCAATAGACGAATATACTGGAGAGTTTTGTTTAAAAAAAAGCTACGGAATGCACAATAACAGTGACGAAAAAACGGGTTGGTATTTCCTAAACAACCTTGGTTATTTTACCATCTACGCGTGTGGCGCCATCTATGAGAGGTTAGCCGAACTACGTTGACGATCGAAGCCGGTTGACCGTTGACCGCGAATGTTTCAACGACACACGTGGCAAAAAGGTCGTATTGTTTGCTTTATCTGATATTTACCTTCGTTGATAATTTTGATAAATAATCGCGATAGGATTGCATGCCAGGCAGGCTGGTCTTATTTGTTTTTCGTGTGGCAAGTTTGCGTGTGACGTCACAATCAATAAAGAGCCTATTTTTAGTAGTGACCTCCCTGTAGGAATTTCTTATGGTGATGTCATAACGCCGTAAAGCCTTATGAATAGTTATTAGTGACTTGCGTAAGATATTCCATTCTGTTTTAGGTAGATTTTTATTTGGGTAATAATGTATGAATAATAAATATAACGGCTTTATTTTGTTTATTTAATGAGAAGAGAAATGGCTTAGTCGTACATTAATTAAAAAATTTTGAAAACTCTTAACGATATTTTAGATTTTCTATCACTAAAAGGAACTATAATATTTTATTTATAGAATATATCTGAAAAACAACTCATTCAAGAACTTAGCAAATAAAAAAAACGAAAAGGTGTTGACTTGCGTAAGATATTCTATTCTATTTTAGATAGATGTTTATTTGGTTAATAATGTATGTACTTGTAAAGATAGTTTTGTAAAGATAGATTTTCTTTCACTAGTATTTTCTTTATAATATACTTGAAAAACACTTCATTAGAAGACCTAAAAAATCAAACAAATTTAAAAACGGTTTTGATTGAATAAAACACAAATCGAAATCTAAATATATATTCATTTGAACACAAAAAAAGTACAAAATAAGGAAAAGCACAAAGGCCGTACAATACTATATCATAATATAAGCTAAAACAACTTTCACATTGATATATTTATGTTTAATAATAATAAATCCATACAAAATAAAATGCCGAGAATCTTACATCGGACCCGAGTCGACACGCAAGTCGTGATTATCTCATACAACTATATACCATCAAAATGTCCTCGGAAGAAACAACAAATAAAAATAAACGAGAGGAAAAAATGAAAAATACAAAGTTTTTGTTACGTAGACTGTAAAAATCTTTATTTTCTTACAACTACATTACGAAAACAAAAAAAAAACATAAATTACTGACTAACTTAAACTCTAACTCATGTAAAAATTTCTCTTTTATGCGATCGCAATGGTCAAACTTAAGAAGCCGCTAGGGGGCCCAAAACGCACCATTTTCGATAGCGATGGTGAGATTGGGGCCCAGGTTAAGGCGTCGTGTAAGGGCGGGCTCTCCCGTTTAAACGTCAGATCGCGGTATCCAAGACGGTAAAATAGTTCTTACACTCTTATCAACGTAGCGGATGAGAAATCTCTCACATGATTTTACATTTCTCCTCGCCTTGTGGATCGCCCTGTTGATGGTGGAGGTCTTCGGAGCCTAGGTAGCCCCCGGACATCTCGCGATGCCTCGACGACAAGCTAGAAAGCTGTCTTTTTACTCTGGAAACGAACAAAATTCTATAAGTATTAAGTCTGTCCATTGGGGTCAGAATTAAATAATTGCTACAAGGCAAAATAAGAGCGGTAGAAGTTTGTAATTTTCAGGATTTATTCTGGCATGTAATTGTGAGCTAGATGTAGAGAAAAATCTAAAATTTTCCATCAACTTTTCTAGTAATCTTAAGTGAAGCTAAATCAGACAGAAGCAAATTATAAACAACATTTATAAAATCCACAATTAATATTAGTGGAAGTTTCTAATTTTTAGGATTTATTCTGTGATCTAATTGTGAGCTAGACTTGAGGAAAAATCTAAAATTTTCCATCAACTTTTCTAGTAATCTTATGTGAAGCAAAATCAGACAGAAGCAAAATAAGGTCGACATTTGAAAAAATCCACGGACTAAAATAATACCGGTGGAAGTTTGTAACTTTTAGGATTTATTCTGGGATCTAATTGCGAGCTAGACGTGGAGAAAAATCTAAAATTTTGTATTATTTTTTCTAGTAATCTTAAGTGAAGCTAAATCAGACAGAAGCAAATTAAGGTAGACATTTATAAAATCCACGACTAAAATAATATTAGTGGAAGTTTGTAGTTTTCAGGATTTATTCTGGGATCTAATTGTGAGCTAGACATGAGGAAAAATCTAAAATTTTCCATCAACTTTTCTAGTAATCTTATGTGAAGCAAAATCAGACAGAAGCAAATTAAGGTCGACATTTGAAAAAATCCACGGAGTAAAATAATACCGGTGGAAGTTTGTAACTTTTAGGATTTATTCTGGGATCTAATTGCGAGCTAGACGTGGAGAAAAATCTAAAATTTTGTATTAACTTTTCTAGTAATCTTAAGTGAAGCAAAATCTGACAGAAGCGAATTAAGGTCGACATTTGAAAAAATCCACAGACTAAAATAATATTAGTGGAAGTTTGTAATTTTCAGGATTTAATCTGGGATCTAATTGTGAACTAGACATGAGGAAAAATCTAAAATTTTCCATCAACTTTTCTAGTAACCTTATGTGAAGCAAAATCAGACAGAAGCAAAATAAGGTCGACATTTGAAAAAATCCACGGACTAAAATAATACCGGTGGAAGTTTGTAAGTTTTAGGATTTATTCTGGGATCTAATTGCGAGCTAGACGTGGAGAAAAATCTAAAATTTTTTCCATTAACTTTTCTAGTAATCTTAAGTGAAGCTAAATCAGACAGAAGCAAATTAAGGTAGACATTTACAAAATCCACGGACTAAAATCATATTAGTGGAAGTTTGTAATTTTCAGGATTTATTCTGGGATCTAGAGCTACACATGAGGAAAAACCTAAAATTTTCCATCAACTTTTCTAGTAATCTTATGTGAAGCAAATTAAGGTCGATATTTGAAAAAATCCACGGACTAAAATAATATCGGTGGAAGTTTGTAACTTTTAGGCATTATTCTGGGATCTAAGCTGGACCAAGAGCTAAAGCTAGACGTGGAGAAAAATCTAAAATGTTCTAGTAATCTTAAGTGAAGCAAAATCAGACACAGAAGCAACTAAGGTCTAAACAAGAAAAAAAAACAACCAAAAAACAACGGTAGAAGTATGTAATTTTCAGGATTTATTCTGGGATCTAATTATGACCTAGACGTGAAGAAAAATCTACAATATTCTATCAAGTTTTCTAGTAATATTAAAAGAATCAAAATCAGACACAGAAGCAGCTAACGTTGTAATTTAACAAAAAAAAAAAAAAACACAACAAAATAATAGAAGTGGAAGTTAATAATTTTGAGGATTTATTCTGGGATCTAATTGTGAGCTACACGTGGAGAAAAATCTTAAATATTCCATCAACTTTTCTAGTAATCTTAACTGAGGTAAGATCAGACAAAAACAACTAAGATCGAAATTAAAAAAAAATCCATAGAATAAAGTAATAGTGGTGGAAGTTTGTAATTTTCAGGATTTATTCTGGGATCTAATTATGAGTTAGACGTGAAGAAAAATCTAAAATATTCCATTAAGTTTTCTAGTAATATTAAGTGAAGCAAAATCAGACACAGAAGCAACTAAGGTCGAAATTTAAAAAAATCTATAGAATAAAGTAATAGTGGTGGAAGTTTGTAAATTTCAGGATTTATTCTGGGATCTAATTATGAGTTAGACGTCAAGAAAAATCTTTAATATTCTATTTAGTTTTCTAGTAATATTAAGTGAAGCAAAATCAGACACAGAAGCAACTAAGGTAGAAATTTTTAAAAAATCCACGGAATAAAATAATTGTGTTGGAAGTTTACAATTTTGAGGATTTATTCTGGGAGCTAATTGTGTGCTACACGTGGAGAAAAATTTAAAATATTCCATCAACTTTTCTAGTAATCTTAACTGAGGTAATATCAGACACAGAAGCAACTAAGGTAGAAATTAAAAAAAAATCCATAGAATAAAATAATAGTGGTGGAAGTTTGTAATTTTGAGGATTTATTCTGGTATCTAATTATGAGCTAAACGTGAAGAAAATCTTAAATATTCTATCAAGTTTTCTAGTAATTTTAAGTGAAACAAAATCAGACACAGAAGCAACTAAGGCCGAAAAAAATCCATAGGATAAACTAATAGTGGTGGAAGCTTGTAATTTTCAGGATTTATTCTGGGCTCTAACTATGAGCTAGACGTGAAGAAAAATCTAAAATATTCCATCAACTTTTCTAGTAATCTTAAGTGAAGAAAAATCAGACACTGAAGCACGTAAGGTCGAAACTTGAAAAAGCCACAGAACAAATTAATAGTTGTAGAAGTTTGTAATTTTTAGGGTTTATTCTGGGGTCTTATTGTGAGCTAGACGTGGAGAAAAATCTAAAAAATTCCATCAAGTTTTCTAATAATTTTAAGTGGAGCAAAACCAGACAAGAATGACGTACATACCTAATATCACGTATTTTTGATAAATTTGTTTCTGCGTGTCTTATAAAAATAGTAATGATCTAGCTTACTAACTATTTCGCGTAGGATCGATTATAAAAATAGATGCTGACCACATAGTGCCTATATATGTTTCCAATAATAGAATTAGATATGATACAATACAAACGGTATGTTCTATATAATTTGCAATATCAGGTGCGTAGATTATCATTTAAAATATTTACAAATTTGAAATATTTGACTAGAAAATTAGTCTTACACAATTCCTATTTTATATCCGACATATTAGAAAATTTAGTGTACTTTAGTTGCAAAACAAACTTTTGCGCAACCTTGTATATACACCAACCACGTTCGTGTTTAGCAAACATCCGAAAATACACAATGACGCCACAATATGCTAACATCTAGATATCAATCTTCGCGACCCCCACCACAAAACAACTAATGACGTCACGACGCATAATATAATCGAAGTAACGATTTTCGTTTTTACGAATTTGGCCAAATTTCATTGGTCGAAGAAAAACAATAACAGAGCTTCGCGTGGAGGCACATAATTAACCTGGATGGGTTAGAATCGATCGGTATGTCGGATAAAAGTAGGTGAATGCCGTATAATAAATTTCAATTCTCGCTTTGACGGCAAAACAGGAACGTTCAAATGGATCGCTATACCCTTGGTTGGAACGATGACGTCAATTCTCTATTTGTGTTGGTGTGTTACCGGAGTTATATTATTGCGGTTACCAAGGCGACGCTTACAGATGTCGCCCCATGCAACAACGATTTTACCGGGTATTTTTAGAGGTTAGAATAACGCAACACCGTTTCCAATAATAATCAAGGCGCGCGGAAGATATTGATGAAATAATAAACACACACAATATGAAATTCCTAGCAGTGTATAATCTGTAAATACGTCTTTTTATGTTTAAAAATTTTAGCTTATTCGCTTAGATAATACTCGATAATCGACTTGCAATAACAGACAATAATAGACAGAATGAGATCACTAATTATTTTTAGAATTAATCTATAAATATTTTTGAATGAGTCCATAATTTTCAAATGTGAGTAATGTATATCTGTTAGTTATAAATATTTGGATAGAACATAACTAAGGTTTTTTCCGCAAAACTATGTTTTGCTACACAAAACTAGCATCGAATTTAAAAAAAAAAACGGACCAAAATAATAACGTTGGAAGTTTGTAATTTTAAGGATTTATTCTGGGATATAATTGTGAGCTAGACGTTAAAAAAACTTAAAAATTCTATCAGCTTTTCCAGTAATGATAAGTGAAGCTAAATCAGACAAAAGCTACTAAGGTCGAAATTTGAAAAAATCCACTGACCAAAATAAAAACGGTGGAAGTTTGTAATTTTCAGAAAAATCTAAAATATTCCATCAACTTTGATAGTAATCTTAACTGAAAAAAATCCATAGAATAAAGTAATAGTGGTGGAAGTTTGTAATTTTCAAGATTTATTCTGGGATCTAATTATAAGGTAGACGTGAAGAAAAATCAAAAATATTCTATCAGGTTTTCTAGTAATATTAAGTGAAGCAAAATCAGACACAGAAGCAACTAAGGTCGAAATAAAAAAAAGTCCAGAGAACAAAATAATAGTAGCGGAAGTTTACAATTTTGAGGATTTTTCTGGGATCTAATTGTGAGCTACAAGTGGAGAAAAATCTAAAACATTCCATCAACTTTTCTAGTAATCTTAACTGAGGTAATATCAGACACAGAAGCAACTAAGGTCGAAATTTAAAAAAATCCATAGAATAAAGTAATAGTGGTGGAAGTTTGTAATTTTCAGTCTTTCAGTCAGTTTCTAGTTGTAAGCTAGCCGTAGAGAAAAATCTAAAATAATGTATCAAGTTTTCTAGTAATATTAAGTGAAGCAAAATCAGACACAGAAGCAACTAAAGTCGAAATTGAAAAAAAATCCACAGAACAAATCAATAGTGGTGGAAGTTAACAATTTTGAGGATTTATTCTGGGATCTAATTGTGAGCTCACGTGTAGAAACATCTAAAATATTCCATCAACTTTTCTAGTAATCTTAACTGTGGTAATATCAGACACAAAAGCAACTAAGGTCGAAACTTAAAAAAAAAAATCAATAGAATAAAGTAATAGTGGTGGAAGTTAGTAATTTTCAGTCTTTCAGTCAGTTTCTAGTTGTGAGCTAGCCGTAGAGAAAAATCTAAAATAGTCCCTAAAAAGTTCTAGTAATATTAAGTTAAGCAAAATCAGACACAGAAGCAACTAACTAAGGTCGAAACGTGAAAAAATCCACAGACCAAAATAACAACGGTGGAGGTTTATTATTTTCCGGATTTATTCTGGGGTCTAATTGTGAGCTAGGCGTGGCGAAAAATAAAAAAAAAACATCTAGTTTTCTAGTAATCTTAAGTGAAGCAAAATCAGACACATGACAAACTAAAGTCGAAATTTGAAAAACTCCACAGGTCAAATTTGGGGAAATTTGTAATTTTCACGACTTATTCTGGTATCTAGTTGTGAGCTAGACGTGGAGAAAAAATCTAAAGAAGTCCATCAACTTTTCTAGTAATCGTAAGTGAAGCTAAATCAGCCACAGAAGGAACTAAGGACGAAATTTGAAAAATGCACTGACCAAAATAATAGCTGTGGAAGTTTGTATTGTCCAGGATTTATGCTGGGGGTTAATGTGGGCTATAGACGTACAGAAAAATCTTAAAAATTCCATCTACTTTTCTAGTAATCTAAAGTGAAGCAAAATCAGCCACAGAAGCAACTAAGGTCGAAATTTGAATTAATCCACAGACCAAAATAATAATGGCGGAAGTTTGTAATTTTCACCATTTATTTTGGGATCTAGTTGTAAGCTAGACGTGGAGAAAAATCTAAAGAAGTCCATCAACTTTTCTAGTAATCGTAAGTGAAGCTAAATCAGCCACAGAAGCAGCTAAGGTCGAAATTTGAAAAATGTTAAATACCAAAATCATAGCTGTGAAAGTTTGTAATGTCCAGGTTAATGAGGGCTATATACGTAGAGAAAATTCTTAAAAATTCCATCAACTTTTCTAATAACTAAAGTGAAGCAAAATCAACCACAGTAGCAACTAAGGTCGAAATTTGAATTAATCCACAGACCAAAATAATAATAATGGTGGAAGTTTGTAATTTTCAGGATTTATTCTGGGATCTAGTTGTCAGATAGACGTGGAGAAAAATCTAAAGAAGTCCATCAACTTTTCTAGTAATCGTAAGTGAAGCTAAAGCAGCTACAGCAGCAACTAAGGACGAAATTTGACAAATGTAATGACCAAAATCATAGCTGTGGAAGTTTGTAATGTCCAGGATTTATTCTGAGGGTTAATGTGGGCTATAGACGTAGAGAAAAATCTTAAAAATTCCATCAACTTTTCTAGTAACTAAAGTGAAGCAAAATCATCCACAGTAGCAACAAAGGTCGAAATTTGAATTAATCCGCAGACTAAAATAATGATGGTGGAAGTTTGTAATTTTCACGATTTATTTTGGGATCTAGTTGTAAGCTAGACGTGGAGAAAAATCTAAAGAAGTCCATCAACTTTTCTAGTAATCGTAAGTGAAGCTAAATCGGCCACAGAAGCAACTAAGGACGAAATTTGAAAAATGTTAATGACCAAAATCATAGCTGTGGAAGTTTGTAATGTCCAGGATTTATTCTGGGGGTTAATGTGAGCTAGACGTGGAGAAAAGTCTTAAACATTCCATCAACTTTTCTAGTAATCGAAAGTGAAGCAAAATCAGCCACAGAAGCAACTAAGATCGAAATTTGAATTAATCCACAGACCAAAATAATAATGGTGGAAGTTTGTAATTTTCACGATTTATTTTGGGATCTAATTGAAAAATCTAATTAAAATCAAACAACTAAGGGAGAAATTTGAAAAGTTTACGGAATAAATTTTTAATATCTAAATCCGATAATCTATTAAAAGTTAGCGCGCGAGTTCAACCGTTCTCATCATTAATCGATAAACAAACTAACATTCCCTACCCAAAGCCGTTTGCTTTTTCTAAAAATAGACTTTACGACAGTCGCGTGAAAGTTAACCTACAAAACGATCATTAAAAAGAGCGCGACGGCCAACGATTTCTAAAACTCAAACTAAAACCAAAATATAACGCCAACAATTTCGAAACAGTCGTATTTGCAAACCGAAACACTATTTTCGGATTTCTAACCTAAATTCCAAGTCCCCCGCGAAAAAATCCGAACAAAACAATTCCTTCTCACTCCGAGAGCAAATTGTAATCGTAACAACCAACAAATACAGCGTCTCTAGCTTATTAAACCCCTTAGCACAGCCATCTGGCAGCGATAACCGGAAATTATGGCGTAGGCCTCAAACGACACTTGCAACATATAAACACGAAGAGGGTCGCAACGAATCAATCAAATTTGCACAAATTTCACGCAGATCACCTAAAACTACATACAGATTCGACCACCCCAGAATATATAAGCTAAATAACATCGAATGAACCAAAAAATTAGTCGAGAAAATCAAAAATTGTTAATTTTTTCAAGGTGGGCTAACCGCGGTGTTTCGCGACGCGCAAATGTGACGCGGCGATTAAACTGTAGCATTGTAGGTCAGATGCTTACCGTGACCCTATAGACAGTGCTGGTATTGCTGCTACCATTACAGGACCTAAAGACAAACAACGCTGTAAGCTCTAATGCCGTCTCTCCTTTTTTATTCGATTTAATTTATTGTTAGAATGATGTGTGCTACTCCTTTTTATGTGAAATGTGTGGTTAGTGACGCATTGAAATTGCTATAGCAACATTTCTCTGTCATCAATCATGCATCATTTTTCAACTGTTAGGTAACTTGACATACAGTTAGCGTGTAAAGTACGGAAACGTGAGAAAATCGCTAAGATGGTTTGGGGTTTTATAATTAGTCGAACAAAGTCGGTTATTAATTAAAACACATATTTTTATGGCCAATTCCAACCGGCAATTTTAAATGAGGCTATAGATACTTTTTTATTGAAATGGGTTCCCTATTATCCTAGAGAAACATTAAAAGAGTCTCATAGTAAACCCTAACCTCTGTAGTTTTACCTGAAATCCTAAAAGTGTCAATTTTATCCTCAATGCATCGAAAAAAAAAATACCTTTTTATACCCCCCACATTTCATGTGGTGAGGGTATATTGAGTTTGATACAACATATGTAACACCTTTAAGGAGGCGTGGTAGATATAGACATATATATATATATATATATATATATATATATATATATATATATATATATATATATATATATATATATATATATATATATATATATATATATATATATATATATATATATATATATATATATATATGGATTTGACCAGAATTCAAAACTGAATCGATTTAACTATGTCCGTCGGTGTACACGATAACTGCCGTAATTTTGAAGTAATTGATCTGAAATTTGGTATACAACCTTATCTCTATAAAAAGTAAGGACAAGTTCGTGATTGGGCAAAATCGGTTCACTTGTTTCGTGTTTTCCTTTTTTTTAAATAAAACTTTAGTTTTATTAGGTTTAGAGTTCGTTTATTTGATAATTTTCGACTATTTTCACCAGATTAATAAAGAAAAAATTAATTTTGTATGGCCTTGACAATAAAAATTGACGATAGATATGTGTAATATAGGGCACCATAAAAAATTTCAATTATAGCATCACTTCCGGAAAAACCGGAAGTGGCATTTTTTTTTGTCTATTAGCACTTCTCAAAATTTCATTCGTCCAGCATCTTACCGGAAGTTATCGTAAATGCAATCAGGGTCAGGTTCAAATACTTTTTAGACTTCATTTCATAACCCATATGCTTTAGAATTTTTTTTTAGCCGGAGTGGATTGTAATACAGCAAATATCACGACCTAGGTTCTCATTTGAAATTCTGAACCTCTATGTGTTATGTAACCTAGAAAAAAAGATTATATCATGTTTCCATACTTTGTGCTTTCACTAAATATTCCACCCAAATTTGTTGTTTTAAATTTACTATCTACTATTACTTTTATTTATTTAGTTGGTTCTGTTAAGTTTAGCTCATCGTTAATAGTTAATGTTTACTTTAATAAAATCATAGTTAAAATTCTCTAAAATACAATTTTGATAGCTATAACCTTACCCGAGAAACTCATATTTTCCGTGATATTATCAAAAAATCCAATTTCACACTATTTTTCAAACAACAACCTTTTATCCTACGCAGTACTAAATGCACGTGCAAACAGAGATAGGTGAACAAACAATTCTCGGAAACAATTTCAACGATTCTTAGAAATATACCACATAGATTGCTAACACAATTCTACAGGGTGGCACACAACTAACGTAACATTATTTCATATTGTCGATTTAAATCATTACGTTAAGAATTGTAATTCCTGAGATAACCAAAGATAATTATTATAAAAAAAGCACGGAAAGCCTTATTTTAATTTTATAGCATAATCAAAAAACTATTGTGACGGATAAAGTTAATCATGCAAAATAGGCAATAAAGAAAAGGAAACTAACCTTTCGGAAACTGCCACCTCGTCGCCCTGCGGATTCACCACGCTGGTCGTCATGTTATCGGAGACGAACCACTTCTGGCTCTTCATAACCAAACTATTTGGCGGCTCGTGCTCCCCGCAGTCCATCGAGAAGATCGTAACCGTCGCGTTCGGCTCCATCTTGTGCGTCCTGTGGAACTTGTACAGCGTCTCCAGATCCCCAGCCTTCCTAACCACGGACCATCCGCTCATCGCCAGCTCCTTGTTGCTCTTATTGTGCAACTTAACAAACTTCCCATCGGGACAAACCTCGGCAACCTCAATATCGCCTTTGGACGAGCTATTTATCGAATAGTCCGACATCGACTGCTCCTGGCTTTCCTCCAGCAGTGTCCTCTTACGCTTAGCCCCGGCACGCACCGGGGTACGCCTCTGCGAACCCGCTCTAACGCTCCTCGACTGCACTTCTTGCGCGGAAGGCGTTATATTCAGACGCACCTCCTCGGACTCCAACAGCTTCCTATAAGCGGAGATCTCCAGGTCTAAGGACACCTTTATATCCATCAGGTCTTGGTACTCTTGAAGCTGCAAGGCCATCTCTTCTCGCATCCGTGTTAATTCACCTTCGAGCAAAGCCAAGTCTTCGGCATGCCTCAAACGTTCAGATTCGAGCATCTTCTCCAGATCTCTGGCCCTGGAGGTTAGCCCGGCGTTCTGGCCTTCCAACTCGGCGATTCTGTTGCTCAGGCTGTCGATTCTGGTGCGAACCTGGCGCAGTTCTTCGATGGCGGCCGTCGCGGCTCCCGAGTTTCGATTGGCGGCGTTCTGGAGACCCTTGATCTTGTTCTCGTATAGATATTCGATCTCCTGACGGTTGTTGGCCATCTGGCCTTCGTACTGCTCGCGGAGGTCTTGCAGAGCTTGCTGGAGCTTCGCTTCGTATTGCTCGGCGAGTCTGCCGTCGATCTCGCTGATCTCGACCTGGCGGCGGGTGCGAGTCTCGGAGAGTTGTTGCTGGAAGACCTGTAATAAGAGAAAATGATGGTCTGTGGTTAACTGTTTTTTTATTTTATTTTTTTTTTGTGGGTTGTTTCACGAATTGAGCAGCTGTCGGTTTATCACATTTCGATCAGCTTTTTAGGAAGATTTTAAAAGCTTTTAAATACGCCATACATTGAATACATTAAATTTAATGAATACATTAAATACACAACTTTAATGTCTGATATTTTGTATCTTATTTGGAGGAATTACATCCCTGGTATGAAATATAACATAAAATAATATAAAACACAAAGATTTTGTGGAAATATCCTCGGTACGTTCGTTGAACTGACGCTAACCGCACAATGTTAAAGCTGTCTGATATAAAGTGTGTTCTTCTTGATTACTTGGTAAAAAGTAGCACAAATTATTAGTGACATTCCCGGAGTATATCGTGATCGAAAGGAGTCGAAATCACCTGGAGAAATGTTGTTGATATTCTCATTAAATCTAAATAGTGCAACGCTTACAAATTTTGGAATAAGAAAAGGAAAGCACGCGAATTGTCCACCTGGTGATTCATTTTCACTTTCAAGTAGCAAAGTAATTGCGGATATTGCAGCAAGTATAGCCATATGTTTTGTAAATGACGCATTATCCAGCCTTATGAAGATTATGGAGGTATTATGTATGAGCATCGGGCCAAACTGCAGTAATTTCTGCGCGAAGGCTGGCGCACGGCGCATCATGTTTTCAGAGCCATCGCTTACTGATGCTGCAAAACAGCCCCGTCTGTCGTCAAAATCAAACAGAAAGAAACAAGAGGAGGAAAATATTAATTTGAAATGATAATTATATGGTCCAGGCATCGCCGACTATAGTAAAATATAACAATTCTATACAGCAAAGTTGCACAATACGTTAAACCGTGTTTTCTCAAAACCGCATTTTCCAAACTGGCCGGAAAGACAACTTCAACTGATCTCCGTCAATTCACTTGATATTTTATAAATCATAAATTCGCTCGAAAATTTTAAATTTTTATAAAATATTTTGAATAGTCACGGCAAAAGAAACTGTTTGAGCGTGTCAAATTATGAATTTTTCATATTAATGCCGATAAAACATTTTGACAATTTTTGTTTTGTTCTTGAAGATAAAATTGGATTACTTTATAATTCATATGGTCATGGATTCATACGTCAGGGATGTTTATTATGCAAGTAGACTAACATTTTATTTATATATAATCAAACAGGAGGAAAAAGATAGGTATAATGACTTTAAGGCCCAATTCCAAAACCGTTTTCAAGTAAAGACGTTATTTATTGTTCAAAATTGATAAAATGTTCAGTGCAACTTCGTAAATGAATTCAAAAAGGAGTTGGGCTACTTAAATATTCAATTTCCATAAAAAAATTAATATTAATTGTATATCTATAGGTTTTGTCAGATATACAAATAGCTTAACCCACATTATAAATATAGATTTGATTATCTGTGTGTGCACTTTTAGGCAAAACTTTTCCACTAAAAAAGCGATAATTGTGCGAAGAAGAAATGTAAAGAATGACCATATTATTTCACAGAAAAACACATCCGACTAGGTTGTCATTTCACTGCTTTGTTTTGATAGTATTTATGAAATAGGTTGCGATTAGAAGTAAATAAATTTCTCAATCTTGTTACCGAAATTTTTCAGCCGATCTTGCTGAATAATAAAGTTGAATAAAATCTACCGTTATAATGTACCTATTTACAAACAATTTCTTGATTTGTTTTTATTGTTATCCCAATTAAAATTGAATATGACGTAAATTCTGCTTATTAAAAGAAATAAAATTCTTAAGCAAAACTCAATTTATTCCGGGTAAATCACACTAGAATCGGAAATCATACATCAAATTATAGTCCATATTTTCAAGTTTGAAAATAAGTTAAGCATAAATAAGAAATAATTGAATTAGTTCATGAATTTTCGAAGATACCTACGCAAATATCTTTTTAAGCGAGCAAAGAAAACAACTTTTTAAATAAAATGAGTAGGCTTGAGGTAGTACGAAATATTACGTCATGGAGTCAAGGAACACTTGATTATTATGCGGTGGGTCACAGTGCCACTCACGAGTGCCTTGATGTCTACGCTTCACTTATACACTCTGTTCCTAAAAAAATGACGCACCTGATTTTTGACTTAACTTTAATAATGTCTTATATTTTTAAACCAGTAGGATGTTTTTTATATTTTTTTTTATTTGCTGGTATGTGGTAATTCCTTTGTCTTTAAAAAACAAGTCATGAGGAGGTTTTTTCAATGTGTCCTGGATAGTATAGTGGGGACACTGGGACCATGTTTTTTTCCTCATTTTTAATTACAGTGTGTTAAACAAGCATTGGTATAGAAACTGGCTGACACTCTATATGGAAGACGCCTCTTTTACGAGAATTTTGTTTTTCTATTCATTAATTTATCCCTAAAATTGTCCCAAATACAGGTTTTTTTGAAACCGTGCACATAAACAACTTCTTGACTGTATCGACAAACAGCTGTCTAGCAAAATAAACTGATACACATTTTAAAAAATGTTTTTATTAAACACAAAATGATAAACTGGGAGGGAAGACTGCTTAAGCGGAGGTTCTTGTTTAATCGGTTGTAAAAATAATTTTTTTCTTTCATATTTTGAAACCTTGGAATGTATAAAATCAGCCCCTGAAACAGTTTTTTGATTCTCGCAAGTTTTACGGTTTTATTGCCTATGGTATTCTCCGGTCAAAATTTCCTGCATTCATGCGGCGCAAAGACATGTCTAACTCTATCCAAATGAAAATTTTCGCTAACGTTTTAAATTAGGAATGTGAAATTTGGATACAGTACAGAGAAAGTATAGATCTAGGTGCTAATGTTGATTAAATTATTATATTTCAATGATATCATATAGAAAACGTGTTTTAAAAAGTATCATATTTCTACCTTTTTTTTAAGTGAAACTTTTAAATAATTATATTATTAATAAAGATTTGAAACCGAAAAAAAGGTTTTAATATTCAAACAGCAGCCATTTTGTTAATTTTCGACTTTTTTAAACTAAATGTTGGTTTAGCCTCCAACTAATTCCATCTAGTGTCACAGTGCTTTTGAAATTTCGATTTCTGTTTATTTTTATAGGAGCTATCGTGCACGTCGTTGAGATAAGCACGCCGCACCCCAGGAGCTGATACCTTCTACTCCACTCAAACTTCTCAAACTTGAGCTATTTTTTAGGTCTCTACATGAGAACCTCTCCTTAATTCCGCATTGCCTTCCCTAGTAAATTTAAGAGTTTCTAATCTACGCGGTATACTGGAAAGCAGGAAAGCAAGAAATTGAATATTTACTATTCTAAGAAGTTGCACTGTATATTTCGTCAATTTTGCATGACGTATGAATTCTAAAGTTATCCAATTTTATCATAAAGAAGAAAACAAAAATACGCCAAAATGTTTTATTGGCAACAATATCGAAAATTGAAAGTTTGGCTAGATCAAATATTCTCTTTTGCCGTGACTATTCTTGAAACATTTGACAAAAATGCCAAATTTTTGAACAAATTTACGATGTAAGACCAAATTATTATGTAATAGAGTATATATTTTGTTTATTATTGATGTCAATACGCTCACTTTGACACCTTTTACCTTTTAAACCGTCAATTTTGGTTTTCTACTTGTAAAATTTGAAAACTATGATTAAGTTTCGGGGTAAAAGATATTTTAAATTAAATATATTTAGGCGTTTCTTACTGACTGGATTTGTTATCCCAGGCGTTTTGATGCGGCAATTTTCGCTTTTCTCATGAATCCCGAAATCCCGGGATCAGTATATTGTCCGTGATTAGATATAATTTTCAACAACATCTTTTCTAACAGCACGATGTACAGGCAATAATTTAGGAATTTTTGTAGGTCTACTTGCTTTTAAATTAACATCTTTTAGACGTCTACATACCGCCTGCTTTCTATCGTCAACAACACGATCTTGTTTTTAAACGTCGATAAATTCAGAAAGTTGGTAATATGCAAGAGTTTAAAAAAGGCCGTAATTCGGACAATTTTAGAGATAAATCAATGAATAAAAAAAAAAGAAAATGCAAAATGTAAAAAGCGCTTTCTATACCATTACTTGATTAACATACAAGGTGATTCAAAAAAGAGGAAAAGAACATGGTATCAGTTTTTTCCACAATCCAGGATACATTGAAATAAACAAAAAATAAAAATCGGCTCGCTGGTTTAAAATATAAGATATTAAAATTTGGTCAAAAATCAAATGCGTCACTTTTTCGAACTGAGTGTTCCCACTAAAACTTTTTTTAAGTTACGATATTTTTCACTTCCTTTTAAAACTTCGTTAAATATAACAATAAACCTAATAAATAAAGGAAGAAATAACCGCAAGTGATAACAAAAATTCTGTCACAATCAGGGGCCAATGATATCGACAAAAATGCACGATAAATTTATCAGATAATAAATATTATATTTACAACTTTATAAGTTTCAATGAGGCACGTAAATCCAAGAATTTATTGTGCAAACAAACACGTGTGTTGGAATAGTCAACATTTTATATGCCCAGACAATTACAAAACTATTTCGCCGCCTATCACGTTTAAAAATAGATATTACGCGAAATAATTTCGAAAATGTCGTGGGTGTCTCAAATGAAATTAAACAAAATCACGTGATAATTGTTTACACACACGGTTGTCATTTGTTTACAGGACCAACTCGATAGTGTGGCTTTTTGAATATGTAGGATGTACCTAAAATTATTCAAGCCAAAACTAGGTCAATGCCTTGAGAATGTTGTATTATGAGGTAATTCGTTATTTTTGGAAATCTGACTTTGCATGAGGCAATATTAATATGTTATTTTCCCTTTTTTTAAATGTGTATGTAAAATTATTCCGTATTTGTTTTTTCTATTAAGTTTCTAATAGTCATAACAAATGTTATTGTTATCAGACAAAACAAAATATATTAGAACTACCTAATTCTAAATTAATGAGAATATGATATTGTGGGAATAGACATATTTAATGTATTTCAATTTGACTGCAAACAAACTTGGTAAACAGGAAAACTTTATATCTACTGTCGAATATACGAAATATAGCTTTCATTTTAAAGAAAAATTAATAGATAATTACTGAAACATGATTCGTTGTATAGACCAGACATCTTTTATTCTAAGATACAAACAACTCTGTTTCTAGAGAAACATTCTTTATTCTTACCGATATAGTAAAGAATACAATACCGTTTGATAAAATAACAAAACGATCAACAGTTTGTCAACTCGAACCCAACATCCACAAGAAAACCATCACGATAACAAAAAATGTCAAATTACCTGATCTTTGAACGATAGCTCCTCCCGTAAACTTTGATTATTGTTCTCGACGTCAACACGAGCCAAGGATTCCTCCTCCAACTGCTTCCGTAGCTCCTCGACTTGCTTACGCAGCTTATCCCGTTCATTTTCAACGTCCCGTAGCTCGGAAATAGCTTTCTTCGCGTCTCCCTGCGCTTGGTTGTACTTCAACGTTAAATCGTTCGTTCTAGTCTCCAACGTACGTAAGGTACTCTCCGCGATCAACAAATCCTTGCTCTTCTTAGCCAACGCTCCTTTCAACTCCTCGTTTTCGTCCCATAGACGCTTAGTGTCGATCTCGAGCTTAGCTTTCTCCCGATGGGTCTCGTCTAAGAGTCTTCTTGCATCGGATAGCTCATGATCGTACATAGATTTGATGTTCGATACTTCTCTAGTTACGGTTTCTTGAGTGGTTTGTACCTCCCGGGTTAAACGGCTGTTT
Organism: Melinopterus prodromus; assembly: GCA_964023965.1. Lineage (NCBI taxonomy): Eukaryota > Metazoa > Arthropoda > Insecta > Coleoptera > Scarabaeidae > Melinopterus > Melinopterus prodromus. The sequence goes on from OZ030395.1 coordinate 12,522,978, forward strand.
TCGCCTTCCAAATAACGAACTCTGTCAATGTAAGCGGCCAGGCGATCGTTTAGGTTTTGTAGATCGGCCTTTTCCTGAAGGCGGGAGTGCCTAGTAGGGCTCAGAGGGCTCGAGGGCCTCTGGCTTGGCTGGGATGGCGTTGAGGATTTCTTACTGCGTGTTGCCATGATGGTAAGCGCGCTTTTAACCTATATTTTAAGTGTCGGCACTGTTTGAACTACGTAAAACTCCGTCTCGGACTGTTCAAGCGGATGATTCGGCACTTGTGCTGCTCGCTTATTCTAACGGACGCGCTAAACTGCGTTAAAGGTGGGGCATTTTTAAAATAAGGACGCGTCGGTGACCGTTTGTTCCGTTTGCCGGCTTGTGACGTAACGGCTAGAGGTTAGGTTTGCGCTTTTCGTTGGGAGATGGCGCCACAGTACGCGTGGTTGGTAGGTACGGTAGGTAGGATCATGATAGGATACGCGATGGATACGCCCTATACGCCAGCCGGTAAGATAGTGGTGGTCAATCAGCAAAGTACCAACCTAAGATTTATTTATTTAACTAACTTGATCCGCGTTTACCAGCAAAAGTGGGGCCCGTAAGCGGCCCCCTTATACCTAAATAAAATAGGGGCTATGGCCTATGGCAAACTATAATAAATAAATCGCCTTCAAATTCGACGTTATATCATATATGAAATTTAAGAAATTTATGTATAACAAAAATACTTTATACTAATAAAAATATTATTTATTACAACTCAAATTCAATTGCATATCGCCCATATCGATACTTCGGGGCCGCGTTCAGAGATAGGTCCGGAAGTCGGCGGCCCTCTATGCATGAGTTCGGTGATTTCAGTAGGTTTTTTTTTCGAGGATTATTTTCAAATGTTGTTTGTAGACGTGCCTCCATAACATCATATTTTTGAGAAAAAATTAGCCAAATATTAAAAAAAATAATAGTTTAACATAATTTAGCTTCCCTAAAAAATAATTGGACTTTATTTTGGCCGCTGGATAACTGGATAACAGCAATGAAAACACTTCGCATTGTCATTGTGTACGCTCTACTTTGCATTGAAGTTCCGAATTCAAATTAGATTTCAGCCTCTGCCTACCTAAAGAATGCAGTGCTAAAAAAACGAGATTGTGGTATTTTGATAACATTTTTGAGATTTTTGGTTAAAATCTAAAAAAGAACTATCGTATTGATCTGTTTTTTCTTTACGAGGAACAAATTCATAAGATATCAAAGAAAATAATTCTCAAAATTTGCGTAAATAAGATAAAATAATATGTAAAATCCATTTTTGGGAACTGGTGGCGTTTTATACATTTGTAGACAAAAGTACATTCAAAAATAATCATGTATGTATCAAATTAATAACGAAAAATCAATGTGTTGTTTTAGCTACATGTCTGGAAATTGCTTTGATCAGCAAAAAATGCGTTTGTCCGAATTTACCTCTTATATCTCTTCAAATAGACAAGAAAAAAAGCGACATCCTGAATTTAAGATTTACGTAATATTTTATCTAGATTGTTTTAAAACTGTAGCATAAATTGCAGAACTCACAACACTTAGGTGAGTTTTAAATTCTCAAAAACTACCCAAACTACTCGAAACAATAACAAAAAAAAGAAATTTGTTGCTTTGTTGCTTAATGCCAAATTTTTTAGTTGACCTACACTCGATTATAAAGCCACTGTTAAAATAATTTTATTAACTTATTGTTCCACATATTTATAAAAATAACAAAATATATTTTATTGCAGTTACTCAAATTTATAGACTTCTGACAAAGATTAAATGTCGATGAACAAAAAATGTAAATAGAACAGTTTTATTTATTAAAATTCGCAGAGAACAGGATGTGCTTCAGAGAAGTTCAATTTTATTTTAGATAACAAAATTTAATCCACCTCTCCAAATGTCGAACTAATTTGAAGATTATTTCTAACACGACCAGTTAGCAATGCCAGTTCATTTGGTATTCTAAGCTCAACGCGCTTGCAATACTAATATGTTCAAAAGGATTTTCTAAAAAGCCTCTACTATGATGATATAATCAAAATATTGACATATTTCCATTAAAAAGTGCGATTATTATTTCTTTAAAAAATATTTTTATTTTGGTCTTATATCATATACGATATGTAAGTTCAGGAGCACAGAATTTCAGGTGTGCCTAGGGCCCATAAAACACTAGACGCGGCCCTGCCTGGTATATAAGCAAACATGAAACAATTGTACAAAATTCTATAATTTATTAAAAAAATCTACAAGTCTTGTGAGTGTTTGGCGTAAGCTGATATGGCATTTATATTGTTTATCGATGAATATTAAATAATTGTTGTGGATTCCATCAACATAGTCCTATTTTTTTCAGCTATGATATTTTAACTGTCTCTAGTACAAGGTTAGCCAATTTCTCATACTTTTAAATAACATTGGTACAAGTTTGCGAATGTTTGGAGTAAGCTGCTATGGAATTGTTAAATATGAAATAATTATTGTGAATTGCATCAATATTGTTCGTTACTTTATCAAAAAATTTGAGATTTTAGCGGAAATATGTCCTTTTGTGTGTATGTATGTGTGTGTGTGTGTGTACCCGTTTTTGTGGCGACGATTCCGGAGAAACTACTGAAGGTATCGGGACGAAACTGGATGGAAAATGGCCCAAAGGAACTGGATTTTTACTCTAAGCCTTTTCAAGGATTTTGCAAATGAGCCGCCATTTCTGTAATTTCGTCAAAATAGTTAAGTAATAAATTAAAGTAGAGAAAATTCTGAATAATTTATACCCATGACATTGTTTGGTAAAATTAATAGTTTAGCTGAAAGAGCCAATTCTATTTGATCGAAATTGAAATTGATATAATACTAGTTAGCCAGGATTTGACAAATATTTTCAGTGTAATGACAGTGGGTAGTGTCACATACTGATGCTATGACAATACCTACTGTCAATAGTAAGTTCTGTCAAAACCTGGCTAACTAGTTTTATTTTAATACAGACACGACTAATCTCAATCAAATAGAATCTCATGCAGCTAAAAAATAAAGTCATGTGCCTGGCAACTTCAGATTTTCTAATTTGCGATATTTTAACTGTCCTAGTGCAAGTTTAGCCAATTTCTCATACTTCAAAAAAAAACTACAAACATCGTGAGTGTTTGGAGTAATCTGCAATGGCACTTATATTGTTTATTGATGCCATATTAAATAGTAAATGTGACTTCCGTCACAATTGTGCAATTATTTTATTAGTCGTGATGTTTTAACTGTTTCTAATTCAAGTTTAGAAAACTTATTATGTGCTGGCATTTCTATTCTTAATTATTGATGCATATTAAATAATTATTGTGAATTTCATCAACATTCTTCTATTATTTTTTGAGTTTTGATATTTTAACTTTCGCTAGTGCAAGTTTAGAAAATTTCACATACTTTAAAAAATCTACTAGCCTTGTGAATGTTTGGAGTTAGCTAATATTACATTTATACGCCGCTGATCGATTTATTTGGCTTATTTCACGTCTTCATTATTAATCAATTAAATAATACACAATTAAAACAATTAAAAATATTTTGAAATGTGGACAGCGGTTGTTGGATGATGACTGAATAAAACTGTCACGGGTGTAATCAGTTATACCGTTGACAATATCCTGAAACTGTTGTACTGAAAAGTTCGCCTTCTTCTGAAACGCTTTATCAACATTTTCCATATAGAATACCTGTACAACAGACAATTAGTGTTGATTTTTGTGAAGATACACCAAGTCAACTGACACTTACATCTATTCCGCGCGTTGGTTTAGTTTTAGTTTCGTGAACCTCGAGCAAAATCGTTCCTGCAAAATCGATTTTCACCGGAGTTTCTGACAATCCTAAGACTTTCAATACATGAGCTACGTTGAAATCATGAGCTGAATAAATGTGTAGTTTACACGTTGAAGTGTTTGTTAATACATTTTCTGTGTCCGTCAGTATTTTATTCAAAAGTTCACCCACCACTTCTTTCTTCAATTTTTTGGTCGCTAGGTGCAAATTTATTTCTTCAAGGGCGAATTCTTCAAACTGTTTCCAGTGGTGTTTTGTCCATTCAGGTAATTCCAAACCAATAGATTTCTGCAATTATTGCACGCAATTTTACGAAATCCCATTATAGATTATAGAGAAGGTTATTGTGAAGAATTGTTGAGAAGATGGCATACCTCTGCGTCTAGTGTACTCATAATCATATATGCTAATCTTGTTGTATTGATTGTACGTCCAGTGTGATAGCTGTAATATTTCAATACTTTATCGTATTTTCGGAGAAGGTCTTTTGTGTAACCTTCTCGATATAAATTCAAATAATCTTCCTTAAACACTTTCGAGGTAGCGGCTCCAAGAAATAACTAAAATAAAAAGACTATACACTATAACAGATATTGAGGATTTTATCATTGTTATTATTTTTGCCAATATAACCTTATCATCATTCATCGGTTTATATTGGTAAGGTATCGGTTGCCAATGTAAGTTCTTTTTGAATGTTTGCTCATCGTTTGGTGGAAACATCGCAGCAAGCAAAACCTGCAGTGATATTTGTGAACGAGTAAATGCAGTACACCAAGCATCCACAATATGTTTGTTGTAGTAATTCCCTATAAAATGATTGTATCTTTTCCTCAATGCCAGTCCTAAGCGGTATATTTGTTGTTGACCCACCTGAAAATGTGATACATATACAGGGTGTATCGAAAGGATCTTTATTTTTTATGTAGAATCATTTTGAACAAAGAAAATGTATTTTTATAAACAAAATAAAGATAATAGTAAAATGCAACATTTCAAAGTCACATTTTTCGGTAAAATTAAAAATAAAGGTACTTTACTCTTAACACAAATTCATATTTTCTGAAATGCTCCGTATACGGTGCGAGACTTTGAGAAAATTTGATGGTTGCAGTATTAGTTTTAGAGGATCCCCGAACTTTTATAAAGAACAAAATTTTCTGTAGAATCAAAAATAAATTAGTTTTCCATGTGTTAAAATGTTTTGAGACACGCAGTATATTAGAAAGACTTACGAGCGTTAGTTCACCTGCTCCGTATGGCGGAAATGTGTAATTAATGTACGGATCCGTTCTATACATAAATGCCTGATCTGGGTTCTTTTCGCCATGACGAAATATCTGGAATTACAACAAACTTGTTTATGAAGTTGAAAGTTAAATGAAAAATGTTTATGTAGAATGATTTTTCAACTTCTGTTTAGGCGAAAATGAAGCATTGTTTCAAATGTCATCAAATAGGTACGTTTCAGGAAGGTGGCAATCATGGGCGTCATTACAAAATGTTCCAGGGGAGGAGCAAGATTTTTTTAGTAATAAATGGTGACGTACTGTGAATGACTGTACTATTTATTATTTTGTAGCGTTTTAGTTGTTTTATTTGTTGTAAATGGCATTGATAGAGACATATTCGTATTTATTAGTTAGGATTCTAAAATTGAGACACAACAAACATGAAAATAGTAAAAATATTAAAAAAATACCCAATAGCCCATATTGTTCGTTAAATTTAAATTGCATGCACACTGAAAAATCTCCGTTGCTTTTATGGTTGTGTCATATTTTACACCTTATTTTATGTCATTAGCCATGGTTGTGACCCCTGTATATTCGGTAACTTATCTATAGCATATTGACATTAAGTGAATTGCAAGAAAATGTCCTGCCTTTCTACCGTTTATTAATGTGTAATTAATAATTTTTACTAAGAATCTTTTATCCTAGAATTTTAGATTTGGTCTGATTGCCGACCAATATTGAAGAATTTGAAATACATTGTAATATTCTGGAGTAAACGTCCTTAATTTTTTATAAGCACTTATTACTGGCACCTTTCAAAACCAAAAATACAGGCACAAAATAAACACAATATTGATAATTTAATTCTATAATCGTGTCAATCGAGCATCCGATAAAAAGTCTTAATAACAAAGTGGTAAACAATAAAAGGTGAAAATATTATTTTAAAATGTAACCACATAAACGGAAAACAATGACTAAATATAAAGACAATTTTACAAAGGGAGAGGGGGCAAGCGCCCCTCCCTGCTCATATGTAACGGCGCCCCTGGTGAAAATGAAAGAATAAAGTATACCTGTATAGATCTTATTTTCAATAACAGCAAATGAAATAGAAAAAAACTGAAAAAGAATTAGTGTTATTTATTTGCTGAGAAAACCCGACGGAAATGAGATGTCATACGTTCTGAATTATGTACTTACGATATGTACAGATTTTAAAGACGCCGAAGAATCACCAAAACAGATGAATATAAGACTAGAAACCACAAATATCGATTTCATACTGATTATTATTATAGTACACGTACCTACGCACTATAACAAAAAATATCTACAACTGATTTCTTCGACGTCCGTGCTTTTATATTGTCTTTATACAGATTGATTCATAACTCGAGGCGAAACGTGAAATGGTGGATATCAGCATTCAATTTTCAAAATACCTCAATAATCAAATTAAATATTAAAATTACCCAAAATTACGTTCACATATTTCACTTTTTTACTTAGATGTTCAAAATGAATAAGTACGATATCATTTCATCTGATGTTTTGAGTCTCCCTGTATCAGATATTTCAATAAAAGAAACTGGTTTCGAAAATGTATGTGATAAATTATATTTGCAAGTATTATTTTGTCAATTTTCTCGATAAACATGTTCATGTTTTTACTTCGAAATTGATCGTATAGTAATTAATGATTACCTACCGTTTATCTTAATTATACGCATGTGCAATTATACAATACGCTAACTAATAAACTAACTTAATATACTAACTCCTAAATATACCAGAGTATTATTTTTGCGCGATTTAGGGTTTTGAACATATCGGACGCATCATTTATGGAAATGTTGTAATTTTGCATTCCCATTTGTCACCAGGTGTGGTGACGTCAAAAATATGCTCCATTTCCGTTCATTTGAGATGGAATAACCCACATTTTAGTTCTTAGTGAATTACAAGAAGATATTAAATCCCAATAGAGGGGATTTATTTGGTATATAAAGACACTAATGTTATAAGTTTAACTAATTTACAAGGCATATATACATATCAACGTATTGATATTGTATTGTGAGTGTATTTCCGCCAAAACTAGCAAAATTAACAAGATATCAAATTACTGTTTAAATCCAAGGTAAAACAGTTTTTGTGTAACATGTTACGTAATGTCTGATGATGTTTACGTAATAGAAAGTGTAGCTTGAAAACTGGATATGTAAATAATAAATTTGTATCTTTAATAATACATGTTCTGCAACGGTTTACTTCGAGTTACACTGAATAAGTTTTAGTTATTTTGTGAAAAGTGGTTAAAAGTGTATAATAATAGTTTGGACATTTCTCCGTAGACGTTAATTGTTCACTGGTAAATGATTTTGCAACACAAGTAAGTGCATATTTTATGAGAAAGGTCACTACAGTTATCTAAAGATAATAGTACATACTAAAATCAGGTAAATTGCGTTTTTATGCTTTAAGTTATGAAATCGTCTGATGCATTATATCATTCGTGAATGCTCTTATTTTATACATTAACCAGCATAATTAAAAGAACACCTGATACCTATTTTGCTTTCAAAATTTTTCGATACATAGTAAAGAAAGTTATAAAAACTTTATGTAGAAATTGGCCATTTTCAACGCAGGCTTTAGAAATTTGAATGTTTAGTTTCCTATTGTTCCAACATATTTTCATGTAATGCCAAAAAATCGTTATTCCACCACTAAACACGATTCAATGTGCTATCAAAATCAATTCAAATCTCCCGAAGTGGATGATATACGAAATTTATAAATTTTGTGGTTTTCTTTAGCTACACGAGAAAACAATTATGCCAAAAATCTATAACATTTCAGGTAAACCAAGATGAAATTGCATATAGTACTTGTGCTATGTTGTATAGCTGTATCAAACTCATCACGACGGCCTGCAAAACCAAAAAACACTTTGAGAATGGTCAATGTGGTAAGTCCGGAACATATTTCGAGTCTGTTTTACACTATTTGTCTTTTGTGTACCAACATTGACGTAATTATATCTAAAATGCAACACCTTTTTATATCTCAATTCTGCATAAAGATTTTGGATGATATAAAAACGGCACATGTATAATCGGAATTGATTTAACATACAGAGTGGTCGCAAAACACGAAATTGTTAAATTTACTTAACAGTAAAAGATCAGTTTTTTTCACAATTTAATGTAAAATATCATACAGAAGAGTTGTTTTAAATTTAATTTATAGCTCATATATCAAATTTTGGTGTATTGCTTTTAAGATTATGCGAATAAATTACCTGAGAAACCTCATCGGAACTTTGATGTGTTTTTCTAATTTTTCAAATTCTGCGTTATAATATAAGTTGTAAGCGTTTGATTTCATATGCAAACACGGGTTTAAAAAATATCTTTAGGACATACTCTAATAGTAATTAGTGGGACACACACTGTATTTATACAAGCCTTATAGTTTAACACCCTGTATAAGTACGTTATTATTATAGATAAAACTAATATAATTTTTAGTTATTCAGACATGCCCAACGAACACCAGATGTCGCTACTATATATCCAAATGATCCATATAGGAATGAAACTTACGAACCATTTGGACTTGGTTCACTAACAAAGGTATGTCCACAGTAAGTTTAAATTTTGAAGAGACAATAGTCTCCGTTTGGCATAAGATGCTTAACATATTTTAATTTAAAAGATTAACCCATCAATTTAAATCTGAATTCTTCAAATTAGGTACGTGTCTCTAATAGGCTATCCACTGTGTCATCTGCGAATGTGGCGTAAATTACATTTTCCAGCTGTGGTTGGTCATTTGTATACAGTAGATAGAGAATTGGTCCCAAGACATTACACTGGGGTACCCCAGCTTTTTCTTTTCTGTTTTATTCTCATTTTATCCTTCAGATGTTAGAAGCTCGACGTATTGCAAAGGTGGCATCGAAAGCGTATGTCACATCAACAAGATTGTTTCTTTATTCTCAAATTGGTGATTAGTAATTATTTCCTTTTTCTCAATGATAGACTTCATTCTCTTTAGAAGCAATGTAATATGATTCCTAATCTTTATATCGTTTGTAGGAAGGTTTCAAAACCCAATACAACTTAGGAAAAGCACTAAAAGCACGATATGGAACCTTTCTGGGCAATTATTCACCAGGATTATTAACAGCCCAAGCTTCACCTTATAGCCGTACAAGAAATGCCATGCAGTTAGTACTGGCAGGGCTTTTTCCGCCAGCTGCTGAAAGACAGTGGGACACAGGCCTCCCCTGGCAGCCCATCGATTTCCATTCAAACCCTAGGAACACTGACTTGGTAAGCGTTAGTTTTAGCAACTTCTTAATATATTATAATGCATAACTTGTCAATAGATAACTCCCATGTGTATTTTAGGTGTTTCTATCGAATTTGAATTGCGAAAACTTCTGGATTTTGGGATACGCTTATTTCAAGAAGTTACAAAAAGAAGGACGTATGGAACATTTTGAGGAGATTAGGGAATATTTATCCCACAATACGGGATGGAATGTAGATAAACCGTTATGTACCTTTTTGATCTACGCTGGTTTATTAGCAGAGGTATGTTATATTCATGCACATTTGGGGTATTTGATTAGTGTATTGTACAGACGGTAGATTGAGTATTGATCAACTGCAACCAAAAATACGGTAAGCTACCGCAACTCGTTCATAGATGGCAGGAATTCACATTTGAGATTGTATTCTACAATTTATTCACGAATTTCTTGATGGCAGCGTTTGTTGTACCAGTTTTATAGTTTTAATTAGCGCTTATTTCTAGGAAGAATGGGGTTTGGAGTTACCAGACTGGACAAAGTCCGTATATCCAGATCGTCTACACGCATTAGCTGTTGAATACGTCAGCTTTGTCGAAGAAATGGAAGAGTTGCGAACATTAGCTGGAGGTATGCACGATTTTTATAGTCCAGAAGATCAAAACATGTCATAATAATAACCGATTAATATAATACGTATTAATGAAATAAATGGGAATCTTTCAGGGTTTCTATTGAAACAAATATCAGACCAAACAGGTTTAAAAATAAACGGCACGGATAGCCAAAAGAAAACAAAGATCGCACTGTACTCCGGGCACGATTTTACCATAATTGGTTTGTTGTCAGTTTTGGGTGTTTACGAGCCAGAGTTGCCACCATATGCGTCTTATGTCATGATGGAACTACATGAAATAGATAATGTTTATGGATTTAAAGTAAGTGATAGGATTAAAAAATACCAATAAGTTTATTTATTATACTGTTTTATAGGTATTTTACCATAACTACTCGAAAAGGATGCCGGAATTGTTGGAGTTACCTGATTGTGGATCTTTTTGTCCTTATGACAAGTTTGTATCACTGTATAGCAAATATTTTGCAGAGAAAAGTATGTGTACGTCTCCTGAGTTCGTGAGCAACATCATTAGTAAAGAAGATCTACCAGATAGAAGACAATTGGCTACGTATATGACGTGCAATAATTATGAATGATATGTAGGTTTGTATTGATTGCAAAAGAACTAAGAAGACATTTTCAAAATGAAGAACGCCTAATTTTATTTTTGGTGTGATTTTGTGTTTTTGGCATTTACATGAGTTGTTTTGTAATTTTTAAGAGAATAAAGTGTACCCCTATTTTTAACAAAATAAAATCTACCTTCTTATTGTTTACTTGTATTACCTATATACAACCAGGGCTGCGTCTAGGGGTTTACGAGCCCTAGGCACACTTGAAATTCCGGGCCCCTCAACCTACATATCGTATATGATATAAGACCAATAAAACTATATTTAAAAAAAATTAAAAGTCGCGGTTTTTAAGTTGTTAATTTTAATTATTAATTTTAATTGAAAATATGTTATTTTACAAACCTAAAACGTTCTTTTTCTGATTTTGGCTTCAATGTTTTGATGATATCATAGTAGATGGTTTTTAGATGGTCTTTTTCAATATATAGTATTGCAATCGAGTTGAGTTTTTATTTCGAAAGTATACCATGCAAATGATTTTTTTACCAGCTTAAATAGAAAATATCTTAAAATTATTTTGATATTAGGAGAGGTGGATTAAATTGTGTTATCTAAAATATAATTTAACTTCTCTGAAGCAAATCCTATTCTCTGCGATTTGTAATATATAAAACTGTTTATATTTTTTGTTCGTCGACATTTAAATCTTTGGCATAAGTCTATAAAATTTGGGTAACTGCAATAAAATATGTTTTGTTATTTCTATAATTGTGTGCGTGGATGTGAAAAGGGACCAGTTGTCAGTTTCTAGTTACGCAGATAATCGCAAATAAAAAAAAAACTGGTTCAAAACACATTTTCGGTTTTTTTCGGTCATTAGTCTCCTTATTGTGTTTTTATCAATGTGTTCGTCTGAAACCCGTCTGCGGTTGGAAACGCAATAAGACATACGTTTTTGTTGCGAAAGATAAAGGGGTCCCTTGTCAATATTTTATATTTTACCATATTTTAGCTAATTCCCAGAGCGCAATCGAGTTGAAATGTTGCAGATGGACCGATTTTTGAGACAATGCATGAATCAATACAAAAATTGAACACTTTTCACATCCTGGCACACAATTATGTAGTAATAATTACAATAACTTACCATTTTTCGGTGTAGTAAACGCCTCTTAACTTAACACAAATTTCAATTTTATTTACTTAAGAGACATGTTTCGGCTTTTCAGGTTTTTCTAGTTTATTTGAAGAGATACAAGAGTTAAATTCGGGCAAACGTATTTTTTGCTGATCAACGCAATTTCCAAATACCAACAAAAATTTTTTTTCTATTTTCGTTATTAATTTTGTACAGACATTCTTGAATTCTTGAATGTACTTTTGTCTGCGGCCAGTTCCCAAAAACCTGTTTTACATATTATTTTATCTTATTTACGCAAGTGTTGAGAATTATTTTCATTGACATCACGTAAATTCCCCAAACCATAAAAGCTGTTTGGCACATTAGAAAATAAAGCGTTTGGTATATTGCGGTACGGTTTTGAGAGCACTCGACATTGCTCAAGCATTTTGTGTCTCGCAACGAAAAAACAGATCATTACGATAGTTTTTTAGATTTTAAACAATCTCGTTTTTTGGCACTGCATTCTTTAGGTAGGCTGAAATGTAGTCATGAATCTTGAAACGAGCGGCCAAAATTGCCACGTGTCCTATTCAAAAATGTGACATGCAGAAATGAACAACATTCATCAAGTCCAAATATATTTTAGGGCTAAAGATATGTTAATTTGTTTAATATATAGGTTATTTTCTCAAAAATTTGATGCTATGGACGCTTGTCTACAAAAAACTGGAAAAATAATCCACAAAAAAAACTACTGAAATCACCGCATAGACGGCCGCCAAGTTCCGGACCTATTTCTGAACGCAGCCCCGAAGTTTTGATATGGGCGATATGCAAGTGAATTTGAGTTGCAATTGAAGTCGATTTATTTACTGAGCCCTAGCCCCAATTTAATAAAAGGGGGCCAGTTGCGGGCCCCCTTTTCACCGGGCCCTAGGAAAATGGCTATTTTGCTTACTGGTAAACGCGGCCCTGTATACAACGTGTTTCAGAAATTAGGAAACGTTGTCCTTCTTAGTCAATAAAATAGAAACAGAAAATAATGCAGTGTCTTTTCAACGTTTTAAAAGTATATTCTCTTAAAACGGTAACTGTCAAAAACATTTTAAAGGTCCTTACAAAGTAAAGTTTTTTGCCTTATCTTATGGGATAAAACTATAACAATTTAATATTGTTGTTGAGAGGCAATTATTATTTATCAAAATAATTTGGATAACATGTATTTTGTGCCTTCTACCTTTACAATACATCAAGCTGCCAACATCCTTTATATCAGATAGACAAAATAGAAAGAAGATTGATTTTGGCAATATTATTTCAAAGCAAAGGTAAAATGGGAAATCAAAAATTACTATATATTATAAAATCGACAATTATTTTACCTGCAGGCATATTAAACTTTTCAAAAATAAAGTATAATTTGATTACACGCTCAACGACATCTGTTGCCTATATTATGTAGTTCACACTGCGGCGACATCTCTGCGTGTAGATTTGGAACACTAGCGTCTACGACACCAAACAATCAAATAGGTTAGAATTTGTTATGTAGTTATTCGTTATTCCAGTTATTCTAATGGAATTACTCAAGTGCACAGTGCCGTGGTATGAAGAATTAAAGGTATGATCTATTTTTGGACGAGTTTACGACCGCTACTGCGCAGGTGACATATAGGCACCCAACATTGCATATTTCAATGTTTGGGGTTATGTCGTGATAGTAATGTCATTTTCAATTTAAAAAATACTATACTTATATTATACCTACATACTTATTCGGCAAATGTACTTGCATAAACAGAATACTTTCAAATATTTGCGTTAGGTATGTACAATTAATATACAAATAAAAGTCGGAAGAACAACATTTTATTCTAGGTATTTTTAGCCATTTACAAATGACTAGCTATTTAGTTTATTCAAGATTTTTCCCTCAATCCCATCAGTCCTTTGGATGAAGATTTATAAGAATTGGAATATTGGGATTAATGATTTATTGGTTTATTTTCCTATCAGGCGAAAGCATCAATTGAGAAGTATACGATTCGATCTTGGTGTGGTTTGGACACAACATTTAAAACATGAACAAGTGGATAACTTACCAAATACGTAACTGTTAAACTATGACTTACGTCCAGACAAGCATCGAGAGTGATCTTTATTTGTATTTCGTGCATATTAAACACAAAAAAGTATGAGAATAGGCAACAACATATTTGTAGCTTTTTATTTGAATACGTACTTATTAATATTATACATTGATGTTTATACGCTTGAAAATGGTCATTTAATAACCGAAATCAATAGCGTTTAATTGCTATCTAAATAAACCTGTCTACAATAAAACGTGTTTTATTATATTTACTTGAAATATAATTGTATAACAATATTAAATATTACTGTATTTGTATCATGTAATAGTGGTAGTAACATGGACACCTCGAAAACATGAACAAGACCAACATTAATTAGCTTACGTTGCCGATGTTATACTCTAATTAGTGTGCACACTTACCTGTACTTAGCTTATGTTTGACACTCTACACTTTCACTATACTTACGTGAGATTTCAATCTTGACATAATTCAAAACCAAATAAATGAAATGATAATTTAAAAATATACCTGGGTGTATTCATATCGTATCATTTATTGCATCCATTAAACAGTATTACACTGATATCATAAATTGCCAAGAATATGATATGGCAAAAATTTAACTACAAAAATAACTAACAAAATAAAATTTTAATATCCAACAAAAGTAAAATAAATCACAAAAAAATCACTAACAAAATCAAATCACAATTTGTTAACAGCAGGCAGTTTATACTACAAAAATCAAATTAATTAAATAGAAATACATTGCAATACACCATGAAAATATATGAGCTAGTTACGTTACGATTGTAATGCGGTTACTCTTTGACCGACATGTGAAATTATTGACATTAACATCAGATGTACGTATGTTATCTCCGGCTAAGACACACGATCACAGATACTAACAGTGTATAAAACAAAGACTTAACAATAGTACGTCGTAAGCCTTGGTTTCCCCAAGGCTTCCGCAAAATGTGTTTGACTATGAAACTAACAGATTGACTAGCGTTAACTGAACCAGACAACCGTTACTTTTGACAACATTCAAAGCTCCATTGAATAAGGTGTATAATGTGACTCGCTCCGACAAATGGACCTTACCACGGTCGTCAAGTCAATATTTCCTTACGTGCTCTCCTCTTCGGGGCTAGTCATATTTCTATGACGGGTGGGCCAAAAGAGTATAAGGAAACCCGAGTATAAAAGCATACCTTTCTAATAGTGACTTATACTCGTTTGCCCACGCATCATAGATATAACATAATAGCATACCTATAAAACTCCTTCAACTAACAAAACAGCAATTACATACTATGAACGGCAAACCTAAAATATAAATATTTTAGAATTAAATAATAGCATATACCTACCTAAAATTAACTCACCTCTAAACTAGGAACAACTCAACTATGTATCTCTGCAATGCACGATGAATAAATGCTAAAACACAAAGTTTAGACAGTATATTAGGTAATTCCAAACTTAGTAATGGAAACTTACCTATAAACAAGAAATTATAACCAATAAAAGACAATAACAAACCAGGTTACAAACACAATACCACAATAAGCAACGAATGCAAATACAAACGTCAGAGCAGAAGTTGGTTATGTTCGTGGTTATGTTGGTTGTTTACGTTATTATTTTTCAACCATGCAGCGCCGCGAAACGGATATTAATGTAACGAAGATGTTCGCAGATTTTCATCCCCACTCCACATGCGTATGGACATACCTCTAAATAGTAATACCACGCACAGTGCTTATTACACGTTTATTGTTTAAAACCGGCCTTCTAGAGGATATGCAGGACAAAATTAAAGTGTACCAATCCTCTAGTTAACTATATTCATGATGGACACATCAAATATAAACACAACAAATCAACCAGTCGATGGAAATATGGATGAAGACATGTCCAGTGTTGAGTCGTCCACAAGCTTAGGCAGCAATAACAAAAAACCCGAAAATAACACCAAAGTGGCTGATTCGATTACAGAAATTAAAGTTAAAAACGTAAATTTCAACAATGCACACGTCAAGAATCCCGAGCTTGTTAAAATTGAACTCACAAGTGACCTAAGGACAAAACAGTTTGATTTTAATAAGCCGATTGAACCATACTCAACAGAAAAACGATTTAAGTGTACTTTATGCCAGTACACTACCTCTGTCTCGGGCAGTATGAAAGTACACATGCGTCGCCATCGGGGAGACAAACCATTTAAGTGTAGGTCTTGCGATTTTGCAGCCGTAGCATCCTCCGCACTTATAGCCCATGTACGTAGAAAACATACCGGGGAACGAACACACAAGTGTAACGTTTGCGAATACACAACTTCGGAAGAAAATAACCTCAAAACCCACATGACCACGCATACAGAAGAGAATCTATTGAAGTGTATTATCTGTAACTATGCTGGTACACTAGATAACCTGCAAATACACATGTTCAAACATACAGGAGAGCCGTATTTGTGTCCGACGTGTGGCTATAAAGCGCCTGCGTTTTCAACGTTGAAACGGCACGCTATGATACACAGTGGGGAAAAGCGTTTTAAGTGTTCGATGTGTGATTACGCTGGTATCGATAGAAGAGCGCTAAACGTACATATGAGGTTGCATTCACAAGAAAAACCGTTTCGATGTGACAATTGTGATTATGCTTGTACTTCGTCGTCGAATCTGAGTAAACATATGAGAAAACATACAGGAGTGAAGCCTTACAAGTGTGGGGTATGCGATTATGCTGCAGCGCACCCAACAAGTCTGAAATTTCATATAAGATCGCACACGGGGGAGCAAACTATCAAGTGCAAGTTTTGTCGTTACTCGACTACTATCGCTAATAATTTAGAGCTTCACATGAAAAAGCACGCAGTCGAAAAACCGATTGAATTCATTGCGTGTGGTGTTTCTACCGTTGCTACGAATGATGTTGTTAAAATGGAGGATCTAAGTGATTGTGTAGTCGAATAAAAGAGAATTGTTTATTTATAATTTATGGTTGAATTATATTATTTGTTATGATAAAAAAAGCATTTATTAAAATTATTTTCTTAGAACGCTATGATATTATTTTGCAAAACGAAACTTGCAAAACTGGTTAAATTCTTTGATATAGCTTTGATATCGGTCCACGAAAACTGATTTCCAAAGTGTTATTAAAAGAATAAACACTAAATGATGTCTACACTGCTCTTTTTATGATCAAACACGCATAGTTATGCTAGAAAACATGCCGTTTTGGTCGGGCAGCTAAAAATAGAAGACAGGGGCATTTATTCAACAAATATGATCAATAATAATACTATTTATTAACTCCAAAATTTACAGTTTACACAAAAAATATCAATAAACATTACTACTTTTCACATGACACCTTTGTCATATGATACAAAGAATGCCGCAAGAAATAGCGTTTCTTGTTAGTCCTAAAATTACAAGACGTACATTCGTACTTGAACGACATGGTGCTAGAATGTTTCTCTCTCGATTTGTTATGAGCGAATTTGTTGTGTTTCTTGATATCGCAGAAATAAAATGCTCTAAAAGGGCACTGTGGACATTTAAACTTCCTATTTTGGCCATGCTTGTCGATACGATGCAACCTGAGTTTACCTTTTCTCTCAAATTTTTCTCCGCAATCGATGCATTTGTAACACAGTTTGAATGGTTCGCTACTTTGAGATGGTTCACTGATTTGAGATGGTATGGTGGTTGGAAATGGTATGCTGGTTTGATGTGGTTGTATTTGAGATGAACTTCTGTAATATAATAATCGTAAATATTGAAAATAAACAAAACGATTAAAAAGAACTTGACATAGTTCAGAAGGGAAAACGTTAACTCACTCAGTCGGGTTCACAACTAATATGTAATATTGTTGCGTAGCAGGACTTAATATTGATGCGGCGGATGTAGAATCTGTAAAAATAAATTTGCATATGATAGAAATTTATGCAACAATGTTTGCAAAAGTTATAAACATTTTTCTGTAGCAACTGATGAAACACGTTTTGCTATTCGAACGGGTATTACCGCCATTTAGGGCCTGTTGTCCTTGGGGCAAAACTCCGAGCGTAGAGGGGCTACAAGGTCTTTTTATTATTTACAATTTGAGGTATAATAGAAATTTATGCAACAATGTTTCCAAAAGTTATAATCATTTTTCTGTAGCAACTGATTGAAATATGTTTGCTTTCGAACCGACATTATCACTATTTTGGGGTGGGTGTCGATGGGGCAAAGTTCTGAGCGTCGAATGGCTACTAGGTCTATTAATTATCTACACTTTAAGCTATGATGGAAATTTATGCAATAATTTTCCAAAAGTTACAATCATGTTTTTGTAGCAACTGATTGAAATACGGTTGCTATTCGACCGGACATTCTCGCTATTTATGGGTTGTTGTCCATGGGGCAAAACTCTGAGCGTAAAAGGGCTACTAGGTCTTTTAATTACCTACAATTGGAGGTACGATAGAAATGTATGCAACAATTTTTGCAAAAGTTATACACATTTTTCTAGAGCAACTGATTAGAAGTTATTGTTCGAATGGACAATATCGCCATTTAGGGGTTGATTTGAATATTTTTCAATAGACGTGTAACATACATTCATAATCACTCTTACCTATAGTAGGATCTATTTTCGCTTCTGATTTCATTACACCGTCAAATATCCCATTTGTAACAATGGTGTCCTCAATTTTGATGTTATCCTGTAAGGACTCTGGTAACAGAGTAGTGTCCATTTTTTCGCAGTCAAAATTATCTGAAATTATAAAAAAAATAAATTAATAAAGTAACTTAACTGTAAGGTTATATCATCTAATCTTTTTGAGAAACTAATTGTGGATTAATCGGCATAAAAAATACAGTAGAACTGTCAAGTAATATATCAAAATTGGTTGAAACAAAATGTTATTACTGCTTATTGTGATGCAAGTAGTGTCATCTATGAGTTGTGTAAGAAAACAAAACTACTAACCTACCCTTTAACCAAAGATGCCTTAGTTAAAAATAATCTTTCGAAACATGTTTTGGCTCTAACGTACCTGTCGTTGGGGAAATTTCTTCATCCAAATCTACAACTTGGTCATCTATCTCACTTGTAACGGTCGCCATAACAGTCTCCATATCTTTTTGTATTAATTCAACTATAGGTTTTGTATCTATAATTTGGCCATCATTATCGGAAACTAAAAAAAAATGCATAACCTTGTAAATTACAAATTTGACGCAAGTCTTTGTGAGAAGCGGCAAGAATGTACTTAGGGCAGACCAAAATATAAATCACTGTTACAATAGTAAGCAGAACGTTAAATTACTTACGTGCAACAATATCTTCAGGATCTCCTTCGTTATAGAGCAGTTCTGTTGGTACTGCGTCTATATGTAGTGCTTTCTTAGTATCCCCACAAAAAGCAGAGTCTTGAAAATGTCTGCTGCACACTCTATAGGAGGTTGCGAACATAGAGAATCCAAACTGTGCCTTTTTCTTCAGTAAACGTGTCAAACCGCACACTTCAGCCCAGTGGACAGCCCTACAGCAACATTAAACACAACATGAAACATCTAATAACATTTTATGAAAGTAAGACAAGACAGCAAATGCTTAGTTCAATAAGCTGGTAAACATAAATTGATACGTACCTTTCATAGTCCTTTGGAAATCGAAAGAAATGCACGTCTTTTGTAACTGGGAAGTTACGGCTACAATTTATCACGGAACACTCTCTTCTAGAATTTATTACGGAACAGACTCTTAACATATTAAAACAAGACAGGTAAACAGGAGTTTAGCATTTCTAAACATAACCTGTGAGTTGGAATAATGGCGCTGCATGCAACCTCATTATTATTAATTAATATAAGCGACATCTGTTGTAGAAACAGCAAACTGCGTTTAAACGTATATTTATCAGAATTGCAAATTGCGGGTGCGAATACAACAAAAATTAGGTTTGTAAGTATTAACAAAAAATACAACACTTTACAGTAACTTATAAGTCACATATGTGACTGTGGTACTACACATGTACTATACCGGGTGATTCAATTACGATGCTCACCATGGGGATCTCGCTTATTGGTGTTTAAATTTGGCAAAGTTTCATATTTCTGTGTTGGTCAATTATCTGAAGGTTTTTTATTATTACACCATTGTTTTAAAAACTAATGCCAACATGTTATACATTGCGGAAATGAGAAAAAACACGATTATCGGAAAATGCCAAAATTCAACATGGCGCCCATAAGAAAAACAAAAGTTGGCCATGGTTACGCCGCCATCTTTGATGTTATTTCAAATTAAAAAATAACACTGCATTCCTTGTTAAAAAGTAGCTCCAGAATGTTTTTGTTTCAAATGTCTAGCTATTCTTGGTTTAGAATAAAAAATTAAAAACGATATCTAAACATTTCAGTTTTTTGCGGATATCTTCAAACTGAATGATGATAGCTTAAATTTCTTTTCAGATACAAATCAATATAAAAATACGAAACTTTGACAAATTTAAACATAGGCTCTATCTCCACTAATAAGCGACATCCCCATGGTGAGCCTCGAAATTGAATCACCCGGTATACAATTTTGAGTAGGAAAGATTTTAAAAATTAGAAAGTGTACATTATTGTAGGATATGTAAATAAAACAATTGCTTTTCTAAAATGTTACGACTTAAATTAGTAAAGAATAAATGAAGTTTTATTTTCACACTGGTTATTTTTTTTTTTAATAGTGGAGTCTTGGCCTTGAAAAGTGGCATCGTAGGACCTGTGCCCAAGAGAAATGAGGTACAGAGATTGGTGCATAATAAAATAAATGTTCCCAACAAACAGTCGAAATTGCGTCAAAGGCAACACCGAATTCCCTGGTTTAAACAAAAAGAAATGTAAACATTGGGGGTCGATGGCGTATAGGATAGAGCGGCTGCTATCTACGCTGCAGGCCCGGGTTCGAATCCCGGCTCGGGTTAAAATCGACTGTCCTGGTATTTTAGCAGGGAAAAAGTACATTTGCATGCCGCCTTCCATCGGATGACGAAGTAAGCTGGAGGCCCCGTGTGCTGTCATGATGCGACGTGGACGTTAAAGAACTCTTACTGGACGTTGGAATTCCGCCAGTTCGACAAAATACCTGTGTGTGTAGCCTGCCCTCAGCGTAGGTGATTGGCCTAAGTTAAAAAAATTAAACATAATCTAATTGTTTTCTTTTTCTGTGCATTAAAATTTTAGGGACTTCAACTTTGACAACAATCATCTTGTCCGAGAAGCTTGCTAGTTTCGGAAATATCAAAGATGACTTTTGATATTTATGAAAAGAATGAAATACTGACAGTTGTGGAAATAAGTGTCAAGTTAATATGTATTATACATACATTTCCGAATCAGAGCCAAAAAACTAAATTTAAATCAAAAGTCTACAATGGTAAAACACTGCATGGCCATATTTCTGCTTCTTCTCTGGAAAAATTACAAAATACAAATCCGACAAAAGACAAGAACACTGTTGGAGATACTTTTTCCAGTCGTTTTGGTTTTTCTTTTAGTCAACATGAGAAAATCGACACCAAGTAAAGATAAAGGCCCCGTGTCTTATTATTCATTTGATCCCAGCACGTCACCAGCTCTAATGGCTACGTATACTATATCAGTAATTGTTCAAAAACCCTCCTCCTTTCTCAATATATGTTATTAGAACCAAAAGAAATATCTTCTGGTCGCCATGCGACAATCAATATGTAAAGGAAATCATGGAGACAGTAGTGAAGAAATACCACTTTCAAGGAAAGTGCTACGAAGATGCTGACACATTGGATACCGCTGTTACGGCAGATACGAACACAACTTTTGGTGCTGTTTTGTTTGAGGACACACTGATCGGCAAAAAAGATCTTGCTGAAAAAATAATAGTCACAATAAGGTATTATTATACTTATTATTAATAATGCTTGGTTTGTAAGATTTACAACTATAACCTTCCTTGGAAACTTCTTAAGTACCTCTCCAGTTATCAAGTCATTCCTGGGATTAAAGTTTTTATTATATCGTGTGTTCATTTCAAAACTATCCACCCTTAATAACTCTTGACCTGATGCGATTATTGCTTTGAGTGGAAACACGTCGATTTAGATATTGAGGGGGAAGTTCAAAAATGTGACTGTAATTTAATTCAACAGTGTATCCAATCCGCAATGTTCCGCTAATAATAATTGATTTCATACCTTCTAACTTCTGGTTAGTCTATCTTAAGAACCAATCGATCGATTTAATTCTTTTTTATCATGGTTGAGTAGAGAATTTTATGCTCTTTCAAATGATATATCACAAGGTAGGGGGTGCTATTTGAAATTTCGAAGTGGGTGGCTGGGGGTGAAGGGATGAAACCTAAAATTCTCTAGGTACAATTTTTGAACTTTCCCTCGATATCGAAATCGACGTGTTTCCACTCTAAGCAATAATCGCACCAGGTCACGAGTTATTAAGGGTTGAGTGATTTCATACCTTTCATCTTCTGTGTAGTCTATCTTAAGAACCAATCGATCGATTTAATTTTTTTATCATGGTTGAGAATTTTGTGCCCTTTCAAATGATGTATCACAAGATAGGGGGTGCCATTTGAAATTTCAAAATGGAGTGGCTGGGGGGTGAAGGGATGAAACCTAAAATCTTTATGTACCATTTTTCAACTTCCCCCTCAATATCTAAATCGACGTGTTTTCACTCAAAGCAATAATCGCATCAGGGCAAGAGTTATTAAGGGTGGATACTTTTGAAATAAACACACGGTATGACAGTATAATTAAATTCCGAACTTCTGTTGGTGTGGTAAGCACGATTACCTTTCCTTCTTGGTCATTTTCCTCCATTTGATTGATCTTATCCATGATAATGTCGAAATATGTTTTCTGATTACACAGAAAATCTTTGTCATTATTGTTCGTTATTCCTGGTCCAGCATCCATCAGCTTTATACTGGTAGGTGAAATCAGAATTATTGGCGCCTGGCGCCTCTAGCTTTTTGATTGTCATTCTTCCTTCTTCTTAATCAGCGATCCCAAAAATGTTCATGCTCTTTTGTCTGACCATCATAATTTATTTGTACATTTTTTTAAAAAGATCTTTGTTGTTTTCGATTTGTGTAGATTACCTTCAGGTGAGGGTTTAGAAGATTGGCATACGGGAGATGTGCGCAGTCCCCGTTTAACTACTGGCCCAATAGACTCGGATAATATTTACGGTGCATCAATGCCTGGTATAGTATTAAACATACAACATAGTTTACCTACTTTAACATGGAATAATACATATTTTTATTGTAGACTATTTCGGCTTGGGGTTTATCACATTGCAGCATGATATTGCGATCACAGTTATGAAGCATAAGATGAACAACACTGCCAACCTAACTCGCAATGACAGTTTTCTTCCAGTTGTTAAAATGAATCGGTTTCCCCATCCAAAATGGACCGACAAACCGTTCGCGGGCGACTTAACGCGGATTCTTCTCGGGATTGGCATTTCCATGTCGTTTGCATTAGTGGTCACTGGAGCTATCGCCGATATCGCAATGGAAAAGCAAACGCAGTTAAAGGTCTCACGTGTGTTGCTAAAAAAGCTTCGCTGTATTTTTTTGATGACTATCTAGCTATATTAATCTAACCTAAATTGCTACGTATAAAAAGTGTTCGACATTTAGTGTTCCCCATTGGTGTAACTTAAATTTAATTTGGATGCTGACGCTTTAAACTTCACACACTGCACGTTGCTCTGCTTTGTTCACCTATCAGCTATCATATCACTCACACAACACTGTGCTCTGCTTTGTTAACTTCACTTCACCAACTCAAAAGGTTTGGTTCTTTTGAGTCTTCGCACACTGTCACAATTGCCAAGAAGCTGGATTGCCTCGACATTCGTGTGCTGGAGAAATCTATTCTGATGATTCTCCGCAAACTTTACAATTGTTTCGTAATTGTTTCGCTGTATGAAAGAATTACAGTTAAAAAGGAAAACAACGGCGCTAGATATGTACTATTTCAATATCATGAATGCTCGGTTTCTCGTATGACCTTACCTCTCGGGGTACGTTTCTTAGGCGCTTCTTGTAAGCATTTAACAATCTGTTGCCAGCTAACCAACACATATGATAAGTATTCTACTTTTTTAAACCTACGATGCTATTCAGACCAGCGCCGGATTTAGAACTGGGCTGAAAAACTATGGGGGCCCTTATAGGCAAAAAAAGCTCTGAAATTAAAAAACTTTTGTGTAAAAAATGGTCAGAATTTCTAAATAAAATTCTAAGCACCTACATGTTTTGTGATCTTGAGTTAATTACTATAATTTCGATTTATAGATTGGTGCGTTGTATTTGTACATATACAAGCTGTCTCAACAGTGCGATCTGGGAAGATTGTACCTCTGTTAATGAAGAAATTTTAAAACTGATTCCCCTATATCTAATTATTTTTTTGGATTCTACGCATCATTCTGCACAAAAAGGTACTAGTACACACTAGTGCTAAAATAAACAATTGCAGAGATACCTAGTCTTCTTCATAAAAAAATCGATTTTACCTAAAGTACTGCTTTCTCGAATGATTTCATCTTTATTTAAATAAAATAAAACATTTTAGCACATCTGCAGTTTAATATTATAATTTGAAATAACATTTTACTTATACCTTGTAGGCTATGAAAAGCTGTGCTAAACAAGTTATTAGGGTATCTGTCAGCGGTGGTGATATTGTTAGGGTTGTTAAGTTAGATTTGCATAATTTTGGAAAATATGGCGAACTTTTCCCAGGAGGAACTAATTGACATGGTGTGGGTTTTTGGCGAATGCACATTATGGCCAGCCTGTAAACAATTTGGATATACACAATCATAATCTAAGCGTACGAAATAAAATTAAAAACAGTTTTTGAGATATGCAGTTTTTCTTAGACTACTGCTTTTCCATAAAAATTCCAATAAATCAAAAAGTATAAGGTTTAGTGTACGTAATATGTTATGTGTCATTGTCGTAAGATTTTGCGGGGGTTTCAAAATTGTTCCTAAATATAGGTTGTTCCATTTAGAAAAATATAAGTTTGGGTTGTACTACTTTATGGAACAGCCTGTATACTCGCTAATAATTTTAAAATGTGCGCCGCGGCGTTCTGTATATATAAGTGAAATCAGTTTTAAAATATCTTCATTAACAGAGGCACAATCTTCCGAGATCGCACTGTTGGGACACCACCTGTATAACTCCATGTACATTTGACTTCTGTCAATGTTTGTTTTTTAAGCAAGCGCACTTCATATTTATTGATTTATTGAGTGTACTATTGTAGTATATTTTAATAAATTAGTGTGTTTTTATTCACAAGTTCTAAGTATGTAAGTGGTTTTCAGTATTTTCTTGTTAATATCAAACACATGTTAACAAGAAAATACATGTTACTTATTAAAAAAATTAAATTGCCAATCCCAAACATTTTAGTGCTAGGTAAAAGTTTCAATTGCGACTGTAACTGTAGACATTTGAATTTAAAATTTTTTTATATTAATAATTACAAAGAATGAGAAAAAGAAGAAATTATAGACCATAAGATTTCATTATTTACAATACAGCACACTCAAAAAACGAGAATAGTAGACTATCGCGTCTTAACCCAGTGAAATTAAACAATAATTGATGTCGGAAAATTTCAAACCCAGATGGATTGTTAAATATGCCTTTGATTTGGCATTAGAAATAACTAGTAGGTTAATAAACGATTGGAACTGATAAATAACTCGTGCTCTACTTACACCTTGCACGTTTGAGGAAATTCTGGCGAATAATTCTTCGTATTACTCCTAACCTCGAAGATACTTATTTAAATATTAGAAATAACGTGCAAAAAGTTGCAGCAGTTCTGTTCTTCTAAGGAATATAGAGCCGATTCTTAAATGTTTGTATATTTTTGTATTTCCACATAAAAGATAATGAGTTTGTTCACTATTTACGCTACCAACTAAATACGCTAATATATTGTTATAAATTAACAGAAAATATCTCAGTCATTGTTCTGTAGATACGGCTACCTCATTTTCGTAAGAGGGTAAAGTATGGTACACTTTTCTCCGATAACAAATATTATGTTCATGGCTGGTATCTGAAATTCTGGACATATAAATACCATTTTCAAAAGTCGGGACAAAATTCAAGACGTTTTATCGGTCGGGACAAGTGATCAAAATTCGGGACTGCCCGCCCAAATAAGCACAGTTGGTCTCTCTACTTTATACTTATGATTACAATGAAACTGTTAAACTGCGGCACTGGTTTTAGTTTTGGTCACCTGTACAGTATTATTTTAAATATAATTTTCTATTTGTGTGCTTTGTTTCATTTTGCTGGGGGCCCCTGGGCTGCAGCTCAGTCAGCCCTCCCTTAAATCCGGCGCTGATTCTGACATTAATCATTTATCAGCTTCGCCCAAATGTAATCTCAAATGTACATTAGCTGCCATCTATGAACGAGATGAACGAAAAATTCGCCGTAACGTGTATATATAGAAGCAGGAAAAATTTGATGTAGGTACCAGAAACCGGGCATAGTAATTATCATGATCTCTATTACTAAAGGAGATAACAGTTTTAAAGAAGTATTTGCTTTGCCTATACAGCTCAAATCGACGGGAAATGTTCTAAAAACATTAAAACACAATCCAGAAGAACGCTATATTTTGATCTAATGCTTTGGATACGGTTGTGATGAACAGATCCCAGAAGTTTGTCTTCTTATTGTTGTACCACCCTATACATATAATTAATCAACTTTTTAGGAAACTCTGAAGGTGATGGGTTTGTCAAATTGGCTGCAGTGGTCGGCTTGGTTTGCAAGAATATATACATTTATGATAATTATCTCGATTTTACTGTTCATACTACTAGCTGGCCCTTGGCCAGCTGGAAAAGGAAGCCAACCCTTTTATCACAGTAATCTAGTGGTTGTTACCATATTATTCTTACTCTATGCATGTGCATCAGCGACTTTCGCCCTTATGGTAAGCACTTTCTTCAAAACAGGTAAGTACATTAACAATACTTATGCAATGACTTTTTCGCTAAATTTGTTTCTAAATGTTTGTGTGGGGGTAATTGCTGTGCAGCAACTTTCACGTGTATCTTTGAATTCGTACCACCCTTCTCTATACCATTAAAAAAGTATATTTGTTTTCGTAGCATTGTTAGCAAACAACTTGGGAACTATATTATGGATTTTAACAATTCTCCCATTCATTGCACTGATTCTGATGAGTACTGAGATGCCATCAATAAACGCTGTGGCTGCGATGCTTGCGTCAAATTCGGCATTTTGTTTTGGCATACACGTGACTATGATGTATGAAGAAAGTGGGGAAGGTAACGGTCAATAGCAATCCCGAACTGCATAATTTATATGCAGTCGCATTTTAGGTTTGGGCTTCGATGATATCTGTCGACCAGTGATTCCCGGATACAGTATAACGATGTGCCAGGTTTATTTTATGTTAACACTTGATTCAATAATACATCTACTGATCGCCCTGTATATAGACGCTATATTTCCCGGCGAATATGGAATTCCAAAGAAATGGAACTTTTTCTGCAAGAAGACCTATTGGCGTCCCAAAAAGAAAACACCCGGTAACAATTTCTCAGTTAAGTTATCCTCCAAATTAATTAGCATTGGGTAGAGAAACCTTCTAGTGACAAGAAGCAAGAGTCTGATCACGCTTTCGAACCAGAGCCTACGAATTTGGAGGTTGGGATCGCCATTAAAAATGTGAAAAAAGTATTTGAGCATAACACGGCCGTTAATGGTATGAATTTAAATATGTATCGCGACCAAATAACGGTTTTGTTAGGCCACAATGGTGCTGGAAAATCAACGACCATGACCATGGTCGTAGGCACATTACCTCCAACGGATGGAGTTATAATTGTCAATGGTTACACCATACCAGAAGAGATCAGCAAAGCCAGGTCAAGTCTAGGGTGGTGTCCGCAGCATAATATATTATTTGAACAGCTTACAGTATCAGAACACCTGTACTTCTTCAGCAGATTGAAATGCGTTTCTGGTTGCGATACAAAGAAAGAAATTGACAAATATCTGAAATTGTTGGATCTAACAGATAAGGTAAATATAGTGATAGGCAGTGACACCCAATATATTGTGACATTATAGATATGTGACTACCCCTTATTGTGGGTAATCACATTAATGTCTTTGCATCTCTTATGGGGCTGTAGCGGAGATGGTAGCTTCCCCGAGGGGATAAATATCCTTCACAGCTGTTAAACAATCGATTTATTTTCTGTACGTTACAATGGTATGGTTCTTAATAACTAAGTGGTATACAAAATAGTTTAGTCTTTTATAGTGGTTTTCCAAGGTATTGGGTTGTAGCGGACCTTCCTGGTGTCCACTTATTTGTTGTTTTAACGTTGCACATTGAAATGAAATTTTATCCGTTCTACTATTACATAGTATTGTGGATTAATAACTAATATACATGTTAGGTGTTTGTCAGAGTATTCTCTCATTGATTCTTCCCTCTGTCTTCGCCTCGAGTGGTGAGAAGTTCGTCCTCGGGCTAGTGGTATCGAGGGTTCTTGTTGTTTTTTATGTTTACCACGATGTCAAATTGTTTTCCTCAAAATCATGGTCCAGACTTTTTGTTTGAATTGTTTATGTTTTAGTTTTTGTCTTTGTATGGTATCTTGTTGTATGTGTTGATGGATTCCGTTGTAATATTTATCCCGTTTTTGGATGTCTTCGCTCGCTGGGTGCGTATTTTGTATCGTTGTCTTGTGTTACGGTTGTGAATGTCGTGGTTGGTTGTTAGCGTCAGTTGTGTTTTAATTAGGTTGTTTTGTATTTTATGCAGTAAAATCATGTCGTTCATCTTCAAGGTGTCTCGTATCGTTAGTTCTCCTATTAGGTGGTATAGTTGACTTGTTGGCATGCAATGGTGTATGTTATATACAATAACTTTAGCGCTTTGTTCTGTTGTATTTGTATCGTGTTTTATTTTTGTGTGTGATTGTACCCCATATCGTTCCTAGGTAATTTATGTTTGCCAAGAACATTGCGTGGTAGATTGCTTTTTTTGTTGTGTTTGTAATAAATTTTCTGATCTTCCACATCTGTGCCAGGGCAATCGCGTTTTTGGTTCGTATGTTCTTTATGTGGGCGTCCCATTTCATGTTGTCCGTAATCGATAGTCCGAGGTATTTTGTTTGTGATGTTTGTTTGATCTGGTTTCCGTTTAGATTGATGTTTAGAGTACTGGGTGTCCGGTTATTTATTATCATGAAGTTTGTTTATTCTCATTTATTGTTAAATAATTGTAGGCGCTCCATGCCTCTAGTTTCCTCATGTCGGAATCGATTTCTTCTTCTAGTGGCTTCATGTCTTTAGTCGCGTATGCTATGCATATATCGTCAGCGAAAACAAATAGCCTCCCATTTAGTTGGACGTCGCTAATGTCGTCTGTATACAGAATGTATAGTATTGGTGAGATGTTAGATCCTTGTGGAAGTCCGTATTTTGGGTATTCCACCTCACCTTCCATTCTTTCTACTTTCACTTTCTGTGGTCTGTTTTCTGTGTATGTTTTGATTAGTTCGAGGCTATTTTCTGTTATGCCACTGTTTTTAATTTTTATCAGCAATCTTTCTTTGTGCACTGTGTCAAACGCCTTTCTCATGTCAATAAACAGCAACAGAACAAGGTTCCCAAAACACAAACTAGCCTTGCGATTGATTATGTTTTATGCTCTGGATGACCCTATGTGACATTCCCCTTTCTACAAAAAAGACATTCGATAATCGATAACATATTTGCTATTGTTCCGTTGCAATGTTCTGTCAGTCCATTAGTTTGTGGGTGGTAGGCGTTTGAAAAGGGGATTTGAATTTCCACGCTGGTGTATTTTGTTTTAAAACGAATTCGCGGTTGGTAGTAGCCACGAGGAGTAGCGTGTGAAATTAGAGCGCAAGCGTCTGGGGCTTTGGCGCGAGAATTTAGGGGTGGAAGAAAGCACACAACCATTCATCGACCGTTGTGCCCAATGGGGCAGAGCCCTATGGGGCCAAGTTATAGAAATTGTGCTGTCTTGTGTTTTCTTATTCACAACCTTATAATGGTTGTGAAGGTTGTTTATAGAGTTTACTGATTTATATTGTGACCATCTCTTTGTAAGCGGTTCTGCAATTGTTGGTTTATTTGTTAAATAGATTCTAATGTGGTTTTATTTGGCTAATTCATTTGAGACAGAATAATTTAGCCCTGCCCTTTTTAAAGTGAAGCATTTTGGCTTGCAAGTAGTTTTGATTGTTAATTAGTTAGAGTTCTTTCTCCAACAAAGTCTAGAGAAAGAACTCACAGTGTTTAAGCATCCGGAAGAGTTAGATAATTAGTTCATTATTAGCTTTAAAGTCAGGTTGGATTTCGAGTATTTTGAAAATGGCGGGTAAGCGTCCCCTTCAGTAGAGTCATTTAGTAATAATAATTTAGAAGGGACGCGCCGCAATTACATTACCACGGGATGACTTCCTATAGCATTTATTAATTTAGAAATAACTTTTGCGGTAAAACATTTACCTCTATCAGTCAAACTTTTCTTTTTCCATTAAAAACTTGGCTACTTCTACAGCCTTTCCTGAGGGTATTGCCTTTGCTTCCGCCCATTTTGTCGCATAGTCTACTGCTGCTATAATAAATGTATTGCCGTCCTCTGATTTTGGAAAAGGTCGTAAGAGATCCATCCCGATCATCTCAAATGGTTTTCCTATTTTACTCGGCTGTAAGTGCCCTGCTGCAGCTCGTATTGGTCTTTTCCTCTGTTGACAAGATATACATGCTTTTACATAGTCTTCCACTTGCGTATGCATTCCTTCCCAAAAGTATCGATCTTTGTGATTTATTGTATTTCTTTCTTCAGCTGTTCTGGTACAACTATTATCTTCGTTGGTCCTAGTGGTGTGAAATGTTTCTTGTATAAGACACCGTTGTCCAAAACATAACTTCTCGTTTTTCTAGCTGTTTTTCTATCCGCCTGGTCTGGAGTTTCAATAGCGTGTGACAGTATTACCATGTGACAAAATACTAAATATTAATTGCAGAAAAACCAGAACGTCTCCACACTATCAGGAGGAATGAAAAGGAAATTATGCACGGCGTTGGCATTATGCGGCAACTCCAAAGTTTGCCTTTTTGATGAACCAACAGCAGGCGTGGACCCAGGAGCTCGACGTGATTTATGGGACATTATTCAATCCGAAAAACAAGGTTTGGGCGAGAAATGTTTTTGTTAAAAAAATACATTCCTGTAATAAATAATTTAGGACGAACAATTTTACTGACTACACACTACATGGACGAAGCAGATGTTCTGGGCGACAGGATAGCCATCATGGTAGCCGGAAAAGTGCACTGTTGCGGAAGCGCATTCTTCTTAAAGAAGAAGTTTGGTTCTGGGTATAAGATTATCATTGATAAAGGCCCTAATTGCAATGTCGACGGCATATCGGAACTGCTACAGAAATATATTCCGACGATAGAAGTGCAGATTGGCAACACTGTTAGAGTTAAATATTCATATGTAGCTTCTTCAGGTCCGGAGTAACGATGCGGCGGAATTAACTTACTTGTTACCCGAAGATAAGGCTGGAGTATTTGAAGATATGCTAAAGGAACTCGAATATAAGAGCGCAAAATTGGATATCAAGTCTTATGGGGTTACTGTAACGTCTATGGAGGAAGTTTTCTTGAGGTATTTATATTTTATTTGTTACGTACTTAATTTAGAAACACACGGTATATTGTAATTTTAGCGTTGGAAAAGTGGATGACTCGAAGGAAGCCAACGATAGTGTTTCCGGTAAGTGAGTTTTATTGTATCTTCCGATTCCTTTGGCCCTGTAAAATAGCCCTCGGCAGCTTTGGTTGCTAAAACGAATTACTTTGAACCCAGTGTATTAAAATGGGGTTCGAAATGAGTAGGCAACCAAATATACTTCATAATATTATTCTGAGTTGTTCAGCGACAGAATTCAGATGGATATTTTTTGTATTATCGGCAAAGGTATCAAGTTCTGTTCGGCGTATAATTTGAATGGAAATACCTAATCATTTCGGTGAAATACCACGAAATACTGACCTCAAAATGTATGAGGTATATTTGGTTGCCTATCATTTCGAATCCCACCTTAATATTTTCAAATGAATTGGTTTGATTTAACTTGAAATGAACCCTGTGTACATTATTGGATGTATGTTTCTCTAGAATGGGTTTATCTATCCGGAAAAAAGCGAAAACTCAACCAGTTTCGTGCAATGTTGATGAAGAAATACTTATGCAGCTGTAGGTCAAACTTGCTCATCTACCAGCTGGTAATAGTTGTACTATTCATGTGTTTAATCTTTATCGGAAGTGGAAATAATACGAGAAACCCACCGCCTGTCCTATTTTCCTTAAACATGTACGAGTCTCCCATAATTATGATGAACACTGATAATATTCATAACACTGACTATGCCATCTATAAGGATATTTTACGTGAAGAACGTGTCACATTTTTAGATTGGCAGACAAAAGACTTCGACAGTCAGATGATAAAATACGTAAGTTACCCCGAAGCACGTCATGATCCAGGCAATAGAGCATACAAAAGTAGCTAAAATGTAAAAATCTAGCTAGGTCAAGCATTGGACTTTTAGTACTTTTCGACAACCTGAAGAACACAGTGGCGAACAAACACGAAATTGTGGCGTTAAGTGATTTTTGGGTCTGTCATTCCCAATCTGATATCAGATTTTCAAAACTCAATATGGTGTAACCCATATGGGGACCAAAAATGTAAAAAAAACGATACCTAAGAATCTTATTTCCTCTAATATCTGAAGATTCCTGATTGCGAATGTACACAGCTATTGTCTTGTATGGGTTTTATAAAAAAAGTCCATCAAAACAGAATTCAAAATATACTAAAATAATCAATTTATGACTTATCAGGATTATTTTGCACTTAAAATTGCCTATTAATTGCCTCATCTACCATTGAATTTTTACTTATGGTATCCTCCTTATAGATAGAAGATGACCCCCACGAATGGAAATGGAGTGCACTTTTTGGCGCGTCATTTAAAAAGGGTACAATAACTACTTGGTTTAATCCAGAGGATTACCACACTATAGCTGTTGCGCTGCAGTATACATGCAACGTTATTTTGAGAGCTCAACTTGATTGTACTCATTGCGAGATTCAGTTCAGGAACCACCCCCTTAACAACACAGCGGCTAGTAAGGTAGACATCATATAAAAGTTCCCAATTGGGTTCGAATTTTTCAGAACTGACCAGCTTTTTTTGTACAATGTCAGTCGACTATAAAATGTATATATTTTTAGTTGACGGGCGGAAATAACAAGGCGACGGCTTTGGCCAATTCTGTAGTGATGGCTTTGGTAATATCTACCGCTTTCTTTATATTCTACTATATTAGAGAACGTGTTACCAAATCTATGCACCTGCAGAACTGCTCTGGTGTGAATATAGGAATATACTGGACCGCTTGTTATTTCTGGGACTTCATAACATATCTTCTTCTAATCACAGTAATTGTTATCATCCTTCTCATTGCTGGCATAGACGGATTCTCCACCTTCCCACAAATTGGTAAGCATATGCTGCATTTTTTAGGCCAATATAACGGCGTTTTTTCAACAACAATGTATAGAATCATTGGTTTAATGATTTTAGTCAAAATTTCAGTTTACCGTAATGACCTCGCGAGTGGTTTGGTTTGTTATTGATCTTTGGTTAACAAGGGTTCTATGAAAATACAAAAATACCGCCTCAAGCAGTGTTGCCAGGTCTCCGGCATTGCGCCGGAGTCTGCAGTATTTGGGGCTCATCTCGGGTCTCCGGCAGGCATTCAAGCATCTCCGGCAAAATCAAACATGAAGGAAATAGTTTTATAATATTGTAAATAATATATCGCCGGCTTAAAGGTAAAATGGTAAAAGTCACTAACTAACAATTTGTTATATTTTATTAAAGCACGAATTAATTGTGGCCAAATGCTGATAAATGCGTATCTAAACGAATATACGATGAATAAGTGTTGTTAAAATAAGTACAATTAATTCTTAAAATCTATTAATTCTCTGGAAAATGTTATTATATTTATTGGTATTTTATTGTCGTCTGGGTTTTGTAATTATTTGAAATGTTAGTTAGTTACTTTTACTTTTAACCAGACGATATGCAGACAGAGACATATCTTTGTTGAATTTTACATATTCAATGTTATTCAAATCATTTTACACTACGCAATTTACCACGCAAAATGTTCTACAACTTTTTAAGCAATAAAAAAATGCGTATAGTGCTATTAACAATAGTGTAAAACCGCTATTATACAGTGAGAACACAAAGTATTGTAACATGATAAAATCTCTAAATCGGTCTGTTATTTAAAAGAAACTCGGTTTTGAATGATCAAAATATGTACACATTTATCGTAAATTAAATTTCCGACCTTCAATGGTTTTTGAATTAAGACGGAAGAAAATTTTCTACAAAAAGATAGTTGAAAATTAGTGTTACATTGTGTATTTTATACAGATATTTGAGGTTTCTGGGAGAGTGAATTCAAATAGCATACATTTACTAATGTTGCCAAAATTACAGTTTTGACATTTGACCTCACTTTTCCGGATGTCTTACGTAATTTTGACTTCGCATTCGTATTCAGGGCAAATAAAGTTCCAGAGTATATTTTATTTTCCATTTACAACCTCCATGCTACTCAAAGTTATCAATATTTGCAATTTCAATTTATTATGGTCTTTAAGCCTTAAATTTTCGTCCGCTTCCATTAAGACAATTAAATGTTATATTAAAATAACTTTCAAATATGGGATTGCCATTACATCAAAATGTGTATTTTTATAGTAAAAAATCGACGTATTTAAAGACGTTTTTTTCTTGGCCGTTTAAGAAAATTGAAAAAGAAACAAAATTTATAAACCGCAAAATATCTGCAATCCTGTAGAACGTGGCTTTTGGAAATGGAAATTGCATAGGCGATTATGATCTATTCTTTGCCAAAATCGCAAAGTTGAGTTTTTAGATTAATTTGGGAAATATATAAAATATTTATTTATCTACGACTCACATATAATAAGTTCATTGCATACGTATCTATGACTATATAATTCCCATCATTATACGCGCCAATGATTATAATGACACTAGCGTTAAATATAATGACAGTTCGTTCAAATAATGACCTCATTATTTGAACGTACTGTCATCATTAAATAACGCTAGTGTCAAAGTCTGTCAAAACCAACGTGGATGACAGTTATGTGACAATTCGCCTCGCCATCATTGACAAATACATTTAAGATATTTGATAGAGAATGGAATTTATGAGTCGTAGATAAAACGTCGTATTTAACTCGCACATAACGGATATAAATCGCTCGCATGATTACACGCTCGCCTACGGCTCGCGTGTAAACTTCATGCTCGCGATTTATATCCATAATTATGTGCTCGTAAAATAATATACTATTATATTACAGGGAGAGTTATCTTGCTGATGTTGTTATTTGGATTAGCGATTTTGGCGGAAATGCATTTGCTGTCGTTTATATTCAAGACTGCAGAAGGTGGAGTAGTAAATACGATTACCATAAATCTTATTTTGGGCCCAGTGGCGTTTATGTTAATTGGGATGTTTGCACGACCATTGCTAAATAAGGTGTCCTTGGTGCTCTGTATATTTCCTTCCTTCGCACTGGCATCAGCACTATACCAGCTCGGACAAAAACACTACGAGAATCGGGTATGCGAAGAGTTGAGCAAAAACATCGCATCTTCCGGAGCACCCGTATCGGCGTGTCAAGTGTTAGACGTTTGTTGTGGTGAGTAATAATTTTGAATGGGTCAAAGTCGGGCAGGTGAAAAATTTGTTAAGGTTTATTTCACGACAAGTGGCAGTAAGCCGCTGACATAATGCGCAAACGTTCCTATATGCATTGACGTGTGCTAGAATGACATAGCAATCTTCTTTATTTCATTCTGACACACCTCAACGCGTAGGAACGTTTGCGCATTATGTCAGCGGCTTACTGCCACTTGTCGTGAAATAAACTTTACGATATAAAAGAAAACGGGCCAGGCACATGACTTTATCATACCATATATTAATAGTTTAGCTGCATGCTATTTGATAGAGATCGGCCACGTCTGCCTTAAAATAAAACTACTTTGAACTAGACAGATATTTTGATTATATTTATAGTATGTAATGTCAAAACATCAGCATTTGACACTACCTATTATCATTAGAATGACAATATCTGACAAATCCTGGCTAACTAGTTTTAATACTAGCGTTTTAATGCAGTACGAGCGATGAAATAGAATTTGCTCATGCGACTAATATATTTATTTTACCAAAAATTGCCACAGTCATAAATTATTCAGAATTTCCTCTACATTAATTTATTATTTAACTATTTCGACGAACTTCCAGAAATAGCAGCTTATTTGCAAAATATTTCAAAAATGCTAAGACTAAACCGCCTCGTCATACTACCTATGATAAAGTAAAAAGGTTGTTGGTTCTCATGATTAATATATTATATTGGCTTCTAGCATACTATATTTTCGGGTTTTACCCCATCTTCAGTGCTAGCTACAAAAGTTCATAAAGAATTATGCTCAATATTCCAAATAAGTTTTAATGTTACAATCTTTCTTGTATTTATTCGCGAAAACATAAGAACATTGCTATCCGCAATCGAAATAAACATCGACACTAAGATGTTTTAATATTGTTGTACTGTACGTGCGCGCGTGTTTCTCTGCCTCATCGCATTATCCATGCATTTGCGTGTTGAATTGACGTTTCGCAAACCACAATATGAAATAAAAAGCTCCATCGATTTTATACATAAAACAAAAAGTATAAAAATAACCAATACTCCTTTATGGTATCATATTTTGATATAGTCAATCTGTACACATACCTCCCCACGAAGAAAGAAGAATGGTTTTACAAGACACTACATCACAACCCAAATTTATACAATCTCATAATTTGGCATAATAGCAACATTAAACATATCGTTGATTTCTTCAATACAGTTTTAAATTCCTTTCAATTCAAAAACAACGTTTAATGAAAAACGATCAGCATAAAGTATCATAGATCAGCATATGTATGCTGCTCTATTAACTTCCATTGGAAGCTTTCAAGATGCGGAAGATGACACCCTGTAAACAATGTGTGCCTCCTGTCTTTCATATGGGTGATGTTTTTCAGCCGAATTAGGTAAGATTGGTTGTTTGTGCGGAAAAATGCATATGACATTTATTGTAGGTGATTAAAAGATATAGCAGTATTATCGTAACTTTCACTCACGCGAAACCATGGCAAGGAAGATGGGTAAAGTCGTCTGTGACATTATCTTGGTTGCTATTGGTCTGACGACAATAAAGGTTAGATTGAAGGTGATAGATGCTCTAATTCAATACAATACTTAAAAGATTTATTCACCTTCTTTATTCGAGTAACCGTTTTCATGACATAGGGCTGAAAAAATCTAAAACAAGTGGCAAAACAATCACATTATACATATTATACAGGGAATAACAATTCGCGTCTCAAAAATGTGCTGGTTTATTTTAAGTGGCAACATTATTAATTTTAAAAGAACCAATAAAACATATGGTCAAAGGTTGGCGGTTTTGGATGTGTTCCTTAGAAGAAAAATGTATTTTATATAGTGATATTTGTCAAAATAATATAGCATCATTTATCTACTAGCGTACATTTGAATTCACAAAAGAAGTGTTGCATTTCCGCAAAAAAAGAGAGGTGGAAGGCTTTAGTGAGTTAGAAGCTTCTAAAACTAATATCTTCTAATATCTCCCGCCAAAGTCGCTAGGAACTAAAGAATCTTTTCCCGAATCATTATTGTGACGTCACGTACTTCACGAAGAACCGAAGACGTACGTTACAAAATGTTAAATTTCAATTTTCAAATGAATTTACAGACTAATATAACCTCAGCACACCATGCACTGTGATTTTAACCCTTATCCACTCACACTAGCATCAATTGATTCTGTTCATTCGTAGGCATAAAAGAAGATGACCAAGATTATCTGGGTTGGGAGCCGCGTGGCATTGGAAAACAGCTCGTAATGCTTACACTATTCGCATTTTTTTGTGTCATAATAAACATTTTGAACGAGTACCATATATATAGAATGCTGATCTATAAGCTTCATATAAAGAAGAAGAAATGTCCACGATCTGAAATTGTAACTGAGGATGATGACGTTTCAGAAGAAAACAGAAAAATCAGAATTGGCGAAATTAGTCCCGTTGATTGTCGCGTCTTGTTAAAAGACGTCAGAAAACGATACAAAAATTGGACCGCAGTTAACAAGGTGTGTTTGGCGGTGAAGAGTTTTGAATGCTTCGGACTGTTGGGCAAAAATGGCGCCGGAAAAACCACCATTTTCGGGATGATTTCAGGGGATTTGTTAATCTCTAGCGGCGACTGCTGGATAGCCACCTACAGCATAAAAAGACACCCGACTAAAGCCTTCTTGCACATTGGCTACTGTCCTCAGTTTGACGCATTATTGGATGAACTGACAGGATACGAAACTTTATTTATGTACGCCCTTGTAGCTGGGATCCCATACAATGATTGCAAACAGGTGGCATATCTTGTGTCCAAGCGGTTTGACTTTCACAAACATTTGATGAAACGTGTTAAATTCTATAGCGGTGGCAACAAGAGAAAACTTAGCACCGCAATAGCGCTAATCGGTGATCCACCGATTGTTTTTCTGGACGAACCGACATCAGGTAAATTTATTTTATAAATTTAGCCATACCTAGGCCTACCATCCTGGTTTGACCGGGACAGTCCCGGTTTGGCATTATGTCCCGGCTAAAATTCTTTACCGTAATTTATATCAGTAACAAACCACTCAGATCAAAACATTGATTGATTATTGTCAGACTAGTGAATCAGGTATTATTTTTGATCGGTAGAACACATCTAGCTTTGAAACGTGCAAATGGTAGAATTTTGGAAATCTAAAAAGGCCTCAAGTCATATGTTCTTTGCCAAGAAAAATGCTTTCATTTTACTACTTTTCGATACTTATTGAGAGATAAAGAAAATAATGATGATTTAGGGGTAACAATGCCGTTGCTAACAGGCAACAGGGCGACTAGCCGATTAGTATTGTAACAATATTAAGTATTGACAGCCAAAGAAATACAA
Organism: Melinopterus prodromus; assembly: GCA_964023965.1. Classification (NCBI taxonomy): domain Eukaryota; kingdom Metazoa; phylum Arthropoda; class Insecta; order Coleoptera; family Scarabaeidae; genus Melinopterus; species Melinopterus prodromus. The sequence goes on from OZ030395.1 coordinate 12,562,157, forward strand.
AGTTGATTGCTGAAAATTGTTTATAACGTTTTAAAAATTGGTGAACGACGATATTCCATTCGTCAAAATGTAGACTACCTATCTCATGGGTCGATTCTGTGCACTCCTGTAGTGTCTGTAAGGGCAAACCTGTAAGCGTTATGACCGCTACGGTAAAAGTGCTATTCTGTGTGGATCCGTAGGCAACAGATTTCCCATAAAAGTTACAAAAGCGGTCGGATCTCTACGGGTGGCGAGAAGGTGCCCGTAAAGCGTACAGAACATGTAAACTAGGGTGGAGCATGCGCGGTGATGCGAGGCCAATCGAAAACAAAACAACTTTTCAAGAGGTTATGTTACGCATATGTTACGCTTGGTTACGCTAAAGTTTCTTGTTTCTTCGACTAGTGTGGTTTGACTTGTATTGTGCACATTATTTGATCAAAAATGAATAGGGCAAATGTTGACCAATTACATTTATTTATATATGTTAACAAACTTACTTTTTTATTCATTGATTTGTTATTAATCCTGCTGTGAGTTTTTTCTCTATTATAATAAAACACCTTGAATACATTTTTAGTTTTATTCTTCGATTATTACTTTTTCGTAACTTTTCAACCTGTGACTCCGTGGTCTGACTAATTAATAAATTAAAAAATTAAAAGAAGAATATATTAAAAATTGTATTTATTAATTAAATATAAATAATAAACTATAATATATAAATATAAATATTAAAATATAAAAAATAAAAACTTAATTTTTAAACTTAAAGTCAGGGTTTAGATATTTAAATTTTTGAATTTCAAACTAAAGGGCTCTATCGAGATTATTATTGTATCTTGTTAATTGCCGTTCTAAAATATCGTTAAACTCCTTCCCATGTTGACCGGAAGTAGATGTTGCTTGTAGAAGATGCTCTGTCAGTACAGGCAGAGGCTGCGGTCGGCTACGTGGCCTTTTTTTGGTGGCTCTTCTGAGGCCACGTTCTCAATGTATATTACTTCTGCAGCATCTGGCTCTCCTTCAGCATCTTCTACAATTGCAGCGTCTTCACCTGGCACCGGCAACCCGTCGAATATTTCGGGGATGTCTGGGTCACCCGCTACCGTCACGCCCCACAACCCAAGGGCTCGCTCTTCAAGGGAGTTAAACTGTTCATCGGCTGGTGTTCCTCCACCCGTACCCAGCTGATGTGCCTTTATTTTCCGACATTTGGCTTTCAAGGCATATTTCCAATCATTCAGTCGCTTAAAAGATATATTGGTAATTAAAAATAAGTTCAATATATAAAGTACAAGATTACCTTTTACCACTCGTCAACGGTGAGGCTGGGACCATCACCCTCAGCATTTAACTTAACTACTAAGTTCTCCCAAGTAGTTTGTATATAGTTGTCGGGCTGTGTCGGATTTATCGTTCCGCTTCGAAATGAATAGTTACTTTGTACTCCCCACGTTAACTTTCTAGCTGTCTTGGTGTCGTGTTTTTGGTCCGCTTTCTTTTCGTTGGTTTTGGCTCCATTTTTCACAAATAACCGTTGTCTGAATAACTGAATACGTATATGGAATAACCTCACTTGTCTGTTGCTTGCCATAAACAAGCCGAAATTAGCCAATGACAGGCCAGGAATCACTTGCAGTTAAGTTAGGCACATAGGCTACGATCAGAAGTGTCTGTAGCGGGTCTTCCGTATCGCACCTTCGTACAGGAGCGTGCACAGAATACCACTTTACGGGAATTCTGTATCGTCGCCCGTTACAGACATCCGTAACATACAGATCTGTACCTTACGGTTGAAAACACAGAATCGACCCATCAATTAGTTAGTCACTATTTCCCGTTCTGTAGCAAACAACGTTTAAATCACAATAATTTGCATATACTTTCTATGTAAGCTTTCAGATATACTACGAAAAATGCTACAGAAAAATTGTAATAACTTTTACAAAAATTAAATGTATATGAAACGGAAAAAAATTGTTACTTGTCTTTGCTTCATATGACAAATTCGTAGGTAATTAATCGTTGTATTTACTCATTTACGCTGAGAAATTTTCTTTGTGACATACAACCCTTAAATCACAGTAAGTAAGTCTATTACTTATTTGAGTATTACGGTACAAATTACATATCTTTACAACAGAAAAATGTTTATAACTTTTACAAAAACTGTTTAAATCCGTTTCTCTTAGGCCAAATTGTAGGTTATAGATTGGGATTATACTTTAAATGATTACATTAAAAGATGAAAAGCCTCCACATTACGATATTATGTATGACGCCAAGTGGAGGGAGTTGATATTTTGGTTGCTGTGATAACGTGTTTATAACTTTTTCAAAAATTATTATATAATTCTTTCCACCATATACTAAGTTATAGGTAATTAGATGCGTTAGTCCTATTCATGAATGCAAAATGTTTTGCTCTGAGGTGAAGAACCCCTAAATAACGATATTGTACTTATGTTGTGTAGCTTCAACTGAACATTACTTTGTTCTGCTTTAGCAACATGTTATAACTTTTCTAAATGTCCTATAATTTTCTGTCATGCGTCAAATTGAAGATTATTAATAGGGGTTAAATCCTTTAGTAGTCGATTTTGGAATACATATTTTGTAAATACATGCTATGAATGTTACACAATTTAATAATCTAACAAATGTGAAATATTTATTGAAAAAAAAAACAATCGTCAATTTTTTAGGCGTAAAGGTTCCAAGCTTTAAATTTGCTACGTTTTCAAAAAATAATTATTAAAATATGAGTATTGCCAACGGCTTCCGAAATGACGCACTATTTCTGTTTTATTTAACACCAATAGTAACAGCAAGATTGGTCTGCAAAATAAAATTTGTGGCATGCTTCATTTGTTTTTTTTATTATTTGATTATAGAAGATATTATAATACTAAATGTACATTCAGCGAAAAATACGAGAGTTTCAATGAATAATTACACTTATTCCAGTTTTTCTTTTGTCACAAAATGTTATATGGACATTTCAAAGCGCTTTTTATTTGTAGATGACGAACCGGGAACGTCTCCATCACGTCTTAGATTTGCGTTACGCAGACTTCTTGGTTTGGAATCTATGAAAACAAAATTAAAACGATATCTCACATCTCTTGTGACAAAATCAGTGTCACTATCACGTCTTATCTGTGCACAGTAATTTTTGCTGTTTTGTGTTAAAATATATGAATTATTTGGTATTCAAACTTACTTTTGTGGGAACGTCTCAATTTAAAAATCAAAATATCAAAATACATAAGAAAACACTTGAGAAGCAGAAAAAAGGACACAAAAAAATCAAAGACTATAAAAAGCCAGCACAGGCCGCGGATGGGGTGTTGACTTATTTTCAAAAGTAGGTAATTCTTGTCGGATTTTGTTTGAAATTTCATAATTATGGTAAGCCTAGCCATACCTTCTTTTTTTCGATTTTTTCTTTCTGAACCATACCAAATGATTATTATTGCATAAGTTTCTCTCATATAACAATTTATAGGGAAAGAAAAGAGCTAGTGAAATAAAAAAAAAGATTAGTTCAACATTTAGATATTAGATAAGTTATTTATAATAACTAATAATAATGAAAATGTTTAACGACATATTTTGTCAAATTAATATTATAGGTTAATAATATGATGATTGCATTGTGCTAGAAACGCAAAGGTCCCTGGTTCAAATCCAGGATGTGGCTGTAATTTTTGATTTATTTAAAATTTACATCCCGCCTGTATATCACCATATTATTAACTAATAATAATATTATATTCGGCTGAAGGACTCCGGTCGATGGCCGTTTCCAGGCGAAGTAGTATATAAAGAACGATATGTATATAATATAATACAACTATATATTATAATTAGTTTGGAAATAAACTTTTTCTACTCTCTAATAATATTATAGTATAATAATAAAAATAATTGTATAGGACTGGATCCTAGAGCAAGAAGAAAAATATGGAACTACTTAAATCAGGAAAGAGACAACGGAAAGTGTTTGATTTTGTCGTCGCACAGCATGGAAGAATGTGAATCGTTTTGCACACGTATAGCCATTATGGTTAACGGTGTCTTCAAATGTTTAGGATCCGCACAACATTTAAAAACTAAATTCTCGCAAGGTCACGTTCTGACAATCAAAATGAAGGCAATTCCTATTACTACCAGAGATGAAGATACGCTCGCTATACAAGATTATGTCCGGCAGAACTTTGCTAATGCCAAATTGACGGAAGATCATTTTGGTTTGTTGGTATTTCATATTCCAACCGAAAGTGTTACTTGGCCGAAGATGTTTGGTCGACTAGAGAAAGCAAAGAATTCTTTAAATATAGAAGATTATACGATTTCTCAGTCTGGCTTAGAAGAAGTAAGTAGACTGTCGATATTTTGGACTATTGTTGTTTTTTTTTTTGTTATTTTAGGTATTTTTACATCTGACTAAAACGCAACAAGTAGAGTGAAGTGTCAAGTCTGTGTGCCGTATTCCATAAGGCAACTATTATTGTTTTAATATATAATAATGAATGTTTAAGTAATAAAATATGTATATACATCTTCAATTCTATTAACTGAAGTTATGTTAAGTTATCTTAATATATACATATATAAAAACTTTTCTAATGTTCTTTTACTGATATATATTAGCTTTTAACAATTTCAATAATAGCTACTTATCAATTTGAAAACCTTCATTCACAACCTACAGAAAACTGGTAAAAATACTAGCAGAAAGCCGACGGTCCCAGGTCACATGGAACAGTTGTAGATGTATGTGTTGTGCCTGTCCTACTCGCAAATATCATTTCTTAATTTGTTATAAACAAAAACCTCAAAAAATCGTATTTTTTTCGTTTTTCGCTTGTAAAAACGGAACCCATGGAGCAATCTTGATGCTTTCAACAGAGGTATTGTAGAGAACGAAAAGACAAAAAAATGACCCCTGCTTGGACTCGATTGAATTAATAATAACGGAGGAAATTCGGAAAAACCGGAAAAAGCGTTTTTCAAAAATTCATAATTCCGCCATTTTCAAAGCTGTAGCGGAAGCTTTTCGCGTGAAAGTAGCGATTGATGGGTACTTTGCGTGTGGACAACCCAGGCGTTGACCGATGATTAGTTTTTGAGGGTGTAAAAGCGTAATTTACCGCGTAAATTATCAAATTAATTACCGTAATTAATGGTAATTTGCCGATTTTTAATTACCGTAATTTACGGCTTAAATTACCGATGGTAATTTATCGTCAATTTACATTACAGTTCGTAATTTACCAGTAATTTACGGAAAATTTTAATTACAGTTAATTTATCAGAATTTATAAATTAATTTCAAAAACCTTCCATCATTACTTGCGTGAATGTACCCCACCACTCCTAAGCAGTCGACAAGTGCTTTGCCTGGGAGGTACTTAGTGATGTAAGAGCGTAACTTATCGTGTAAATTAATAAATAAATTACCGTAATTAATGGTAATTTCCGGATTTTTATTTACTTAATTAAGCAGACCAATTATGCACAATCAGCATAAACCAGATGCCATCTACCTGCTATTATATTCATGATTTAAGGAAATGTTCTGCCGATCCGGATAAAATGTGATCAATGTTTGTGAAACCGGGCATTGTCGTTTTGTGAGTCTGTAATAAATTACAGTATTTTATACTATAATTATGCTGTTAGACTGTCCATTTTATAAATTGCTGCTATAAAAAGTATTTTTATTGTAGTCAATGTTTTCAATAATAATGAATTACTATTAAATTAGGAAAAGCATCAGCATCATCCCAATTTTTTTTATATAACTTTTGAATTACCCGGTAATTTAAGAATATAATTGATCAAATGCAATTTTTAATTACCTGGTAATTTAAATTAGAAAGTAATAATTTTAATTTCAGCGGTATGTTAGTGAAAAAAATTAATTACGGAAATTTAACATAATTTAAGAAAAAAATTAATTATCGTAATATAATATTCAAATGTAAATCGCAAAATTTGTTAAAGGAAGTTTATATATGACCACAAGATTTGAATTAGTCTCCATAATTTAGAATATTTATTGATTTAGTATGGCAGCATACAAATTGTAGGCCTTATATAAAAACAAATTCAAAAAAACAAAGTTTTGCTAAGAACAGCCATTAAAAAAAATATATTGGTGACGTCATAAATCCCTGAAAAATATTTAGGCAACCAACGAAAGATAATAAATCACACATTTCTAAATAAATAAAAACTCTATTTGTTATTAAATCAATCACATATTCCTTTATAAACAAATTCGTCAGAAATTCAAATTATTGACTTACCAATTGACAATATAAATAATTACAGCTCTTCCGCTTGCTTCACCTCCGCATGTTTTAACATATGCAACTTGAACGAACTCGAACATCGCACCGCATAATCACACACGTCACATTTATACGGCTTCACCCCACTATGCTTCTGCATATGAAATTTGAGATTACTTGGTTGCGATGCAGCGTAATCACATTCCGTACACTTATACGGCTTCTGTTCCGTATGCGTGAGCTTATGCCGCTTAAGCGTACTCAACTGCGAAGCCGCATAATCGCACATATCACACTTGTAAGGCCTTTCGCCAGTATGCTGCCTCAAATGCTCCCTAAGGTGAAACAACTGTGTAGTAGCATAGTCACAACTCGTACATTTATAAAGTTTTTTCCCGGAATGCTCCTTCATATGCAGGTCGAGAAGGGTCGACCTCGAAGCCACAAATTCGCACTTCGTACACTTATACGGTTTGTCCTCGATATGCTTTCGCATGTGGAGTTTTAGGTGTTTCGATTGTGTCGCAGCGTAGTTACATATCACACATTTATGCGGTTTGTGCCCCGTGTGCGTGTTCATATGCTGTTTCAGGTGTTTCGATTGCGCGGCGGCGTATTCGCAGATGGTACATCGATAAGGCTTCTCGCCGGTATGCTTGAGCATGTGTTGTTTGAGGCTGCTGGATTCCGTAGATGCAAAATTGCAGACGCCGCACTTATGAGGTTTTTCGCCGGTATGCGTAAGCATGTGTCTTTTGAGATGGCTTGCGTACGCAGCCGTGTACGCGCATACACTGCACTTGAAATACTTCACGAGCGTATGGTTGAGCGTGTGTTGCTTAAACCACGACTCGTCTTTGCTGGTGTAACTGCATAAGTTGCATTTTTGGGGTTGCCGGCCTGTATGTGCGTTCATATGCTGCTTAAGATGCTTCGCTTGCTTACAAGCGTAATCACAGATAGTGCATTTATAACGTTTTTCTCCGGTATGTGTGAGCATATGCTGTTTGAGATTGCTGGATTCTACAAACGCAAAATCACAGATACTACACTTGTGCGTTTTTTCCCCGGCATGCCTCTGCATGTGTCTTTTGATATGGCTTGCGTATTCAGCTGTATATCCACACGTCGGGCACTTATAATATTTGTCGCGTTTATGTTGGAGGTAATGTTGCTTGAGTTCGGGCTGACTTTCTGTACTGTAACGGCAAAAACAGCATTTCTGCGGGTTCTCTCTCAGAATTTTTTTCACGTCTACAATACGTATCGTAGAGTTTGCGCAGTTGCACGTAGAAGAAGATTCTGATTTATTCGTATCCACTCCTTCAATATTGGTTTCCGATCTAAACACGAAAACAAACAATGTTAGTATAACAATCATAAGGTGTGTTTTAAATTCATAAAACTAAGGTTTATTTTGTCACAGTTTGTAAAGTACAGAACATATTTAAAATAGTAGATACTTTAAGAAAAGACAGAAGAATAAAAATGCTTTATATTTTTATAATAATACTGTGTACTGCCCTTTCAACCACTATTATTTACAAAAATAGGGCTGTCGCTATTAGGTACAAATAAATTTCAAATTCCAACACGGATGTCGGAATTACAGACATCAATAGTCCCTAATTCCGTCAAACGACAGGCATCATACAAAATGATGAAGTAAGACAGAATGTTGCAACACTAGCAGCAGAGACAAGCGATGAAACCCAAAAAAAGTAAAAAGTAACTGTTCTTCTGTTACAATCTCTGAAGCTTGGAGAGATTATTTGTTTATAAAAAAAATCTGACGTGGCCAGGCACATGACTTTATTATACTATATATAAAATTAATAGTAAATGAGATTTTATTTGATCAAGATTCGTCGTATCTGTGTTGAAATAAAACTAGTTAGCACAGGATTTGCAAAACATTTTAATACAATAAAAATTAGTCGGATTCGTTATTTTTGTTTTATTTTAGCAATCGCTACTTGTTTTGTGTCCTACTGGGCACTTTTTCAGGCGCTATAGGAAATGAGATTTGCAAATTAAACTCCAAAAAACTCAATTGTAAAAACTTACATTTTGTCAGGCATGGCCGGTGGAGAACTTAAAACAACATACAAAGGTCACAAATAAACATATATGAGACTGCAGAACAGATATTAAGATATTTTAAAACTTATGAGAGTGGGTAGGTATACAAATCTTAGCTAACTAAGATGCAAATAGGACCGATCTCAATCAAATACAATTTGCTCATGTAGCTAAACTCATAATTTTACCAAAAAATGTCGTAGACATAAATTATTCAGAATTTGCTCTACTTAATTTATTATCTAACTATTTTGACGAAATTACAGAAATGGCGGCTCATTTGCGAAATCCTTGAAAAAGGCTTAGAGGAAACATCCAGTTCTTTTGGACCCTTTTAAAACAAAAGCTTTTCAGCTCTAAGTTTGGTTCTAAAATTCTAAATAAGAATTTTCGTCCCGATACCTTTAGTAGTTTCTCCGGAATCGTCACCACAAAAATCAGGTACACACACATATACACACCGATATACACACATACACACAGACTATTTTTGTACCTTGGTCAAAAATGAAACAGAACAATTTGGTTCTTTCATGCTTTAAGACTTTTTTTGCAAAATCACAAAGTCATGTGGCATTCTTAATACATTTTCTTACACACTGCTGGTAAAATCATCAAAATCGATCATAGATTGCAAAAGATATTGAACATCAAAGCTAAAATTGCAGTTTTGTTGAAAAACTTTTCAATAATGTGTCACGAAATATTGTCTGCCTATGTTTGCATCAGTATAACCAAAATCATTAAACTTAGCAAAACAAATTATACACTGTATTAAAGACGAAGAATTTGATTACGTGATAGACAAAGAATTACTTAAAAATATTGATAGATGTAGGTTTGGGAGAACGTTAAAAAGTGGGTCTTTAGAAGCGAGATATTACGTCAATATAGATTAATCTGTTCTATTTTTATTTGTTTAGAATATTCACATCAAATTCCTAAACCAGGAAACGGGTGCACTACGTTTTACCACATATTTAGTTGCGTGTTATCTATTTATGTATGTAGAAATTTAATATACAAAATTAGTATTTTTTTTATACGTACGATGAACTAATGTTGGTGCACTTCTCGCATTTTGTAGCACCTGTAAATAATAATCTGATAATATTAATTAATCTTTAAACAATAAACATTTGCGATCAACTCACCATTAATTTCAGTCTTGCTCGATTCAGACCACCCAAAATCTACAATGTTTACTTCCGGCTCACCCTTTACAGCAACAAACTCTAAGTGCCCATCATCGGAATCCATGTGAACTTCTGACTTAACTTCCGTTTCTCCAATATCTATATCGGTTGGTTCAGTCTTTATCTCAATAGAGTGTTGATCGCAAGTAAAACTGTTAACATAAAGAAAATGTACATTACATAGCTGTCAATTACCGGTATAAATCACAAATTATAATTTAAACAAGGTGTTTCGGTCGATATTTTAGATTATAGGTTAGGTTTGTAAAATTGGTCGTAATGAAAGAAATCTGATACAATACTGCTTCCTAACTACCGTGTATAAAGATTGTATAAACAAGTATCATGTCAGAAGCGTGTAGTAACAATATTGTTTATTTTATCAAAGCAAATTTGTGCCTAACTGCAGTAGTCCGGTTTATGTTGGTTTGTATAACGGTTTAATAATTTCTCAACATAAAGTTCAAATTACCTTGTAATATAAAGGTTTCTGCTATTTTCCAACGTTTCTGTCGGATTTTTCAAGCCCAGGCAAAAGTTTTCAATGGTCCCCACTTTTGGAGTTGTTTTTTCGGACCCTGTTTGCACATTTTGGACAAAACTGCTCATATTTCACTTTTATTATGTGTCTCGCACCGAGGCGATTTTCTTTTGTGTAATAATTTGCTAAGAATCAGCAACGAACCAGTTGGGTATTGCAAGCACACAAAGAAAATTTGCAAACGCAGAAATTCTGAGGTTAGGTTCGAAAGTGAATTTCACGACAGATGTCGCTCTGATAGTTCATTAGTCAATTCTTAAGTAGTGTTCGATTGCAGGTCGCAATCAAATAGATCCAGATCTGTTTCAACACGGTTTGGATACAATTGATCTTGAGCAATCGAATGCGCTTTTATGGTAGCATAGCAGCGCGCATGACGAATTGCGTGTTTATGTTTATAACGAAAAACCTAACCTTATATGCATTACCTAGCAATACACTTCCCAAACAAAAAAAACGCAATGTGCTATGCGGACAACACAACAAAAGCTTGGTTAGGTTAAATTGAGGTTAAACGGGTTAACCGTTAAATATACACGTGTTCTATCCACCACCAAAATTTGAAATGCTGACCGCTTGCTTCCTATTGGTAGGATCAGATAGGTCCCGCAAATGGCGACAACTGATCCGTTATAACAGGTGGTGCTCGAGGGGCAAGGGGAAACAAATTGCGATCACTTCGGATCTTTTAGAGCAGACGTCAAACGAGCAATCGAGGCAATCGAACGGCAGTTTTGGCAACTGATCACGATTTAGATTGAACTGAACAGATCTTGACCTGCAATCGAACACTACTTTAGTTTCCAAACCGGTGGCGCACCACTCGCACATTTGCGATCAGTGTCAGAGAAATTTGACTTTTTTGAATATGTATAACTTTAGGTATTATAGGGTATTATATGATCACATGGGTGCCGAAACGGGTGCGTTCAGCACCCTAGAAAGTTCAGCAAATTTGGTAAACGTAATTATTACATACGTAAGATTAAATGTATTGGCACTTTACCCAGCGAAATCGATGGGTAAGATGCTAAAAAATGGAAGTGAGGAGAATTTTTGATAGTAATTTTATGTGGATTTGAAGTAAACGGAAGATGTCGCTGCTTAAATATGTTGTTATGTTGTCATTCAACATTTTAACAAGAGGCAGGGTGGCGAAATCGAAATTTGCAATTGTATCAGAAATTGTTCAGAACTCCGCAAGAACCCCAAGAAACAAATCCACATGACTATTTTTTTATTCATCACCCCCACCCTCCCGACAATACCCTAAGTATGAGACAAAAGTTTCCCTAAGTTTACATTCCGTGGTATTTGTTTAAACAATTGCCAATTAGTTAATAAATGACAAAAAATACCAATAATCTAAAAATTTCTGTAAAATAAGAAAAATATGTGCGTAACAACATATATTTTTGTTTAAACAAATGGTAATTGTTTAAACAATTGTTGATTAGTTAATAAGTGACAAAAAACAACTATTTAATAATTTTTGTTTAAGCATATGGTAATTGTTTGAGGTGCCCGGTGGCACGACAACCGATTTTTCTAAAATTTTGGGGCATTCTTTTTTCCGGTAAAGGAAGAGCTTAGGGTGTCCACAAGGGAATCGTTGAATCCAACTGCACTACACCGTCCGCTATAAAACAAATCGAGAAACTAGTGACATCTAGCATAGGTTTTACAAAGCTTGTTAGTGTATATCAGGTGTATATCTGAGAACTTCTATTATACCGACCATTGCCATATACCGACGTAGCCTTAAGGGTGCGGAAACCGGGCACATTTTAACTTTGGCCGCGTGATGGCGCCACCCACCCTACATGCTTATTTTTCTATTTTATTATACTAAATTTCAACATCGAGAACGCCAGCGGCCAGCGCGCCACTTCGGATGCCGTGTTTGTCACGTGTTCGCCCTTCCCCTGCTGGCTGCTACATACCTGTGCATTTTCATACCTATTCCACACTATTCCTTGTTATTTCATATTTCACAGCGATGTGTGGTCGTAGACATCGCGCGCCCGGCACGGCGTAAAAAATACCCTGGAAACGTTATCCATATTTTTTCAACCGATATTTATTATTTATTTATTACTTATTATTTATTTATTATTTATTTATTATTTATCTATTATTTATCTATTATTTATCTATTATTTATCTATTATTTATCTATTGTTTGTTTATTGTTTATCTATTGTTTATCTATTGTTTATCTATTGTTTATCTATTATTTATCTATTATTTATCTATTATTTATCTATTTTTTATCTATTATTTATCTATTATTTATCAATTATTTATCTATTATTTATCTATTATTTATCTATTATTTATCTATTATTTATCTATTATTTGTCTATTGTTTGTCTATTGTTTGTCTATTGTTTGTCTATTGTTTGTCTATTGTTTGTCTATTGTTTATCTATTGTTTATCTATTGTTTATCTATTGTTTATCTATTGTTTATTTATTGTTTATCTATTGTTTATCTATTATTTATCTATTATTTATCTATTATTTATCTATTATTTATCTATTATTTATCTATTATTTATCTATTATTTATCTATTATTTATATATTATTTATCTATTATTTATCTATTATTTATATATTATTTATCTATTATTTATCTATTATTTATTATATATTTATTTTTTATTTATTGGTAATGAAAAGCTACACTCAACACATGAAACTTTCAAGCAGCCTTGCCTAAATTCACATAACACTGGCAATTTTATAAATCCTTTTCACAAAAAACCCTCTCACCACCCCTCTCGATTCTTGATTTGTTTGAGTTATACAATAATACACTTGCAATAATACAACTGTCGTTACGTTGTGCTTTTCACGTTCGATTCTGTGATGGTGAAGAATCAAGAAATCAGCGATTTCGACTATCAAAGGAAACTTTGGTTGGTTTTATCCATTTATCTCGACTGATATAGTATATGAGTATACAATGTCCATCATATATATTATGTAAGTTCGGTTTTTAGTTGTATGTTTTTGTGTGTTAAATGATGTTTATTTTTTTAGAAATCATGCTGTTTCACCTATTAAAAACTACTGCTAACTCTCCGAGTCTATACTACAGTGGGTTTTACGTAGCAATTCCTAAGGACACTAGCAACAGCTAGTGTTACATGTAATGTTACAGTTCGCAAGCGCTTCTGCGAAGTACCTTCTCTACAGGATTACCGCATGCTATTATTATCCGAAGGTATACGACCGAAGGTAATATTTTGGACCAAAACCGAACCTGAACTTCATCTTTTTCGGTATCTTCGGCAGAAGCCGAAGGAATACAAAAGAAGTGCCAATGTTTAAAGTAAAATAGTATTTATGTTTTTTGTTGTGCTAAAAAATACATAAAGTAATAGAATTATAATTTATTTATACAGTACGTGTGTCACCTAACTATAGCTTGGTTTGCTGAGCGGTTTTGGAACACGTTGAACGCAAAATTAACTAATTTTTATTTGTTGTGTAATTATTTTACGATGTCATTTGTGACCATAAGTGGCCAATGCCGAATGTTTGGTCGGGTTCTAATCATAAGACAAAATGATAACATAGTAATAATAATAAATGAATGATATAATATGTGTTACTGAATTAAGTTGTATGTTGGCAGTTCACTGTTGTCGGAACTGTAGCTGTCAAATACAAATTATTTAATATGTTTCCCTCTTTTTTAGTATACATTTTTTAACAGTGCTTATTTGTTTAATGTATAGTAAATTAGTTAATGAATTAGTTAATTAATAAAAGAATGTGAAATCTGCTTTGAGTGTTATTACCTCTTCTCTATTTGATTGATAATATATATAAATTATGTTTTACTGCAAATAATTTCAATTTCTCAGTAAACTGAGGGTATTACCCTTGATTATATATAAAAATTCAATAGCATTACGTTTGGTACTACTATACGTATAGATTTATGGAAGTATCGGCTGTTTGCAGTGTAATTTGATGAACCAGGAATACTAGCGGTGCAGCCATTGGGACGGTTAATAAATTAATCCATTTCCTTTGCAAGGCTCTTAGCTTTCGACAATTTATTTATGTCTTCATTAAAGGGAAATCTAAAAAAACATAACGTACACAATTTTCACAATAACCAATGTTAAACGAGTCAACTCACAGCCGGAAGCAAACACTAAGTCAACCAACGATGACATCGGACAGAGGTCTGAACTCGGTGAGCATTCTTCAAAACTTAAAAAGTGACTCTTATCATTAGGTAAAAGAACGACAACTATTTGATATCCATTTCTTAACATGATTGGTGCTTATGTTTGTTTTGTTAAGTAGTAACTGATTCTTGTAGACTTTGATGTGTCGCACTGTATGTAGCTAGAGAATGCTCACCGTGTTCAGACCTCTGTCCGATGCCATCGTTAGTTGTTTCGGTCGTTGTGAAAATTGTGCACGTTATGTTCTTTTATTAGATTTCCCTCTGATGAAGACTTAAATAAATTGTTGAAAGCTTAGGGCCTTGAAATGGTAAGTGTTTCATTTATTAACTGCCACAATGGCTGCACCCCCAGTATTTCTGCTTCTTCAAATTATATGTATAGAGATTTACATGAAATTGTTTGAGACCTGATGAGTAGTACACACACACATAATATTCGTTTGAACCAAAAGGAAAATTAAATTAATGAAAACATTTATTATCAATAACCAGTTTTGAATATTAATTTCTACACAAATGCATACTTCCCATTGCACAATGTGTGTAATAATAATATATAATAATAACAATACATATAATAATGGATAATAACTGCAGAGATAAGATAAAACTTTGAGAGGGAAATAATACAGAAACTGCAAATTTTATTTTGAATGATTGTTATAAACAGCGGTGGCGCCATCTATTCGCAAGACGGTGAACTACAGGAATTCCCACTCTTCGTTCAAACAACACAATCCGCACAAAAATCATAGCTTTTTCTGCTTCCAATTGATTTCCAAACAAGGGTGGTTTTATGGAGATTTTATTGCATACATAGGTAGGTGATTTTTGTGTGCATGGCTAAAAATCAATGATTCATAAATCTAAAAATAAAATCGTAAGTTACTGCCTATTGTTCAATAATGACTGATTTATAATTTATAATTTTTATAATATATAAAGTATTTCCTTTTCAATTATTGTTATGAGAAGTTTTCCCCAATAGCTACATTCAATTCAAACCGTTTGAGCATAAAAAATCTCAAATTTAAAAGCAACAATTGAAGAACAATTGAAACTACCGAAATGCCAATTAGGGTACGTTCTAAAGCATCGTTTCACCGGACGCTTAAAGCTAACCTATAAACCAGCCCATCGTTTGTAATATGTTTGTAATCTTGTAATAATAATTTTTTCATATATAAACATTACATATTGCAACAATAATCAGAAGAAGGTATTGTGATTACTTTTGATACAAAACGGAATTGCGTGAACAAGACTGTAAGTTTCTTTTTTGCCAATGGTTATTTTATTATACATTACAAAACAGCCATTTTATTATTTAGATCGAAAGAACCTCTGAAAGTAATATGACTATTCTTGGACAACATGAGTGACGATAACGTTCCTAGTACTTCGGTCCAGAAGAAATTTTCCTGCAGTTTATGCGGCTTTAAGTTTAGCAAGGAAAAATTTCTAACAAATCACTACGACTTCTGCAAGGACATCGAAAATCCTTCTGATAGATTAGGTGCCAACAAAAGTAAGCTAACCCGTTTATCGTTTCGAGGCTTAAATTCTAATTTGTGTTCTGATTTCTTCGTTTAGACGCTGTTAACGATGTACCTCCTGCAAAAGAGCTCTCGAATACTGAATTACTTGACGAACATTCAACAACCGACCTGACGTAAGTATCCCTAACGCTGGATCTCTAACATAACCCTAACCTAACCGAGAACGTTGCACTTAAATAGTAAAAACTTGTTAATTTTCAGGTATGATATAAAATTTGAAGAGATCGAGTTTACGGAAAATACCGTTTTCGGTTTGGCTTCTACAGAATCTCGACAACCCATTGAAGGTCTGAAAACAGAAGTTTTGGACCAAGAGTTCAAGTGCGGCAAGTGTAATTATGCAACTGTTGACGCAACCCAACTTGAAGAGCATGAAAAAATACATTTGGAACATACACCATATAAGTGTAAAATTTGTGGTACTTATACTACCACAAACCCTAAATATCTAAAAGTACATGAAAGAAGGCATGCAGTGGACAAGCCATTTAAGTGTACTGTATGCAAATTTTCTGCTGTAAAACAATGTGCACTTGCCGAGCACATGACTGTGCATACAGGAAAACGATTTGAATGCGGTAAATGTAACTATGCTTTTTCAAGGCTTCGTACTTTTCAAAATCACATGAGAACTCACAACGGAGACAAGCCTGAACTCAAGAATACCGAAATACTTGACGGGAATTCCACAACTGATATAACGTAAGTATTTCTAACACTTGAATCTAACTAAACTGTCGAAATAAGCTGTTTTTTGCATATTAACAACCGGTTGCCTACTAAACTGATATTATAACGATAAAGGGGATACTTTGATAACTTAAGCATAACTGCGACTTGTATTTCAAAAATTCTGAGACTTAAGGCTCCCGTCTCCAACCTCCAAGCTGCGAAAATAACCCACGTCATAAGTATTGTGCCAATCGTGAAATGCACACTATCATTCGATTATGAAGGATCTTATGCAATTGCCATCGGCAAGGAATTTCAAAATTTTGAAAATTATTTATGCTAATTTTGGTGTGGACTACAAATATAGAAATGCTTCCGATGGCGGTTGCGTCTCAGTATTGTCTGCTGTGATACATTATAAAATATAATTCAATGTTAATTATAAGAGCACAAGCTATTTTCTTCTCAACTTCTCTAGACTTGCACTCTGGAGTATTGCTATCTCATACGGTACTATCAGCGTATGGTGTTTGAATTTAAGTTTTTATTTGTAATATCTTTTTCATTTTATTTGGAATAAATTAATTGACCCTTAACAGTTGCAGCGACTTAAATACATCAGATAATAATCGTAGATTTAATAAAAATTATATTTTATTCATATATTCCGCCTAAATAAAATTTACAGAGTAGGTAGTAATAGAAATAGAAATAAATAAAAATGTCGCAATTGAATGAATTTTAGAAAGCAAATTCAAACTCGACTACATGATGAAATCATCATTCGAGAAATTGTTATTGAATTAAGTGTTGGCAAGAATACAGCGAAGAATAAAATTGATGGAACCGGAACAAAATTGTAGGTTGACAGATACTGTCAGAGTTTAGACATCATAGGATAACATATTACTGTCGAAGTAAATGTTACACAACGAAAACTGTTGAGAATATAAGTGCCCAATTTTACTTTGCTGTCCCCGTTTTTATGCTCGTGATGGTACTCTCAAATTATATATTAGTTGTTATTCTTTAATTTGAAACATTTGCAGTCCAATAACTAAATACTTTTTGTATTATAGAATCAAGGAAACGCATTCTGACAATAAAAGTAGTCCACATGATGCTGATTATATTTATTCGATAATATTAATACTTATAAATTATTTTCATATTTTAAAATTTTATTTATTCGAAATTTGTATACATTAAGCGCGTAAAGTAAGGAAACATGACACAATGTCTGAAACGGCTTGTTCTATGAAAAATTTCGCCGATTTCAATTATCAAACTGACAAAAATTGTTTTCAATTTTTGACGCCATCGACACTTTTTAAATGGCAACTCCATATTTTTTGTACTGGTATTGATAGGTCTGTTAATTGTAAAGTAAAACATTTAAAAAATCGAGGAAAAGACCGTTGAAACTCAGTGTTATATTGATAACTTTTGTTTGTTTTTGGTAAGCGAATAGGCGTTTTAAAAAGCTGCATATCTTGTCAGGTTATTGTGTTCTTTTACGTTTTTTTATGAAGATGTCCACACCTCACTTAAAGAATCGCTGTAAATGCGTCAAAAACATATGGGAATAAATTTTTTGAATTTCCCGTAAAAATACAAAGATTTAGGTTTACTATGAGACCATTTTGAGATTTCTAGGACAATGGGTTCAGCTGGAATAAAATAAAAAAGCGAAAGGCTACTGCCTTCCGCTATCTACCTACGGTAGTCAGACAATGACACATTGCCCACCGTATCACTCTGTCTCTTTTGCTTGCATCACTTCTCGCCAGCCAATATAAAGCGCGGGTCCGTTCCAGTTATACGGAGTATATACTGAATGTTTCCATTAAATCTCTATTCTTTTTGACTGAGCATTCGTATCTGTATATTCTGTATTGTTTTTCCTTACTATTTTTCAGATATGTCGAAAAAGTTGAAGAGCGCGAGTTGACTGAAAATACTATTTTTGGTTCTGCTTGTACGGAATCCCCACAAACTATTGATAGTCTGACCGTGGAGGCTCCAGAGGAAAAATGTAATGGTTTAACTGCTGAAGGAACCCAATTCCCAGAGCCTGAGAAAGTGCTTATAGAACCTCAGCTATATAAGTGTAACATTTGTACTATGTATACCACTACAAAACTTAGATACCTGAAACAACATGTACAAAGACATGCAGCAAACAAGTCATTTAAGTGTACCGTATGCGAATATTCTGCTGTAACACGATGTGCTCTTGCAGAGCATATGAGTGTGCATACAGGAGTGAGACAATTTAAATGCAGTATATGTGACTATGCTTCTTCAAGGCGTAATACTCTTAAAACTCACATGAGGACTCACTATAGAGACAAGCCTGAATTCGAGAATTCTAAATTACTTGACGGGCAATCAACAACTGATATGACGTAAGTATCTTCAACACTTGAATTCCACCAAACCCAACTCATTTTTTTTTTGTTAGAAGTGCTAGTAGGCTTTCTATAATTAAAGACCGTTATCTGCTAAATCAATAATATAGTGATAAAAGGGAAACTTAGATAATTTAAGGGGTAATATCTAGGCTGAAGCAAACAAATGAGAAGTTTTTTTTGTGATTTTTCTGCGACTACTAATGAAGCGATCAATGTGAAAAATGTTTCTTTGCAGCTTAATATGTCACAATATATCTTTTTTTATACTTTTTAATTGCCATTTAAGCCAACAAAACAAATATAAAAATCAAACTAGACATTACCCTTAAATTTTTTTTTTAAATGAATTAACAGCACTTTATGGATACTTGTGTATAACACCGAGTCTGATGACTATTTAGCTATATTAATCTAACCTAAACTGCTAAGTATAAAAAGTGTTCTACATTAAGTGTTCCCCATTGGTGTAACTTAATCTTAGTTTGTATGCTGACGATTTCAACTTGACCCCTTAAACATAATAGCGACTTGTGTTTCCAAAATTCTGGGACTTCAAGTCATTAGCAACTGTTTTCGGTAACAACCGAAAGTTTCGTTCGCTGACAGGTTGCGATGTTTCTGCAAACCCACTCATTTCATTTCACGATAGAAAATATCACACAAATGCAGTCTGGCCGATACTTTTGTGTTATACATAAAGTATGATAGCTCATTATACCCCCCACATTTAATGAGGTGAGGGTATATTGCGTTTGATTCAACATTTGTAACAACCTTAAGGGGGGAGCCTCGTATAGATGGGTCGAAAAATCGATTTTTTTATTGTATAAATCGAAAGTATATCATTTCATGAATATGGTGTTAAAATTTAAAAGCGAAATTCCAAGCGGTTGCTTAGATATAGCTACATTCGCAAAGGTCCTTCGGCGCGCTGAGCACTGTAACAGTGTGAGCAGGTAACAGAGCACATATCGAAAATGTAAAGTAAAAATACATTTTCGTCTACCCCTAACATTAATTGCATTTTTCTCGTAACCAGTTTTTTTTACATTTCGACATACCTCATGGATTTTGCAACAAAAATTATTTAAGCACTTTTTTGCACTAATATTAAGAAAACGTTTTAAATTTTTTTTCTCTAAAGTTTTCTATTTTGTTACACATTTTTTTATACTTTAAAATTAGGTAAGTGGACGAGATATTGGTATGATAACAACCAAAAAATCATGTTGGTATGCTTCAGAAGGGTACAGCAGACATAGAATCACGCGCAGATTGAAAAGAAGAAAAAATTATCAATGTAATTATTATTTTTTACGCCGCCATTAGGTAAAGTTTTGCAATAAAAAAAAATTAATGGTAATTTAAAATAAAAATATTGCAAAGTTTTTTCAGAAAATATCCCAAAGTTTTCCTAATGTTATTGCCATCTATACAAAGCTCCCCCTTAAGGAGGCGTAGCAGATATATAGATTTGATCAGAATTGAAAACTGAATCGATTTAGCCATGCCCGTCTGTCTGTCCGTTTGTCCGTCTGTGTACACGATAACTGCCGTAATTTTGAAGCAATTGATCTGAAATTTGGTATACAAGCTTATCTATAAAAAAGTAAGGACAAGTTTGTGAATGGGCAAAATTGGTACACTTAATATTTTATGGTGGGGGGTATCTTAACTTCAGCACGGCTGAAGATAATTTTTTTACTGGATTTGATATGTATTTTTTTGTAGGATAAAATTGGAGCGTTATTTGTCACTGTTTGATATCCTCATTAAGGCAATGTGACCTGATAGAATGTTCTAAGTATCCTAAAATTAAAGCTGAAACTGTGAACTTTAACGTTATGAGTAGAAAAATATTGTAACAACTCTGTGAACTATTTTTTATTTAAAATTAGTTTAGTTTCTATACAAAAAAGCTTACGGGTGTTGTACCATGGTCTTCGTTGTAATAGAGTTCAATTCTGCTTTAAATCTTGATATAAATTGGATTGATTACCATAACGACCTTTTTGTCGGAGCAGGTCACATATATGGCAAAAAATTACCGAATGTTTCCATGAAATCTCTGTTCTTTTTTTACTGAGCATTCGTATCTGTATTGTTTTTCTTTATTATTTTTCAGATGTGTCGAGAAAGTTGAAGAGCGCGAGTTTACTGAAAATACTATTTTCGGTTCTGATTGTACGGAATCTCCACAACCTATTGATAGTCTGAACGTGGAGGCTTCAGAGGAGCAGTGTAATGATGTAACTGCTGAAGGAACGCAATTGCAAGAGCACGAGAAAGAGCCTATAGAACCTAAGGCATATAAATGTAACATTTGTACTACATATACCACTACAACACGTAAATACCTGAAAGATCACGAAAAAAGACATGCAGCGGACAAGCCATATAAGTGTACCATATGCAAATATTCTTCTGTAAAGAAATGTACGCTTGCAGAGCATATGAGTGTGCATACAGGAGTGAAACGTTTTAAATGCAGCATATGTGACTATGCTTCTTCAAAGCGTTTTATTGTTAAAAAGCACATGAGAACTCACTATGGAGACAAGCCTGAACTCAAGAATACTGAATTACTTGACGGGCAATCGACAACTGATATGACGTAAGTATCTCCAACACGAATTCCACGAAACACAACTTAGTTTTTTTTTTTTGGTAAAAACTTCAAGTAGTCTTTCGAAAATTAAAAACCGGTATCTAGTAAATCGATAATATAGTGATAAAAGGGAAACTTTGTTAATTAAAGGGGTAATACCTAATCTGAAGCAAAAAATGAGACTGTTTTTTGCGAATTTTCTGTGACTACTAATGAATCGATCAATGCGAAATTTTGAGGGCTCATTACTTGTCTTGAGGGCTCATTACTTGTCTCACGGCTCGCAACAGAAGTCTCCAACGTATCTGGAACAATAGATTTTTTTTATGATATACACGAGTATGGCTACAGAACTACACATGGTTATTCAGAACTACTGATTTTTGCAAATTTTAGTAAACATTGAAAAAAAGAATTGGTTTTTCGACAATCAAATCGGCCTTCATTTGTCCATAAAAATCGTAATTTTCGTAAATGTAAGTTTTCGACATTTACGGTCATAAAGAAAATATATTTCCAGACCAAACTTTTTATATTTGCAGATAAGAGTTCATTCCGTACAGGCGGTACCTGAAAAAATTGATTTATTGACAATTTTTTAAGATAGATTTGTAGCAACTTAAAATACAATTTACTTTTTTGAATTGTAATATGAAAAAGTTGTTATAAAAATGCACAATACGGCTGATATTTTGACTTTAAAATTTCACTTTGGCACTTTTTTTTAGCTAGGAAAATTTACCACGGAAGAATGATATAAGACTTATTTTTTGTTAATCTATACATCGCGAGATCTATATACCCTGTATGTATATCTACCTACAAAAAAAATTGAGTAATATTACCATTTGATTGTCTTTGAACTGAAAGGATAGCTAATATTTTTTATCTTATTGACTTGAAACGTTAGTCCTTTGCGAATAATTGTTTATCTTGTTGATGGTAATTAGTTTTGTTTAGCTGAAAGGTTTAACCTTTTGTTAACATTTTTTAATTTGTAGAGCTGAAAGCTTAGCCTTTACCTAATATTTATTTATTTTGTTGTGCTGAAAGGTTAAGCTTTTGCGAATATTTGTATATCTTGCAGCACCTGAATGTCAGCCCTTTATTCCCGTAATTTATTTTGTTGAGCTAAAAGCAACAAACGAAAATTGACTCACATGATAATTTATTTTCTAACACTGAATGGTTAGCGCTTTGCTAATGTTTGATTACGTTTGAGTTGAAAGCCTTTTGGAATTATTAAATTACGTTTTTGACCTGAAAGGTGGTGAGGTATATGCAATTATTTGATTAAGTTTTGAGCTCAAATGTTAGCATTGCGAACACAAACAGAGAAGAAATACATGTTGGTAACTTGATTATCTGACATCAAGTTTATCGTTTAGGACAGTGGTTCTGGAGACTAGCTTCGAGAGCTCAGGATTGGCCGTGTTAGGAATTATTTTATTTTTATCTAGCGCAATCTTGCTCTTTTTTGACAGTAAAAATGGCTATGATATTTCGTGCTTCTTCAGTCATTTAAATATGTTTCGTAATTACATATTTTAATAGTTTGACCAACAACGTTTTCAGCCAGGTCTATCAATGTTTGCATTAACGACGTGAGCAACAGAAGAGCTGCGCTCGAAATCTGGATATTGCCCGAAATCTATAAATTATTGAAAATTCATCGAACACAGAATTTTTACTTATTATATTCCACGATGAAAAATTTGAGCCATTTCTAACCAAATTATAAATACGCTTATTTGTATATACCTGAGTAACTTACCTCAGTTGTTACTGTTGTTACGTTTTTTTCTTTACGATGCGATAAGAAAAGCAAAACGGTATCAGTCATTGCTCGATTCCCGTGTTGTCTGCTGCTCTTCCTGGATAAAATTAATAAAGTGCTTGATTCGAAACTATCTTTCATCTTCCATATTCAAATTATATATATTATATAAATTTTAATTATAAAATTATACAAATTATATATTATAACTATAGAATTATATTCAGGCTATTTAACTACTACGAAAAGCTGACTGAACCCACTATCACACAATAACTCAAGACATCGTGAGGGATCGACCAAAATTGGCTTCGCGATCAAACGTCGAGTGTTAAAATAAAACAATGTGACGAGATAGAGTGCTTTAAGTAGCCTAAAATTAATGTTTGAACCGTAAACTTTAACGTTATGACTAGAAAAATATTGTGACTACTCTGTGAACTGGTTAAAACCACGTTTTTTTTATTTAAAGATAAGTTAGTTTCTATACAAAAGAGCTCATGGCTGTTATACCATTGCCTACGTTGTAATAGAGTTCAGTTCTGCTTTATATTGTGATATGAATCGAAGTAACTTTGAGCACGTTGGGTGTGGATTGTGTCAGATTATCATAAGAACCTTTTCGTTGGCGTGGGTCAAATATATAGCCTAAAATTACCGAATGTTTCCATGAAATCTCTGTTCTTTTTGACTGAACATTCGTATCTGTATTGTTTTTCTTTATTATTTTTCAGATATGTCGAAAAAGATGAAGAGCGTGAGTTTCCTGACAATTCTATTTTCGGCTCTACTTGTCCTACATCTCCACAACCTATTGATAGTTGGAACACGAAACAAGAGCACGAGAAAGTGCCTATAGAACCTAAGATATATAAGTGTAACATTTGTGCTATATATACCACTACAAACCTTAAATACTTGAAAAAACATGAAAGAATACATGCAGTGGACAAGCCATTTAAGTGCGCCATATCCAAATATTCTGCTGTAAGCAAAACGACACTTGGGCAGCATATGAAATGGCATATAGGGGAGAAACGATATCAATGTGACGTGTGTGGTATTGCTTTTGTTACCCTCTCTAGTCTAACATGCCACATGACTACTCATACCGGTGAGAAGCGATTTCTCTGCGCAGTATGTGGCTTTGCCACTGCATGTCACGCCGTGCTGAATCGGCATATCCGGAGGCACACTGGCGAGAAAGCATTTAAATGCAGTGAATGTGATTATGCTTCTTCATGGCGCACTAATTTCGCAAATCACATGAAAATTCACAATGGAGAATTGAGACAAACTTCATTAGTAAAAGAACATGCGGAGGAGGAGTTACCCTCATCGAGTACAGGAGAAAAATCATTTAAATGTTCATTTTGTGATTATGCTAGTACACAACGTCATGAACTTACAGTACACGTACAGAGAAAGCACGCAGAAGGGAAAACATTTCTTTGCGATCAGTGCGACAAAGCTTTTGCGCGCCGTCCCTACCTTCTTGCGCATATAAGACGAACGCATACAATGGGAACCCGCGCTGAACGTTTATTTGCTTGTAAGATTTGTGAATTTTCGACTAAAGTCCTGCTAAAATTTAGAATTCACATGGCGAATCATACAGGTAAGCAAACGTTTAAATGTGCCGTGTGTCACTTGGTTGTTACACATCGTTCCGTTCTTATAATTCATATGAGATCACATACAGGCGAGAAACCCATTAAATGTGGTCTCTGTGAATACTCGACTACTACTTCATCTATGCTGAAAAGCCACATGAAATTGCATACACGGGAGAAGTCATTTAAATGTGACGTTTGCGATAAAACGTTTTCACATAGTTGTAACCGTACAGAACACATGAGAACGCATAGTGGCGAGAAGCCGTATCAGTGCAAGGTGTGTGAATACAAGTGTGCACGTCATTCTACGCTTACGAAACATATGAGAACACATACCGGTGATAAGCCGTATAGATGTTCCGTGTGTGATTATGCTAGTACGTCCAGTTGTAACCTTAAAGTGCATATGAAAACGCATAGGTGATTCATATTTTAGTGCTAATTTTGAAAATTCACTAGACAACTTTTTGAATATTATTATGGTACTACAGTAGAGCATCGATAATTCGGACATTCGCTAACCAGAACGCTAAAAAATAAATCGCTGAGTAACCGAATCAAAAGCAGTTTTTGGCAATTCTTGCTTTGCCAATTTTGCCAATTAGCCCCCTAAATAAAACGTTGAAAATCACACCGATTTTTTTTTTAATTCTCGTTTACTGAAATATATTGCTTTTGTTTTATATCTTGTATCAAATACTCGTTTCCTACTATTTAGCAGCAATATTTTGATATTCCGAAACATTTTGATAATCCGTACAGTACAACCTTTGGTCCCCATTTTTTTTTTTTTCATGTTGCCATGTGCACAAAGCCAGTGGCTTTTGCAGAAATATTCCTAAACATTCAGATTTTTGTTTTGATGTTTTAATCAGGAATAATTTTCATTTCAAGAACCTAGGTGTAAGAAGTAGGGTTTCTATGAACCAAAAACTATTGTTTTTATAAGTATTACTTATTATTAAGTGCTATGTTAAATTTTTAATTTGTATCTAATGGAGAATAATAAAACTTATGCTGATTTACTTACTTATTTCCATGATTTTCTAAACCTACTGCAAATGTAGAGATTTAATCCAATTTTTAAGAAAAAAATCTGATGTGGCCAGGCACATGACTTTATCATACTGTATATAAAATTAATAGTTTAGCTGCATGAGATTCCATTTGATCGAAATCGATCGTGTCTGCATTAAAATAAAACTGGTTACCCAGGATTTGACAGATATTGCGTATAAAGAATGTTGGTAACAGCAGGCTGTTCTAACGCTAACGGTGCGACATATATCTCTATTTCATCCGACATAGTGCCACTGGCTGGATTGGATCCATACGCTGCCACATGTATAAGGTTATCTATGAGCTGTCAGTGGTTTGGCGTTAGTGAGCTGCCACATCTCTATGGTTGCCTATGGGCTGTCACTGGTTTGGCGTTAGTGATGCCGAATATAACCGGCTAACGGCCTCGGTAATACCGACCGCGCACTTTAATCTACAATAGCGCCATCTTTCGACGGTCCTAATAACTACTGGCCACGCATGCGCAGTTTGATACCGGCACCACATCGATAGACAAAATATATACATATCTCCGTCTCACATTGTTGAACCAAGACTACACATTGGCGCTATAGGACAAGCTCCGTATAATCCGTAATACGTATATGGATAATATTGACAGTAGGTATTGTCAAAAAAAAACAGCCTTTGACACTACCTACTGTCAGAATGAAAATAATTGTGAAATCCTCGCTAACTAAGTTTTAATGCTCATACGATCTCGATCAAAAAGAATTTGCAGACATGACGTCTATCAAAAAGAATTTGCTAATACAGCTAAACTATTAATTTTACCAAAAAATATTGTAGACATAAATTATTCAGAATTTCTTGTACTTTAATTTATTTGACGAAATTACAAAAATGGCCGTTCATTTGCAAAGTCCTTGAAAAGTGCTTAGAGGAAACATCCGGTTCCTTTGGACACTTTTGAACCAAAAGCTTTTCAGCTCTAA
The DNA here is from genome assembly GCA_964023965.1 of Melinopterus prodromus. Classification (NCBI taxonomy): domain Eukaryota; kingdom Metazoa; phylum Arthropoda; class Insecta; order Coleoptera; family Scarabaeidae; genus Melinopterus; species Melinopterus prodromus. The sequence goes on from OZ030395.1 coordinate 12,589,135, forward strand.
GTTTGGTCATGAAAACTTCTAAATATGAGCTTTGGTTCCGATACCTTTAGTAGTTTCTCCGAAATATCGATACTATTGACAGTAGGTTTTGTCAAAATATTAGCGTTTAGCACTACCTACTGTCATTAGAATGAAAATATGTCAAATCCTGGCTAACTAGTTTTATATTAATGCTATTATATTACAAAAATTTAATTAATGCAATTATATCACCAAAAAATATCATAGACATAAATTATATAGAATTTCATCTACTTTAATGTAACCGATAAGACTGAGTGTCGCCTATGCCTAGAGGATGATGAAACAATGGAGAATGTTATCTGCTCCTGTCCAGCAGCGGATGGTATCTACTAGCCTTAGATGCTAAGAGATTTTAAAAAAAGAGCAAAGGGAAAAATGTTGACATTTAACATTTTTCTAGAAGCGGGGTGCAGGAATCGCTGAGTTCGAAGTCCAAAGTAAATACTATGGTCAGGTCCTGTTTTCGAACTCAGCGCTTTAATTACAATATATTTATTATGTCTATTTGATTAAATTTGTATTGTTCATGGAATATGGGAAAGAAACTAGTGACATCTGGCATTGGTTTTACAAACCTTGTTAGTGTATTTTTCTGAGAACTTCTATTATACCGACCAAGCGTGAAAGATAACCTATAAACCAGCCCATCGTTTGTAATCTTGTAATAATAGTTTTTTTTTCTTATATAAACATTACATATTACAAGGTTACAACCCAACGTTCAGAAGAAGATATTGTGAATTACGTTTAATACAAAACGGAATATGCGTAGACAAGACGGTAAGTTTTATTATTATAGCAATAGTTATTTTAACATTACAAAACAGCTATTTTATTATTTAGATCGAAAGTACCGCTGAAAGTAATATGTATAACTATTCTTGGACAACATGAGTGATGATAACTTTCCTAGTACTTCAGTCAAGTCGGAATTTTTCTGCAGTTTATGTGGCTTTAAGTTTAGCAAGAAAAGATTTCTAACAAATCACTACGACTTCTGCAAGGACATCGAAAATCCTTCTGATAGATTAGGCGCCAACAAAAGTAAGCTAACCCGTTTATCGTTTCGAGTTTTAAATTCTAATTTGAGTTCTGATTTCTTCGTTTAGACGCTGTTAAAGATGTACCTTCTACAAAACAGCTCTCGAATACTGAATTACTTGTAGAACATTCAACAACCGATCTGACGTAAGTATCTCTAACGCTGAATCTCTACCATAACCCTAACCTAACTTTTTAGCTATAGATTAGTGTGGTTGTTTTTGTGTTTATAAGTAAAATGTTGCACTTAAATAGTAAAAAATTGTTAATTTTCTCAGGTATGATATAAAATTTGAAGAGATCGAGTTTACGGAAACTACCGTTTTCGGTTTGGCTTGTACAGAATCTCGACAACCGATCAAATCTCCCAAAACGGATCTTTTAGACGAAGAGTTCAAGTACGGCAAGTGTAATTATGCAACTGCTGACGTGACCCAACTTGAACAGCATGAAAAAATACATTTGGAACACAAACCATATAAGTGTAAAATTTGTAGTACTTATACAACTACAAAGCTTAAATACCTAAAAGAACATGTAAAAAGGCATGCAGCGAAAAAGTCACTTAAGTGTACAGTATGCAAATTTACTGCTGTAAAAGAATGTATACTTGCAGAGCACATGACTGTGCATAGCGGAAAACGATTTCAATGCAGCGAATGTGACTATGCTTCTCCAACGCTTGGTAATCTTAAAAATCACATGAGAACTCACAATGGAGACAAGCCGGAACTCGAGAATACCGAATTACTTGACGGGCAATCAACAACTGATATAACGTAAGTATCTTCAACATTTGAATTCCTCCAATCACAACTCAGTATTTTTTTGTAAAAATTACTAGTCTCTTCGAAAATTAAAAACCGTTATCTACTAATCGGCTGAAATGACTACACAGTACACAGGCAACATATATTCAATATTTGCTTCAATGTAACCAATTAACACTATCTGTACCTTATTTAGAAACTATATAGTGTACCTTTGCACGGCCGGTAATGAGTAAAAGGGGAGAAACTTACCCTGAAACTTAATATGTCTTTTTTGATATTTTTTTAATTGTCATTTAAGCCAATACAACAAATAAAAAAAATCAGACTAGATGTTACCACTTCTGTATAACACGTAGTCTTAGTCTGATGATTATATAGCTATAATAATCTTACCTAAATTGGTAAGAATAAAAGCGTTCGATATTAAGTGTTCTCCATTAGTGTAACTTAAATTTAGTTTGTATGTTGAAGCTTTAAACTTCACCCCTTAAACATAATTGCGACTTGTTTCCAAAATTCTGGGACTTCGCGTCGTTAGCAACTGTTTTCGGTAACAACTAAAAGTTTCGTTCCCCGACAGGTTACGATGTTTCTGCAAACCCACGCATTTCATTCCACGATAGAAAAAATCAACACATGCAGTCTGGCCGATACTCTTGTAATACAGAAAGCATGTTACCTCATTTTGATATGCTTTTTTCGTAGGATACCCATATGATAATCAAAAGACTTTACCGCTTTACGTTTTTCAATTTTCAATACTAAAACTGTCAAAATATTGGAGCGGTATTTGGCACTGTATGACATCTTCAATAAAATAATGCGACGAAATAGAATACTTTAACTAGCCTAAAATCAAAAAGTTGGAACCGTAAACTTTTAACATTTTTGAGTAGAAAACGATTGAGACAACTCTGTGACCGGGTTTAAACCGTATTATTTAAATAAATTAAATTCTGTTTTAAAACGTGGTATAAATTGAATTGAATGATGCGTAACTTTGGGCACGCATGGTGTGGTTTGTCTCGGATTCTCATAAGAACCTTTTCGTTGGAGTGGCTCACATATATGGCCTAAAATTACCTAATGTTTGATTGAAATCTCTGTGATTTTTTTACCGAACATTCCTTTCTGTATTGCTTAATTTTATTATTTTTCAGATATGTTGTAAAAGTTGAAGAGCGCGAGTTTACTGAAAATACTATTTTCGGTTCTGATTGTACGAAATCTCCACAACCTATTGATAGTCTGAATGTGGAGGCTCCACAGGAAAAGTGTAATGATGTAACTGCTGAAGCAACCCAATTCCAAGAGCATGAGAAAGTGCTTATAGAACCTAATCTATATAAGTGTAACATTTGTACTAAATATTGCACTACAAAACGTAAATACCTGAAAGAACACGAAAAAAGACATGCAGCGGACAAGCCATTTAAGTGTACCATATGCAAATATTCTGCTGTAAAGAAATGGACGCTTGCAGAGCATATGAGTGTGCATACAGGAGTGAAACGATTTCAATGCAGCAAATGTGACTATGCTTCTCCAAGGCGTAGGGCTCTTAAAAAACACATGAGAACTCACTATAGAGACGAGCCTGAATTCGAGAATACTGAATTACTTGACGGGCAATCAACAACAAATATGACGTAAGTATCTCCAACACTTGAATTGGATTGAATGATGCGTAACTTTGCGCACGCTAAGTGTGGAACGTTTTGGATTGTCATAAGATCCTTTTCGTCGGAGTGAGTCACATATATGGCCTAAAATTACGTAATGTTTCCATGAAATGTCTGTTCTTTTCTACTGAGCATTCGTATCTGTATTGATTTTCTTTATTATTTTTCAGATATGTCGACAAAGTTGAAGAGCGCGAGTTTACTGAAAATACTATTTTCGGTTCTGCTTGTACGGAATCTCCACAACCTATTGATAGTCTGAAAACGGAGACTGAAGTAACTCAATTCCAAGAGGATGAGAAAGTGCTTATGGAACCTAAACTATATACGTGCAACATTTGTACTACATTTACCACTACAAAACTTAAATACCTGAAACAACACGAAAAAAGACATGCAGCGAACAAGTCTTTCTGGTGTACCGTATGTAGATTTGCTGCTGTAAGCAGAGATATACTTGCAAGGCATATCAGAAAGCATAAAGGCGAGAAAGCATATCAATGTAACGTTTGTGGCAAAGCTTTTTTAAGGTGGTCGACCTTAACACGCCACATGACTACGCATACAGGTGAGAGACGACATAGATGCACTATGTGTCTGTATGCTAGTGCAGATCGCGCTACCCTCAACCAACATATGCGGACGCATACCGGCGAGAAACCTTATAAATGCAGCAAATGTGGCTATGCTTCTGCATGGCGTGCTAATTTTAGAAGTCACATGAGATCTCACAATGGTGATAAGCCTCAGCTCCAGAATACCGAAGTACTTGACGGGCAGCCAATAACTGATGTGATGTAAGTATCTCTAACATCTGAATTCCACCAAACAACCGTTTTTTTTTTTATATAAATGTGCAACTATAGTCTTGCGAATTAAAGATGCATTAAATCTATAATATAGTGATAAAAAGATATACTAAATCGATAATATAGCGATATAAGGAAAACTTTCTTAATCTAAACATAACTTCGACCAGGCCCTGGGCGTTGTATTCTTCTAGTGTGCGCGGAAAAATTTTTGGCACCCTTCGGAAAAGTTCAATTACCGCTACATCAGTTATTTAGCACGATTACAATACTTTCCTTATCTATTGAGCATGTGAAGCAACACAATAAATGGGTGTTGTCTCTGAAATAAAAAAATAATCGAAATACTACACGGCAATGTCATAAAAATTGTTTTCTGTTTTTAGTTAATGTGACGTCACAAGATTTGTATTCTATTTTACATATATACCATTAACTGAATACATGTAAAGCAGGCTATGAAATCAAAATAAACATAATAAAATACTTTAAAAACTTTAGAACAATTTTATTAGTTTTTGTTTCATGGTATGGTTTACACTGCGGAGCTTTATTGTTTAAAAATACAAGGCGGTTCTTGAGAAAAACTACCATCAAAATTTGGATAATAATTTATTTAGAACCTCTTTTAAAAATAATAAGCTGGCAGCTTGTGATGTTATGTTTAAGAAAATGTTTTTGTCTGTCTTGTAGTACATTGAATCTAATTGCTATTATCAGGGCCGCCGTGCAAATGTTTGGGCCCGTGACATGTCTGCGGCCGGGCCCCCCCCACAAAAAAACTGGATAAAACATTACTCATTTATGTCAAAAATTTACAATAAGTTGGCACCATACAAAATATTACAACATATTTACAGAAATAAATATTTACAAACTCAACCATCGTTTTACCTAATTTTAAGAATTTTTTTAGCATATTTAAACAATTTGGCTGAAATATTATGATTCTGTCACATACAATAACACGGCACTTAACCTACTTCACACTGTAAAATGATTTCCGTCAGCATTACACAATAATATCAGTTTTTCAGATCGTGAAGTGTCGAGGTGTTGTGTATGCCTTTTATATCGAATATGGATATCTTGGAGGGTGGGACAATTCCCACAGCACCTAGGCCTCATTAGGCCCCTTTTGCTAACCTCCGAGGGGTTCATGCAGGGCCGTGTTAAGGCGGGGGCGAAGGGGGCGCCCGCCCCGGGCGCCAAGTTTCAGGGGCGCCAAAATCCTACCCAGAAGGAAGGATATTTATAAAACGTGTTTTAAAAAATACATAATGAAGGAATTATTAAAACGAATTTATAAATTCTAAATAAAATAAAATATAAGTAGCTATTTTTATTTGTTGCACATATGTGGAATTATTTATTACTGAACCTACATAAATAGTACTAAACATGGGTACAGTATTAAAGTAGGGATACCGACTTAAACGAGTCAGAAAAAAATCGTTTAATATATATATCGAGCCTATTGACACTATAATGGAGCAACTTACATGGAGATTTGAAAAACTTCGTCAGATTTCACAAGCTTTTGCTTTGCTTAGCGGTTCGAACATTATTTCACATGATGACGAAACTATTAAAAAACATACTCTGAACGTTACAAGGAAATATGGAAGTGATTAAAACGGGCAACATTTTGTGTATGAAATTTTAAGTGCAAAAAAATATTTCGGTCTCTAAATGATAACACATGAAATCCTCCAATTAATTCATCAATTTGAGTTAACTGCCAATTATAAGAACATGGTAACTGCATATCGAATATTTCTTAGTACACCGGTAACTGCTGGATCAGCTGAAAGGTCTTTCAGTAAACTTAAATTGGTAAAAAATTATTTAAGAGCTACAATGGCTCAGGACAAGCTTGCCGATTTAAGTTTGCTTTCAATCGAATGTAGTGTTGCTCGATTATTAGATATGGAAAAAATAATTCATGATTTTGCCGCTTTGAAGGCTAGGAAAATAAAGTTGCATTAGCTACAGTCATGGAGACATATTTATCCCTATTTTATATTAATACGGGTACATTCTGCTTTTGCATTTTCAAAAAAGATTTTTATTGCGTATTTTATTACGCAATATTTAAAGAATACACTGTAAAAATTTCAGGAAGAAATTCGAAAAATTAATCGACATATATATGACGATTATTGGCACCTTTTTTAACCACCCCCAATACGGCTTTCAATATTTTTCAGAAATTGTTTTCTGTAGTATACACATTTCCCCCCAAAATAACGTATCAGTTATTGTGATAAGCTTAATATTTTTGGTGATATCGATAAAAATAATGAGTGGACAAGATTAAAAGTTCGGGAACGTCGGTACACGTCTACAATTTAAGGGCAGGTTTCTCGCAACCTTGTATCGTTGGGCGGTTGACACGATTTCGCAAAAACTTAAGGGTTGATTCGTGGATTCCTGCATTCGTGGATTGACTCGCTATTGAGCAAACTAGAATACACCAGATGAAATATTTAACGACATATTTTGTCAAATTAATATTATAGGTTAATAATATGATCATATTATTAACCTAAAATACACCGGTTTCATCAATAATTAAATGTTTTTTCCAACTTATTTGGAAAAAATCATTTTTTTCCCATTTTTTTATATCTTTTTTTCTAAAAGGCCCGCTACTTCCACAATTATTAATATTTTTAATACTCGTGGTTTGCGCGATAGCAAGTCAATCTGCAAATACAATGCCGCAAGAATTTTTTTATTGGCCCCTAAGTTTTTGTGAAATTGTTTCAACCGCCCAACAAAACAAGATTTCGTGAAAACTGTGCTTAATTGTAGGCGTGTAGTGACTGTAGTGACATTCCCAAACATTTAATCTTGTCCACTCATATTTTTATCGATATCTCCAAAACTATTAAGCTTATCACAATAGATGATACGTCATTTTAACGAGGAGAAATGTGGATACTGGGTACTACAGGAAAGAATTTCTAAAAAATATTAAAAGATGTACGTATTAGAGGTGGTTAAAAAAGGTTCCGATAATCGAAATATAATCGGTCTCGGCGAGCCGCTGGACTGTTTGCGATAGAATTGTTAATTTTTCGAATTAAATTCTAAATTTTTACAGTGTATGCTTTAAATGTTGTGCAATCAAGGTATGCAATAAGAACATTCATTTTTGAAACTGTTATACTAGAATGTACCCAATACACATAGATTATTGTTCTTTTCATTAAGTAACATGTTCTTTTTATTCATTAATGTTATCTTATTATGTGTAGAAATATGTTTTATTTTTTTCGGTAGGATGCGTATGTAAGCGTATGTACTAATTTCAATATATTATTTATTCTTTATTCGGACTTTTATTTTTTATTGTATTACATTTACAGCAATTTTGTAATTAGCAATTTAAGGAATTTTGGCAAAAATGGGGGGTGGGGGGCGCGTTTGCTCTGTTTTCGCCCCGGGCGCAGTTTTGTGTTAACACGGCCCTGGGTTCATGTGGCCTAAGCTGTGTCTGCCTCGAGCCATCCTGCGGCCTTCGTGACGGCGAGGATGTCGCTCGGCGGAACCCCTCTGATGGCGGATAAATCCAGCCATCTTTCACCCAGGAAACGTTGACGTAATGTCGAAAGTGCCGGACACTCGCACAGAAAGTGTTCTGCCGTCTCTTCCTCGCTTTCGCATCCTCTGCACATTTGGTCCTCTAAGATTCCAATGCGGCTAAGATGCTTTTTTAGCCTGCAGTGCCCTGTATAGATACCAGTTAGCAGTCTGAGGTTGCTTCTGGTGAGTTGAAGGTAGTACATTGTACTACCTTCAACTCACCACTTTTAGATGCCACATCTTTATTTTATTGTGAGCTCTTGTGATGTTTCCCAGTCACCAAAAGTGGATTTTTTATTCTAAATTCATCATCGTTAAAACATTCTGTTTCATTACTATATCTCCATTTCTAATTTGTTATATAAATACTGGTTAAAACCACGTTTTTTTTATTTAAAATAGTTTAGTTTTTATAGAAAAGACCTTATGGCTGCTATACCATTGTCTATGTTGTAATAGAGTTCAATTCTGGTTTAAATTGTGATATAAATTGGATTGAATGAATTGCCGTAAGGTCCTTTTTGTAGGAGCAGGTCACATATGTCCTAAAATTACCGAGTATTTCCATGATATCTCTATTTTTTGACCAAATATTCCTATGTGTATTGTTTTTCCAAAAAGTTGACTGAAAATACTGTTTTCAGTTCTGCTTGTATGGAATCTCCACAACCCATTGATAGTCTGAACGCGGAGGCTCCAGAGAAAAAGTGTAATGATGTAACTGCTGAAGCAACCCAATTCCAAGACCACAAGAATATGCGTATAGAACCTAAACTATATAAGTGCAACATTTGTACTACATATACCACTACAAAACGTAGATACCTGATAGATCACAGAAAAGTACATGCAGCGAACAAGCCATTTAAGTGTACCATATGCGAATATTCTACTGTAAAACGATGCGTGCTTGCAGAGCATATGAGTGTGCATACAGGAGAGAAACGATTTCAATGCAGCATTTGTGACTATGCTTCTGCAAGGCGTGGTACTCTTAAAACTCACATGAGAACTCATTATGGAGATAAGCCTGAACTCGAGAATACTACATTACTTGACGGGCAATCAACAACTGATATGACGTAAGTATCTCGAACACTTGAATGCAAAAGTGTTGCGTTAACCGATCACGGTTATGGCATACACTATATACACTGACTGGCGATAATATTCACCAATGCAAGATTTTTTTTTCAACCAAATACTACGAACGAACCCCCAACGTAATAACCAACAAAATCAGAAAAGCGGCTAATTATGGTTAATCTGTTATACAAATTAGTAAACTAAGATTTCAAATTATAGGAATCGCGGATTATGTGTATTTCTTCTCGAGTTTATTTTTTATGCATGTAAATATTTGTAACAAAGCAACTTAGTTAAGAATTACAATAATTACTGGGTGGGCAAATACTTATGGGCGGTAGTGTAAATTAGATTGACTGATTCGTAACTTTGAACATGCTAAGTGTGGAACGTGCCCTGTTGTTAAAAAATCCTTTTTGTCAGAGCCGATCACTTATATGGCCTAAAATCACCTGTTTCCTTGAAATCATTGTGCTCTTTTTATCAAACATTCATTTTTGTATTGCTTATCTTTATTATTTTTCAGATATGTCCAAAAAGTTGAAGAGCTTGAGTTTACCGAAAATACTATTTGCGGTTCTTATTGTACGGAATCTCCACAAACTGTTGATAGTCTGAAGGCTCCAGAGGAAAAATGTAATGGTGTAACTGCTGAAGCAACCCAATTCCCAGAGCATGAGAAAGTGCTTATAGAACCTGAGCTATATAAGTGTAATATTTGTACTACATATACCACTACAAAACGTAAATACCTGAAAGAACACGAGAAAAGACATGCAGCGGACAAGCCATTTAAGTGTACCATATGCAAATATTCTGCTGTAAATAAATGGACGCTTGCAGAGCATATGAGTGTGCATACAGGAGTGAAACGATTTCAATGCAGCATATGTGACTATGCTTCTCCAAGGCGTAGTACTCTTAAAACTCACATGAGAACTCACTATGGAGATAAACCTGAACTCGAGAATACTGAATTACTTGACGGGCAATCAACAACTGATATGACGTAAGTATCTCGAACACTTGAATTCTACCGAACACAACTCAGGGTTTTTGGTAAGAAGTACAAATAGTCTTTCGAAAATTAAACACCGGTATGTACTAAAAAGATAATATAGTGATAAACGGTAAACTATGTTAAATTAAGCGGTAATCCCTAGTGCGAAGCAAAAGAATCAGAAGGTTTTTTTGTGAATTTTCTGCGACTACCAATGAATCAATCAATGTGAAATTTTGAGGGCTCATTACTTGTCTTGAGGTGCAAACAAACAGTTTTTATTTAAATTTTTGACATAATAAATATAAAAAGTGATCGATATTAAGTGTTCCCCATTGGTGTAACTTAAATTTAGTTGGATTGCGATTCTTTAAACGTTACTCGTAAAATATAACTGCAAGTTTGTTTCAAAAATTTTAAGACCTTAAATCATTAGCAACTGTTTTCGGTAACAACCGAAAGTTTCATTCCCTAACAGGTTACGATGTTTCTCCAAACCCACTCATTTCATATCACGATAGAAAATATCAACAAATGTAGTCTGGCCGATACTTTCCTGTTACAGAAAGTATGTTACCTCATTTTTATATGCTACATTTCGTAGGATACGCATATGATAATCAAAAATTTACCTGCTTCACATTTTCCAATATTCAATACTTAAATTGTCAAAAAACGAACCATAAAGTTTTTAATAAATTATGGCCAAAATACACGGTACACACACTACACGGTCACTTCTGGGGTAATTTCTGTTGGGGTTTAGCGTCTATTTCTCTTTTCTCTTCACTTCCATGCGACGATTTTCAGCTTTTGTAGCAGTTTTCGGTCGTCCACCTTTCTTTTTGTTAGAAAGCGTACCAGTACTTTTCCATTTTCGAATGTTCCGCTCCACTGTTCTTCGACTAATTTTAAATTCTCTGGCAATCTGTCTATTGCTTTAGGCAATTATATGATGGCTTATCATTAATGTCCACGATTGTGTTGATTATTTTCGATTTTAAGGTTATGTTTTCTCGACAAATGTGTTGTGTTAACCGATCACGGTTATGGCATACACTATTACACTGCCTGGCGATAATATTCACCAATGCAAGATTTTCTTCTTCAACCAAATACTACAAACGAACCCCCTACGTAACAACCTACAAAATCAGAAAAGCGACCAATTATGGTTAATCTGCTCTACAAATTAGTCAAGTAAGATTTCAGTTATACGAATCGTGGATTATGTGTATTTCTTCTCGAGTTTATATTTTATGCATGTAAATATTTGTAACAAAGCAACTTAGTTAAGAATTACAATAATTACTGGGTGGGCAAATACTTATGGGCGGTAATGTAAAATAGATTGACTGATTTGTAACTTTGAGCATACGTGCCGGGTTGTTAAAAAGTCTTTTTGTCAGAGTCGATCACATATATGGCCTAAAATTAACTAATGTTTCCATGCAATCACTATGTTTTTTTACCAAACATTCCTTTTTGTATTTCTTATCTTTATTATTTTTCAGACATGTCGAAAAAGTTCAAGAGCGCGAGTTTACCGAAAATACTATTTTTGGTTCTGATTGTACGGAATCTCCACAAACTATTGATAGTCTGAACGTGGAGGCTCCAGAGGAAAAATGTAATGGTGTAACTGCTGAAGCAACCCAATTCCCAGAGCATGAGAAAGTGCTTATAGAACCCAAGCTATATAAGTGTAACATTTGTACTACATATACCACTACAAAACATAAATACCTGAAAGAACACGAAGAAAGACATGCAGCGGACAAGCCATTTAAGTGTACCATATGCAAATATTCTGCTGTAAATAAATGGACGCTTGCAGAGCATATGAGTGTGCATACAGGACTGAAACGATTTCAATGCAGCGAATGTGACTATGCTTCTCCAAGGCGCAGTACTCTTAAAAAACACATGACAACTCACTATAGAGACAAGCCTGAATTCGAGAATACTGAATTACTTGACGGGCAATCAACAACTGCTATGACGTAAGTATCTCCAACACTTGAATTCCACAAAACACAACTCAGTATTTATTGGTAAAAACTACAACTAGTCTCTCGAAAATTAAAAACCGGTATCTACTAAATCGACAATATAGTGATAAAAAGGAGACTTTGTTAATTGAAACGGTAATCCCTAGTGTGAAGCAAAAGACTGCGTATGTTTTTTTTTGTGAATTTTCTGCGACTACTTATGCATCGATCAATGTGAACTTTTGAGGGTTCATTACTTGTCTTCAGGTGCAAAAAACATTTGTTATTTTAATTTTTATGACAAAATGGCGGCTCTGCAGTGCACGGAAAGAAGTTTGATTTTTTAGGCGTCCCGTGGCTAGCAGTACAAGTCTCCAACAAATGTATCTGGAACAATGGATTTTTTGTCACGATATAAACGAGCATAGCTACAATGTACACATGGGTATTCAGAAATACTGATTTTTGCAAATTTAAGACAACTTTAAAACAACAAAGTCGATTTTTGAACTGACAAATCGGCCTTCATTGGTCTATAAAAATCGTAATTGTTTATCAAACTCAAAAATCGTGTATACGTTGTAATATAGTTCAATTCTGCTTTATATCGAAGTAAATGATACGTAACTTTGAGCACGTTGGGTGTGGAACGTGTCGGATTATCATAAGAACCTTTTCGTTGGAGTAGGTCACATATATGGCCTAAAAGTGCCGAATGTTTCCATGAAATCTCTGTTCTTTTTGACTGAACATTCGTATCTATAATGTTTTTCTTTATTATTTTTCAGATATGTCGAAAAAGATGAAGAGCGCGAGTTTACTGAAAATCCTATTTTCGGTTTTGCTTGTCCGATATCTCCACAACCTATTGATAGTTTGAACGCGGAAGCTCCAGACAAAAAGTACAATGATGTAACGGCTGAAACAACCCAATTGCAAGAGCACGAGAAAGTGTCTATGGAACCTAAGGTATATAAGTGTAACATTTGTACTACATATACCACTACAAACCTTAAATACTTGAAAATACATGAAAAAAGACATGCAGCAGACAAGCCATTTAAGTGCCCCCTATGCAAATATTCTGCCGTAAACAAAACGATGGTTGGGGAGCATATGCGATGGCATATAGGGAAGAAACGATATCAATGTGACGTGTGTGGCATTGCTTTTTTTACCGTCTCTAGTCTAACACGCCACATGACTACTCATACCGGTGAGAAGAGATTTCTCTGCGCAGTATGTGGCCACGCCACTGCATGTCACGCCATGCTTAAACGGCACATCCGGACGCACACAAGCGAGGAAGCATTTAAATGCAGTGAATGTGACTATGCTTCTGCATGGCGCACTAATCTCGCAAATCACATGAAACTTCACAATGGAGAATTGAAACAAACTTCATTAGTAGAAGAACATGCAAAGGAGGAGTTACCCTCATCGATTACAGGAGAAAAATCATTTAAATGTTCATTTTGTGATTATGCTAGTATACAACGTCATGAACTTACAGTACACGTACAGAGAAAGCACGCAAAAGAGAAAACATTTCTTTGCGATCAGTGCGACAAAGCATTTGTATGCCGTTCCTATCTTCTGGCGCATATAAAACGAACGCATAGGATAGGAACCCGCGCTGAACGTTTATTTGCTTGTAAGATTTGTGAATTTACGACTAAAGTGCTGCTAAAATTTAGAATTCACATGGCGAATCATACAGGTAAGCAAACGTTTAAATGTGCTGTGTGTCACTTGGTTGTTACACATCGTTCCGCTCTTATAATTCATATGAGATCACATACAGGCGAGAAACCCTTTAAATGTGGGCTCTGTGAATACTCGACTACAACTTCATCTATGCTGAAAAGCCACATGAAACAGCATACACAGGAGAAGTTATTTAAGTGTGACGTATGCGATAAAACGTTTTTACATAGTTGTAACCGTACAGAACACATGAGATCGCATACTGGGGAGAAACCGTATCAGTGCAAGGTGTGTGAATATAAATGTGCACGTCATTACGCGCTTACGACACATATGAGAACACATACCGGCGATAAGCCGTATAGATGTTCCGTGTGTGATTATGCTAATACGAGCAGTTGCAAACTTAAAGTGCATATGAAAACGCATGTGTGATTCGTATTTTAGCGCTGATTGTGAAAATTCACCAGACAACTGTCCACATTGTATGTACTGTCGCTAAAAGTCCTGAAACCGTTTACTTTAGTACTAGGTGTAAATGTGATTATGCTAGTGCATTATTATGCTTGTGATTATTCTGGTGTTTTGAGTTTTATTTAAAGTTTGTCACAATCTTTTTGCTTCACATTTGAATTCATTACCGATGTCCGTAGAATCATCTTTAGTAATAAATATTTCGATGATAAATGGTGCATTTTTGAATCATTGTTGAATTCTTCTTGATTACACTGTGCGATAAATTTTGATCAACTTTCTTCCTCCTGGGAAAGTTTAGCTAATAATGATTCTATATAACCTCCTGAACACATTCCCCCAAGGAGTTTTTCTTGGTTAGCTTGAACAAGCAGCTAAGAAAAATAGTCTGTATTATAGGTTAATAATATGGTGATATACAGGAGGGATGCAAATTTTAAATAAATCAAAAATTACAGCCACATCCTGGATTTGAACCAGGTTTTTTTTTTTTTTCCCTGGTTCAAATCCAGGATGTGGCTGTAATTTTTGATTTATTTAAAATTTGCATCCCTCCTGTATATCACCATATTATTAACCTATAATATATTGATTTGACTAAAATACGTCGTTAAACATTTTCATTTGTAATAGTCTGTATATTATGGCAACATAGTCCAGGCAAATCGTTTCTGAGGGTGTCTGTCCCAGGAAAAAAATATAGAATTTTTCTCTCTCATTCTATACGTTTTTTGGGGTGCTGAATACGAATTTCAGCGTTGCTACTTCCCACGGATGCAGCTTCACAACGAAAACCGCAAAAAAACTAAATAATTATTGGCGATTAAAGTTATAAGTTTGACAATTAAGTATCTGCACTACGTGTCTGCACTGTCACTCGGCAATGTCAATTATTGGCGATTAATGTTATAAGTTTGACTCCGAATTGTTTGTATTGTTATTCGACTCCGTAGATACGCATATCACTTGATAACGTCAAAATATTCATTAATATTATTCAAACGGAGGAAAAAATCATTGTATAGTCGGGCCAACCGGATCGGAATATAGCTATTTAAATGTAAATTAAAAACAAAGTAACAAAATGCAATTAAATCAACCAGTAATGCGCCCAATTATTATTATCACTATTTAATGTTATCATTATATTTCCTGATTATTCCTGCAAAAAAATAAGACCTTATACGGGGTGTGATGAGAAATGTTGTGTATGGTGCTGGTAGAAATAATATTAAATTGCCGCGAGATGTTACCAAACGTAAAAAGCTGATTGCTAAATTAATAGCTTATTTTGAACGTGAACGTGACCACGGCGGCCCTTTTCAGCCGATGAACTCTATGCAACTTAGTTTTCTCACCAGAAAAAACTTGTTGCACGCACCCTATAGACGTAAGCTGCTGCAAAATACGAAATGTCACTATCTCTATCTGTGCTGTGTCACCCCTCTACTAATATTGGCTCGAGCTTAGGACATAAAATTTTGTATGCACCTCGGGCATTACTTGATACTTAGACCCTCGGGCGACTTAAAAAGCTGTCGGGCCTGGGCCTATCGGCCCTCGACCTTTTTAAACGGTCGCCCCCGGGGCATAAACATCCGTGTACATAAATACTCGTACATAAATAACTATTATTGTTATTATACAGTAGGGTGGTCCTGATTTATATATCTAATATAAATATTTTTTTAATTTTAGATGCAGGACCTTCTCATTTGTTCTTATAAATACATCTTAATTCCAATTAAATCTGTCATCAAAAAAAAACATTAGCCCCTGCCCCAAGGGGAACAAAATTGAGAATATGACATTATATGGCTAAAAGGTATACCAGAAATAGTTATCATTTGTTAGATTTTGTTCATTGTTAGTGAGGACAGTCACGTAGCTGAAGATCATTGTATTTTAGATAAATTGAGTATTCGAAAATATGTGAAATGCTGATATTAAGATTCAAAATCTCAAACTCAAATTTCACAAGATTCATGGGCGCCCAGAAATATTTCCAGGGGGGTGCAAAACGACAGCCGGCCATGGGTTGGGTTAAGAGTTGACAACTCCAAAAAAATAGGGTTAACGGAAACCGGAGCTACCGTTCCGGCTTTTGATATAAAAAGTCAATGTTTATAACTTTTGCAATCAATTTTTCTATCATACCCTAAATTCTTGGTCATTAAAAGACCTAGTAGCCTTTCGACGTTCGGAGTTTTGCCGAAACGTATTTCATTCTGTTTCGGCAGCAAAATGTCTATAATGTTTGCAAAAATTCTTGCATAAATTTCTATCATACCTCAAATTGTAGGAACTAAAACACCTAGTAGCCGTCAGACCCTCAGAGCTTTGCCCGATCGACAAGAACCCCTAAATCACGATAATGTCCGTTCGAATAGCAAACGTATTTCATTGTGTTGCTGCAGCAATATGTCTATAACTTTTCCAAAAATGCTTGTATAAATTTCTATCATACCTCAAATTGTGGGTAATTAAAAGTTCTAGTAGCCGTCAGACACTCAGACTTTTGCACTATCGACATGAACTGTTAAATCGCGATAATATCCGTTCGAATAGCAAACGTATTTCATTCTGTTGCTGCAGCGCAATGTCTATAACTTTTGCAAAAATTCTTGCATAAATTTCTATCATACATCAAATTGTAGGTAATTTAAAGTTATAGAAGCCATCAGACCATCAGAGTTCAGACCATCAGAGAGAAAGAGAACATTCTTGCATACATTTCTATCATACCTAATTGTAGGTAAGTAAAAGTTCTAGTAGCCGTCAGACCCTCAGAGTTTTGCCCCAACGACATGAACCTCTAAATCGCGATAATTTCCGTTTGAATAGCAAACGCATTTCATTCAGTTGCTGTAGCACAATGTCTATAACTTTTGCAAAAATGATTGCATACATTTCTAACATACCCCAAATTGTAGGTATGTAATTAAAAGACCTAGTAGCCCTTCGACGATCGGAGTTTTGTCCCATCGACAATTAGCTCTAAATAACGATAATGTCCGTTCAAATATCAAACGTATTTCGAACATTTGCTGCAGAAGTTTTTTATAACATATGGAAAAATTGCTGCATTTCTATCATACTCCAAAAAAAACTAGTAGCCCATCTACGTTCGTTTACCACCTAAATGGTGGTAATCTCCGTTCGAATAGCAAACGTATTTCAATCAGTTGCTACAGAAAAATATTGGTAACTTTTGCAAAAATTGTAGTATAAACTTCTATCATACCGCAAATTGTAGGTAATTAAAAGACCTAGTAACTCTTCGACGCTTGCTAAACGGCGATAATCTCCGTTCGAATAGCAAACGTATTTCAGTCAACTTTTGCAAAAATTGATAACATAATCAGTTGTCACTTATTTGTTTCTGTTTTTTTTTTTGTAATTGAACATCTATGAACATTTGTGTAAATTCAGAAGTTTACTAATTGTTTTATTATTATTTTTTTCAATTAAATGTTGAATGTTTTTAACACTAGTTATAAATCAGCATGTATTTCATATTTTTTTTCGTGTTGATCTTTCCCTTGTTATATCAAAAGCCAGGGGGGTGCAAGTGCACCCCCTTGCCCCTCTCTGCGGGCGCCCATGCAAGAATTACGTATGGATATCGTTCGTTGATATATAATTTGTTCAAATTGTGAGATATAATTTGTTCAAATTGTGCAGCAAAAAATTAAAAGTTTCTAAATAACTTTTTGAATATACTATGATACAATTTATTATGGTGTTATTGTTTTAAGTTAGAATCTATCTGAAATATTCTGCAAATTTTTTTGTTTGGACGTTTCAAAATCAGAAATGAATATCATTTCAAGAACTTGGCGTAAGGGTAAGAATTGGAGTTTGAATGAAGCAAAAAACTATCGTTTTTATTAGTATTACTTGCTATGTTAAATTTTTATTTTGTATCTAAAGTTGGATATAAAACTTATGATGATTTACTTTCTTATTACTATGATTTTCGAAACCTACTGAAATGGTAGAGATATTATAATCCAAATTTTAGGGAATAAAAAACACATCGATATTTTCTATTATATTTTTTGTTTTAGTATACATTGGAACAAAGAAACTTAACATTATAATAAAAAAAGATTTATGTATATAATAATAAGTGTTCATGTGAGAGAGATTTCATAGTACAGATCTAACTCGTATATTTTGTGTCAACGCTGAACGACGATTGTTAAGAATATATAATTATTTTGAATATTTATTTTGAACAAATACTTTTATTTTTAACCAGTCCTTATTATGAAGTATATCAGGATATAGTCCCCGTAACTCCTCACACTCCTTTTGTTTTGGCGGTCTTTTTGCTTCTATATGCTTTTCAAAAAATGCCATTACCAACTTCTTTTGCTTTTCGGTCCATGGCACTAAAACTCGCCTTTTTCCTTTGCGTCTTTTACATTTTTGTTGTTTTATTTCATTATTTTTATTCTTGTTATTATTTCGATTATCGTTTAAATTACTGGCATTACTTACTGGAAGTAATAAATTACTGGAAGTTACAGTAATAACTGTAACTTCATTCCCTTTATTACTACTTACATCTTGACACGCGTGACTAGCAACATCAAACCGCCATTTTTCTGATATTAACTCCATCAATCTTTTAATATCGTCTTCTGCTTTTAAAGTTACGTTAGTACCGTATACAATTTTCCTCTTTAAGACGTTATTAAGTGCAATTTCACAACACTGTTTTAACGTAGTACCAAAATTTATCGCAAACGTAGGTGATTTGTAATACTCTTGATCAACATCGTATTTCGCTACGTCTTTCGTAGCTTCCACAAGCAAATCGTAAAATTGTGGTTTCAACGCCTGAAAAAGTGTGGTTATCCCTTCATGCGTCTTTTGCACGAAAATAAGAACTTTTGCTAGTTCACGCATCTTTTGCGACACACCATGCACAAAATTTTTCCGGTGAATTTTTATATAGCGAATGGCAAAACTACAAATTAGTTTATCCTTTTTGGCAACTAACGAAACTTTATCTGCACGCATTTTAGGAAAAACCGATTCTCTCAGTAGTGGGTCTCTAATAGTAGGTCTATCTATTTTTACCAGCACATTTTGATCTTCGACTTGCGATTCACCTGTCTTTCTAGCGATATTTTTAGTGCATGTTTTAGTGTGTTTCCGTAAGAATTTCTTGGAGTACAGTCCGAGACAATGGGGACAAGGTAAATAACTCTTGTTGAGGGCTTTTCGAACAGGCTTCAGTTTTTTAAAGTTTCCCCGCTTTCTTAGATGAGACAGTAATTCTTTCCGCTTTTTGCTACTTGCTGGGGTTTCTAGAATTTCCTGTACTTTACTTTCCATGGAATGATGTCTATATACATGTCGAGCAAAATTTAATACTTCCGTGTCACAAAAATAACAATGGTTTTTACTTTTTTTGCGTCGTAAACCGTTTAAATTCGGAAAAGGTAAAGTGTCTATGGACAAAATTGTTTCGAAACCGCTATGGTGTGGATCTGCCGTAGAGATAGTATCCTGTAAAGATAGTTAGCAATTAATTCTGTAATAAATAGTATAGAAAAACTATACGGGGTGACCCAATAATAGTTTTAGAAGAGTTTCTGTGCTGGAATTCAAATAATAATGAGAATTTATGTAAGTATACTAATTTATTTTCTACAAGCTTCATTTTGACATATTTAGGCCTTTTTTAACACTTTATTACTACTGGACTATAGTTATAAATGACCATGTAAGTGTAAATGGAAAAATTTGAAGAAAAATTTTCCATTTAAAATAGATTGCAAAAATGCTTCTTCTTTCCTTGTTTTTTTCACGTTCGGATTTAGAAAAAAAGTTGGGGGATTTTTTTGTTATTTATTAACTAATCTGAAATTGTTTAAACAACTAGGATTTGTTTAAACAAAAGTATGCAATGGTACGAACATATTATTCTATTTTTTGCAGAAGGTATTAAATTATTGGCTTTTTTTGTCATTTATTAACTAATTAGCAATTGTTTAAACAAAGATAACAACAATTTTGCAGACATATATTTGTTTAAAGGAAATTATTATTAGGAGCATTTTTGGTCATTTACTAACTAATTTGCAATAGGTTAAACAAATAATTGTTTATAAAAATATACAATGTTATTCTTCTTTTTTCTTGAGAAATCATTATTAGACTGTTGGCATTGTCTGTCTTTAATTAACTAGTTTGCAATTGTTTAAATAAATACCATTTGTTTAAACATAAATATACAATTGTACTGATTGTATCTTGTTGGTAAACATTATTATTATATTTCTAGTCTTTTTTCTTGTCTTTTTTCTTCAATTATAACTTATAATAATAATTAGTGTTGCAACCACAATACTTGTTAGACCGATATTGTAAAACCACCAAATTACAAAAAAGACCAGAAATCCTATAATAATTTTTGTCAAGAAATACGCACTAACATTGTATATTATTGTTTAAACAAATTTATTTGTTCAAACAATTGCACATAAAGTAACAAACTACAAAAACATGCCAACAATGTAACAATAATAATTTCTACAAAAGGAAAAACAAAAAAATATTTCTTTACAATTGGAACTTGTTTAAAGAATTGCAAATTCTTGAATAAATGACAATCATTTGTTTAAACAAATAGTATGTGTTTAAACAATTACAAATTAGTTAATAAATGTCATTAAACTGCCAATAACCTAATAATAATTTATGTAATAAATATAGAAAATTATGTCCACTACAATGTATATAGTTGTTTGAACAAATGATATTTGTTTAAACAATTGCAAATTAGTTAAAAAAATGACACAAAATACCAAAAATCTAATAATTGAAAACTTAGAATAATATGAGTGTAACCACATATATTTTTGTTTAAACAAATGGCAATTGTTTAAACAATTGCTAATTATTTAATAAATGCCAAAAAAGCAACAAAACGTGAAAAAAAATAAAGAAGGAAAAGAATATGTATTTTTCCAATGTATTTTAAATGGGTGCTTACGTTGACAGATGGAGGGGATCGTTGCCCGCCAGCAAAAAAAAAATAATTTGCAAGGTATTAATTTGGACCACCCAAATGCATACATTTGTATATTTTACCTGCTGCTGTACAATACTCGCTGTAGACGATCCCATTTCCAATAAAGTTCTATAGCAATCTGAATCCTCGGATAAAATATATGTCTCTAAGGCACTTTCATGCTCTGAAAAACTGTTCAGACTTTGACAAACCTCAGTTTCGCTATATTCTTCTAGTTTTGGTGAATGGTTCACATCAGCGGGATCCTAACAGATAGATACAATAATTACCTAGTTAAATATAAAAGAAATAGGAAGCAAACAGTTAAGACTGGAGAAAATAAGCCAATTGACATAATAAACAACTTGGGGTCCCCCAAGGTTCCCTTTTGGGACCCGTTTTATTTAATTTGTGCGTAAACAACAATAACACAATTGTCGAGATAGTGGACAAATTTAAAAATATTTAAATATATCAGGATTATATTTTACCTGTTCATCGTCATTTGTCGGAGACCGTGATATACCAATTGGCAACAAAGGTTTATTGCAAAACTGGTGATTTTCCCTTTGTATTGTATTTGAAGTATCGCTAGAACGAGCCATTGTATAGCGCAGTACAGGAAAATCTAAAACCAAAAAATTTGTATCTTTATTTCATATGTAAATTATATTCAATTTATTATGTTGTTTTTCAATTTAAAGTTGTTTACTCAGTTTGCTTTACGTTCAACATAATGTAACTCACCTTTGAATTCACTGTTAGCCATTATTTCTTGAATTTCTATATCCCGTTCAGTGTCCACCTCAATTTTGAGTCCACAAGCGTCAAAATCATCCGTACAATCTTTTCCTTCAAAGTCCTCGATGTTAGACTGAGTGCACCCTTTAGCCAAATCATTGAACATTTCTGATTTAACTAGAGTGCCTTCAATTTCAACTTCAGGTTTAATTGTTAAGTCAACATTGGATTTGGAAGCACAACTATTTATCGTTTTATCGTGTTGCTCTCTTTGATCGATGTCCTCACTTTCTGTCGCTAGATATTCAGTACACAATCTGTAAAACATACCGAAGTAACTATTGTAAGAATTTAGTAACATGGATATTACCTAATAAGTTGCTGTTTTGTATCAAATAGCAGCAAGTTTAGTCGTATAAATTCAAACATAAACGTTCTGTTTTTCACAGAGGGAAACATTGCCTGGTTTTAATATTTGGATATTTCGGTGTAGTTAGTATTTTGTGTAATAGGTTATACCAATAACAAGTATAACGTAAGAAAACAATAATAAAAATGACGTTTTAAGATTTTAAGGTTATGTGTTGGATAGGCCATCGGATAGGCAAGCCATAGTTGCAAGCCCAGGCGATAGATGGCACCGCAAGTTTTGGCTACCCTACAAAAAATAATACAAAATTATTATAGAAATTATGAAATAAGTTTGCAATAATTATCTTGTCTTGAAATTGATATAACCATGAATTATTATGAATCATGAATTACAGTTGCACCGAGTGAGTGCATAAAATTGTATAAATCAAAAACGCAACCCAACCCAACTCAAAATTATATCGATAATACAAATACATACTTTCTAAAAACCTAGACTGCGTCGGTTTTAGACTTTTACTACAATGCAAGGATTTGGTTTTAATTAGGACCCCCCCCTCTGCTTATGTCCCGCTTTGCCTCAATAAAATTCTGGTCACCTTACCCATACAGCAAATTAAATTTAAAAACTACCCCCCATTCCGTTTTGAGCTGGATACGCCCATGTGCGATTTGAGCCTAATTTCAATTTGGATATTTAGCATATTTACTCGTTTTCTAGCATATTATAGAGAATATTGCATATTTTGTCATACGTATTTGCATATTTTTGTCATTTGTTTTGCGTTCTTATGCTGTATTTACATAGATATCAGAATCAGGGTTGCCAGATTAGGCTCACAAGAATGATGGGGGGAGGTATAGTCGACAAGATTACAAAAAAATATATAAAATATTTGTTAAAAAAACAATATTTATTTTTAAAGTAAAAATATTAAAACAATTGATGCAGGGTCAACTTGATTCTGTGATTAAAAAACTCAACTTTGCGATTTTGACAAAGAATATAGATAATAATCGGCTTTACAGTTTCCATTTCCAAAAGCCACGTTCTACATGATTGCAGATATTTTGCGCTTTTTAACGGCTAAGAACAAACGTCTTCGAATACGTCGATTTTTTAGTATAAAAATACACATTTTGTTGTATTGGCAATCCCATATTTGAAAGTTATTTTAATATAACATTTAATTGTCTTAATGGTAGCGGAAGAAAATCTAAGGCTTAAAGACCTTTTAATTGCAAATATTGATCACTTTGAGTAGCATGGAGGTTGTAAATGGAATATAATATGTACTCTGGAACTTTATTTGCCCTGAATACGAATGCGAACTCAAAATTATGTAAGACATTTGGGAAAGTAAGGTCAAATGTCAAAACAGCAATTTTAGCAACATTAGTAAATCTTTGCCATTTGAACTCAATCTCCCAGAAATCTGTATAAAATACACAATGTAACACTAATTTTCAACTATCTTTTTCTAGAAAATTTCCTATGTTCGGCCATCATACTATTATATGCTGTTATTAAGCCAATGGTGTCATATAAAAAATATGTCGATTCCGTCTTAATTCGAAAATCATTGAAGGTCGGAAATTTAGTTCACGATAAATATGTGTGCATATTTTGCAACTCAAAATAGCGTTTTTTTTAAATAGCAGACCGATTTAGGGATTTTGTCATGTTTCAATACTTTGTGTTCTCACTGTATAATAGCGGTTTTAAACTATTGTTAATGTCAGTATCCGTAATGTTTTATTGCTTAGAAAGTTGTAGAACAAATTGCTAAGTGTAAAATAATTTGAATAACATTGAATATGTAAAATTCAACAAAGATATGTCTCTGTCTGCATATCGTCTGGTTAAAAGTAAAAGTAACTAACTAACATTTCAAATAATTACAAAAACCGGACTACTTTATAATACCAAAAAATATAGAGAATTAATGGATTTTAAGAACTTATTGAACTTATTTTAATAACAGTTATTGATCGTATTTTCGTTTAGACGCGCATTTATCAGCATTTGGCCACAATTAATTCGTGCTTCAATAAAATATATCAAATTGCAGTTAGTTAGTGACTTTTACCATTTTGCCTTTAAGCCGACGATATAATAGGTTCGTTCGAGCAGTCGTCAAAACCAGTCAAAACAATTGGGGATTCTTGTACGCATACGCAATGCAGGCTTTTGCAGGGCAAAACCGCCATTTGGCATGCGCAGGAGAAAGAATAAGTGCTTTATGCACTTATTTTGGTGCTGCTCGAACAAACCTATTATTTACAATAGGTTCGTTCGAGCAGTCGCCAAAACCAGTCAAAACAATTGGGGATTCTTGTACGCATACGCAATGCAGGCTTTTTCAGGGCAAAACCGCCATTTGGCGTGCGCAGGAGAAAGAATAAGTGCTTTATGCACTTATTGTACTGCTGCTCGAACAAACCTAATAATGTAATACTATTTCCTTCATGTTTGATTTTGCCGGAGATGCTTGAATGCCTGCCGGAGACCCGAAATAAGCCTTAAATGCTGCAGACTCCGGCGCAATGCCGGAGACCTGGCAACCCTGATCAGAATCGTTTCGCTACACAGTAGTGAAGGAATGCTTAGGGGGTTCCCTCTCTTGTATAGTTTAAAAGCATTTTTCTACAACGTTTCCTACAGCAGTTAAGCATTGGATCTTCGTACATTTCGTCTTATTTTGTGGATCAAAGATTATCCCGAACTCATTCTAAATAATGGCAGCGTGTTCTGTAAATACTGTAGT
This sequence comes from Melinopterus prodromus, assembly GCA_964023965.1. Lineage (NCBI taxonomy): Eukaryota > Metazoa > Arthropoda > Insecta > Coleoptera > Scarabaeidae > Melinopterus > Melinopterus prodromus. The sequence goes on from OZ030395.1 coordinate 12,614,224, forward strand.
AAAACGGTTATAAGCAGTATAAATTCTTATGTATTTTAGATACCATGCGATACAAAATTTCAAGTAATATAGCATTGTTGGCACTAATTTGCATAAAAAGAAATCTACGCAATTCAAATCTTTACCACAGCTTACATTACACCAATCGTTTGCTTCAACGTCAAAAAATGAAAGCGACGATTTATTCCGTTTTAACTTATGCAATGCATTAATTAGTTCATTTTTAGACCCGTTGTATGCACTAATTTTTGTCAAATATATTATTTTTTGTGCCTATATTTTACCTTACCTTTCAGCATATGTCTGCATATTTAGTAAGATTAAGTGCATATAATTTACAAAATATGTGCATATATATGCGCATATATCACTGTTTTTAGTGCATAAAATTCACAGCTCTAATTATCAGTATACAATGTCGACATTGTACTAGTATCTCTGTACAAAGTCCAGGGGTGCAGTATCAGATTTGAACAAAACAAACTGTACAATTGTGTACATTGAACAATTTCGGGGTTTGCTCGTAACATCAACAATCAATTGATCCACAGTCTAAAAATAAACCGTCTGCATCATAATTTGTACATCAGACACAACAAATCTAGCTTAACAACATTTGCTGCAGTCCTACACAATGGATGTTCGTATTGGTTTGATAATTTTATTGTCATTTGGTATAAAACTGGTGTGTATATTTTAACTTTAATTTTTCGATTAACAACTGTTTCACTTGCAGTGCATTTGCATAGAAAAAGCATATTATACAGCAGCTGTTGTTGAATATCGTCCTGTTGAAAAACATATTTATACTCCTGAAGAACGTACTATAGAAAATGCAAAAAGATATGTTGATTTATTGAAGTCCATCGATCAGGTACTATTATATGCCCACCAATGATATACGATACTGATATTTTTTCCTGATATATCTGACGTGTGCTTTCCGAGATATGAAATAAATTTTTGTTTTTTTAGGCTGTTGATATTGCCGTTTTTCCTGAAGATACATTAACACATGGTATATTTTCAAACGATCGAAAGGGAGTACTGAACATCTCGCCAATTATTGGAAAATTAGACGGATCTATTATACCTTGTAACCTGTCGGATAATTACCCACAATATTTTGTTGGGCTATCCTGTGCGGCAAGACAGTTAAAAACGTACCTTGTGATAAACATCGTAGAAAAGGCTGTTTGTTCTATGGATACGTTAAGTGATACTACAAGATGCGCTGCTGACAATTGGAACTTGTATAATGCCAATGTTGTTTTCGATAGAAACGGCGCAATAGTTGCAAGGTGAATCCGCTCATTAAAAACCACTTGCTGGATATATTTTTACTCTTTTCCCTTGTAGATACCGAAAATTTCATTTGTTTCGTGAATTTTCAATGAACGTGACGGAACAAGTTGAGTTATCCACGTTTACGACGGATTTTGGGGTTACGTTTGGAATTTTCACTTGTTTCGATATATTGTTCGAAGAGCCTTCTTTATTGTTAGTAAGGCAACACGTTAAACATTTTGTATTTCCGTCGATGTGGTTTTCCCAGAGCCCCTTTTTGACAGGTTGTTACTTAATTTTTTTTTCTTTCTTCCTGAGTGTATGATTATTTTTTTAGCGATGCAAACTCAAAATATGTGGGCTGTCGCTAACAATGTTGTGCTGCTTGCTGCAGGTGCAAATGACCCATTTGTAGGTAGTGGGGGGTCAGGTATTTATCTAGGTAAATATTTTTGATATTCTAAGAATTTGGTTGTTTCTGAAATATGGTTTTTAAACAAAATTATTTTTAATAATTAATTGCAGCTTTAATTTTAAGGTTAATATTGATGGTAATTGTTTGCCTTGTAGGTAGCAAAGGTCCCTTAAAAATGGGAGTAGTTGCCAAAGGTGGTAGTAAGATATTTGTCATTAAAATACCAAAAACTTTGGAAAGCACAGCTATCGAAGGGACAAAAAAAGTGAGAAATAATGCAGAAATCGATAAATTAGGGGCTGATATGGACAGTTTTCGTCTTTCAGTAGATCAAACATCAGGTAATTAAACAAATGATACTTTCTTATTTCATTATACAGGGTGAATCACTAGTCGCATTGGTTGATATAGCATTTATCTTTAGAGAAGGAATGTTCTTTTCTTTGCAATCATAATGTTATAATATACAGGGCTGCTTAAAAAAGTACATTTCTTTTCTGCCACACCTAAATACAACACCCAGTATAATTGAAAATAATATACCACCGCGACTCTAGTGCTTTACCGTCTATATATTTGTTATAGATTACAATATACATCCAATCAACGATAATATTGACACTAACTATTGCCACGGTGATTTTTGTTGTCACTTCAAGGTAAACTTTTCTAAGAACGCAACCACTTCAAACAATTTCTACAAATACAAGGCCGTTGTTTATTCGGGACTTCGAAAATATGATAGTACGAATAATACGTCTACGCAAGTATGTGCTATCGTTTTCTGCAAGGATGATACGGTATATTCTTGTGGACGTAGGTAACATGTCTACTAAAAAGTTTACGATCAAAATATTTGTCTAATAAACCACCTCTTTGTTTTAGGGTTTTTCCGTATAGCAGTATAGAATGGGGTACAAGATTCGATGAGATTATTATAACTGGTACTTACGATAATATCGTGAATACGATGCAATATCCTAGTACGCTGTTGAGCGACATTCGACCGTTGGCTTCAGATAGCTACAAGTGGAAAAGTACCGCCTTAAATGGAAATAAGTTTGTCGAAAGAACAATTCGATTGATAAAGCCGCAGGATCGTTTGATGACGTTTGGAATATTTGGAAGAGATTTTAGTAGAGATGACGAGAGGGAATTTGTTGATAGATTTGAGGTTGATAGCAATACATTGTAGTATTGTTAAATACAAAAATTTGTCAACCAGTGTTATTGTTAGTCAATTTTCTTCTTGCTTTGTGTTTTTTTTATCAATTATCTAACCTATTTTTCTGGCATAATACTGCGAAAATAAAATTATCCCACTTTTGTTCTGTCATATCTATATTTAACTTAAATATCTCACTATAAAAAAAAAACTGTTAAAACTTCTTTTGAGTCTTTGCATTATGTTCCTATTGTCAACTAGTTGGATTGCTTTGACATTGTTGTGCTGTTGAAGTTTCTTCTAGTTGTTTTTTGCAAACTTGCTCTATAATTCCGACAATTCCTGTTAACGGTGACACCATTAAGACCCGGTGCACACATCAGTGTGCACCGCACGGTGCCGCTGCGGCACCGCAAGTGCGGTGTGAGATACATAGAGACATGCCGCAGTCTGCCGCATCGATGTGTGCACTACCCCATAATGTCTCCATGTATCTCGCCGCAGCGGCGCCGTGCGGTTAAAACACGGATGTGTGCACCAGGCGTAAGTTTGCGGAATATCTTGAGGATAAAGAACGTTGGACCAAGTACACCACCTTGCACTTGTGTTAACACATTTTAGAGTTCTGTAATAATTATCTTAGCTATTTTTAAGTCTAAAACAATTAATTGTCCTCTTTGATAATGCTAGACTAGAGTTACTGTAGGTACTGCATTTATATTAAGAGATAGAAAAAATATTTTATACCAAAGTTGTTTGGTACATCGTTTTCTACTACGGAAAATTATTTTTCTCTATACATTTTTTACATTTTTTTAGCGGCTTTTTCTTGAGGTTTTTTAATGGGACATCCTGTATAATGTGTTGGATGTAATAACGCTTTAGGAAATTAATTGTTTTCAATTGAATATAAATTAAAAAGAACATAAGGGAGATTGCAGTTCGCAAATAATATACAGGTGTTCCATTTCAAAATCTCAAGAAAATACATATATTAAAAAATTACTGCATGCTACGATCCCCCTGTATAGCGCATCTAATTTTTCATGACATCGGCAGGTAGCTATGGTTTTAGTTATTATCTGACTGAATTTACAGGAAAATATCCGCATAGATGTAGTATTTACGTAGTTTTTAAAAAAAGCCTGCAACTGCCAATTTTTTTGACAAACCAATGAATATCTCAGAAACTATTTTCTTTTCTTGAGTACAATCTAATATACTTGAACAGACAACTTATTTAGTATATTTTGTATATGTTATAATATACAAGGCATTCCATTAAAATAAAAAATTAAATGGAATGTATAATTGAAAGTAATTTTACATTGTAAAAATCTGATGTGGCCAGGCACATGATCTTATCATACAATATATAAAATTAATAGTTAGCTGCATGAGAATCTATTTGATTGAGATAAATCGTGTCTGCATTAAAATTAAACTAGTTAGCCAGGATTTGATAGATATTCTGATACTATTGACAGTAGGTATTGTCAAAGCATCAGCATTTGACACTACCTACTGTCATTAGAATAATAGTTATTTATGTCACAAGTGCCGAAAGTACGGAATAGCACGACGAGCGGTGAAGCGGCGTGTCACCAATTTATTGTTTTTAGAATTAGATATAAGGGGTGATATTTCTTATCAACAAACAATCAAATTGGTGATCGTATTTTATTTGAAATTTGTATTTTGAACTTTGACGCACTAGAGCGGCAACGTTCCAAAGCGGTTCTCCAACCTCTGATGAAATCAGCTGTTTTCCAGAGTGACAGCACAAAAAAATATTTGTCAAATCCTGACTACTATGTAATTTCATATCAATGCCGATCTCGATCAAATATAATTTGCTCTTGAAGCTAAACTATTAATTTTACCTAAAAATGTCATAGGCATAAATTATTCCAAATATATTTTGTGGAAATGGCAGAAATGGCAGCTCATTTGCAAAATCCTTGAAAAAGACTTAGAATAAACTACCAGTTCCTTTGGACCCTTTTGAACCAAAAGCTTTTCAGCTCTAAGTTTGGTCATAAAACTCCGAAATATGAACTTTCGTCCCGATACCTTTAGTAGTTTCTGTGAAATCGTCGCCGCAAAAATCGTTTAAACACACACAGAAATTTTTTTGGATCTTGGTCATAAATGTTCAGGGGACCCATAAAGACCTATTTCCGCTAAAATCTCAAAATTTTTTTCGGCACGTTTACAATAGTTCATCATTTTGCGTATGATAAAGCAACAAGAAGAGACCAAACAACATTTGTACAAATTATTTTTTTATCTCTTAAGTTAATACAGTATTGACCATTCCACTCTAGTTACTCACCCTGTATATGCATTCTCGTTCATTACAAGTACATAGTCACCATCATCGACTCTTCGTCTTTGCAAAGATGAGGCTGTAGGCCTTCATTGGCTGGCATATCAACGTCAGAATCAATCTCATCTTCATTTTCCGCATAAAAAACCTCTTTACTTTCATCGATAATATCAGATCTTTTCAGTCCGCTTTCGGAAATGTTTCTAGAAGGAAATTCCTCATGAGTTTTGCCCGAAGACGTTGATGGTCGTTCAAGATCAACAGGAACATTAACACTTCCGCGTGTTTCTTTTGACACGTTTCTCTCGTACCCTTCAACCAGAGTTTCATCGTTACGCATACGCATTCTTCGCAAAACTTCATGCCGATTTCCCGATAAAACTCCGCATTTACCAAATTCCGCTACGAGGTTTTGAGTGGAAGTTTGTTTCACACCGTTCAAAAGAATTTTTAAAATGCCTGGGTATTCGTTTTTAGGTATCTTTTCATTGCGATTCATCAAGATTTTTCGCCACTCTTTCTCCATTGGTGCAAAATAAGCGGCATCTAACGGTTGAAAAAGATGTAACGCAGATGGTGGTACAGAGATGAATAAAATATCATTTTCGTGACAAAGATCGATTATCGTTTTGTTTATATGGGAGCTCATATTGTTGCCAACGAGGACCTTTTTTCCCGGTTGTTTTTTTAGAATGGGAAGCATCATGTTCGTGAACCAATCCTGAAAACTTTGGTAATCGAACCAGCCGAACTTGTTATGGTAGTACCGGGTCTTTTCCGGGCCATTATCGATCCACTCTTTGCATATTTTTTCCGATTTGTACACGACGTAAATAGGAGCTATATTTCCATCCGCATTGCCGCATATCATCATGGATAGGCTTGATTTTGACGATTCTGTTATCTTTTGGAGATGTTTGCTGCTCAGTTTAACAAACAGTTTTGGTGAGCCTGGGTCGTCGATTACGCACCTCTCATCGTAATTCCAAATATTCGATGCCGGAAGATCGGTAATTTCTCTGTCTAGGTAATCGAAAAACCTATTCACCTTTTCATCTTTGCTGTTATTGGTCGTCGCAATGGAAATTTGGTGTTCGTTCCTTTTGAGGAAATTCTTTGTCCATACATATCCCGGTACGTTGTTGGTAAACTTTTTTATTTTCCGACCTTTCTTATTCAAATAACTCGCGACGATCTGCGGTATCATCGGTTTATTCACTGGCTGTCCAGATGCTATTTTCTTGACTTGCGCAACTATTTCCGACTCCTCTGTTTGACTTAAGATAGACTGCCTTCTTGACTGTTTCCAAAGTTCATCTTCGTTTAATCGTAGGCTAAGAACATTCCTGGGAATACCGTATTTTTTAGATGCCGCGTAGAGACCCATATTCTGTTGTCGGATTTCATTTAAAATGGTGCTCATTGCTTCTCGCTGATGGTTTTGATAACGCCTTTTTACTGGTTTTCTATCGTATTCGCGAGGTAACCTAAAATAAGGACAATAGTTTTAATTCATCTTGCATGGAGAGATGGCAGTGCTATTATGAATTACACGAACGAACAATTTACGATCATCGTAAATTTTTTTTTTTTGCAATTGTCAAAAAATTTTTATTATTTATTTACCTGATACACTTTAAAGAATATTAATGAGTACGTTTATTTTGAGACATGTAAAGAAAGAAAGAAGTTAATAATAAAATAGAATACATACTTTGTTATATCAATATCATAATACAGGTACATGTTATGAAAATTGCACTGCACTGTGAAGAGAAAAGGTCAATATGAATAATAAATAATAAATAATTCAATAAATGGATAATTGTAAACTGAACAAATAATTATTTCAGAACGATTTTCTCGAGAGCCTTCTCAATCAATGCATTTAATGCGTGAGTCAAATACAACGTTTTATCTACGACGCATAAATTCCATTTTATGTACAATATTTTAAATGTTTGTCATTGGTGGTGAGGCGAACTGTCAAATAACTGTCATCCACGTATGTTTTGACAGACTTTGACACTAGCGTTGTATAATGATGACAGTTCGTTCAAATAATTAATTTAATAATTATTTGAACGAACTGTCATTATTATACAATGCTAGTGTCGCTATAAATATTGGCGTGTATCATGATGGGGATTATATAGTCATAGATACGCATGCAATGAACTTATTATATGTGAGTCATAGATAAAGAAGTACTATTACATTTGTGAGATTGTTGAATGTTTTCAAACCATCTGTATGTACTTTTAATATTCATTTATGAATTATTGTCCATCAGTTACAAATGTGAAATTAGATGCTTAATAGCTTTTTTAGCTGTTGATGAGAGACCTGCCGAGTTAAGAATTTTTAGGAAAACTAATTTATTGATCTATCAAAGTATGTCAAGATGTACAGGATGTTCCATTCAAATTCGTAAGTTATTTAACATTTAGCTAACCACTAGTTATTTGGGATAAGTAATTTATTATGATTTTTTGAAAAATGCCCGTTTTTGAATTTCCATATACAGTAGTTCTAAACACAAGGAATTCAGCGTCATTCCTTAACAAAATTGTTTTATTTCTGTTTTCAACTCTCACATAAAATTAAATGAAACGTATGAACTTCAATTTAAAACAGCACCCTTTCTGTTTAAATTATGTATCAAGCCTAAAAATGTTCGTTTACACCAACATGTTGCTATAATAGGAGGAACAGATTTTGCAAGAAGTGGATATAACTGAATATAGAGGCAAACATGAATGTTTTCAGCTTGCTTAAGTATTTTAAGTTATCTCACAAAAATACAGGCTGTATTTAAAACAGAAACATCAAAACATAAACGTAAAAAATAAAAAAAAATAGTGGCGAATTTCTTTACTTGTATTCGATGATGTACTACAGAATATAAAATTAGTAATTAGGTATAAAATACAGCAAAAAAATATTGAAAATAAGTTAAAAAAATATACAAATTAATCACGATATATTGTACCAAAAATTATTTGCTATCAATCGTTGTTATTAATCTTTCAAGGGTTATGTTAAAACATCTCCAGTTTGTGATGAGCTGTGACAGTGGTAATATGGTTATTTTGACATTTCTTCAACACAAATTGACCCTTTTTTTGCCTTTATAGTAGAAAAGTTTTGTCAAAAGATAAACAAAATTATTTTTATAATGTGGGTTGAGCTATTTGAACTATAATTGACAAAACCGAAAGACGTACAAGTAATATTCATTTTCTTCATGACAAGAAATCCAATATTTAATATTCTAAGAAGTTGCACTGAATATTTCATAATTTCAAACAACATATAACGGTTTACTTGAAGACGCGTAGAACTGGCTCTAAAAGTCATTATATATTGTACAAATAATAATCAACAATAATCGTTTTATTTAAAATGCAAACCGTTAGTCTATTTGCATCATGAACATCCATGACGTATGAATTCTAGTTATCCAATTTTATCTTAAAGGAAAAATCATCAAAATGTTTATTCGCGTTATTAATAAGAAAAATTTTAAATTTGACTCAATTAAACAATTTTTTTTGCCTCGACGTAATATTTTAGAGCAAATTTAAGATGGAAGAGCAGTTATTCACACTTTAACACTTTTTAAACCGACAATTTTTGTCGGTCTACTTGTAGTGTAAAATTTGAAAACGCGTTTTAGGCATTTCTTAGTGACTGGATTTAGTAAGTTGGTGGCAACCCAGGCGTTTTGATCCGGCAATTTTTGCTTTTTTCATTAATCCGGGATTACAAAATCTTTAATCACGAAATCAGTATATTGTCCGAGATTGGAAGCCATACTATTTACCCTATTAAATTAACATGCTAACATATATAAACCAACGAAAATGTATTTCTTTTATATATATATTAATAACAATGGTCGCTTATTCTTACATTTTAGACGCTTATCATTACTAACAAATAAAAAACTCTAGATCTTCATATGTTGCAAATAATTGCAACTTATAATTGCAAATTAGTTGCAACTTAAGCAACTCTGTGTCAACCAGTGAGGTGTCGTACGTCACAAATGGGTTATTTTTGTGCTGTGCCTTTATAGAAATATTCTTGCGCTATTGCTGCAGATTCCTGCGCTATAGCTGCGGATTTCTGAGCTCGGGCTGCATGCAATTGTTCGATTAGAACTAGCCTTTGTAATTCAGAATTTGTTAACTCTCTTGTTTCTTCTGTCTCGTTTTCGTTGAGAACTTCTTGCTTTTTACCAAGAAATAATCTTTTACGTGTTGGCGAGAATATTTCTTGCATTTGGAATGGGATATAATCTTCCGTAGAATTTGTAGGCAGCGTACGTTTCGCAACTACAGGCAGTGTTTTTTTCTCGATTCCTTGATCTAATAAATTTTTCTGGGTATCCAATTTGACTCCAACAGACACAACCCCTAGATTGGCACAAAAAATGTACTCGCTTGTCGTCATTTATTATTAATTACTTACCCGGAATTTTTCTGATTGCAGGGTTTCGGTCACCATCGATAAGCCTATATAGTGCTTTTTCCCAGGCGCACAGTTTAATTGGTCGGTTACCAGTTTGTCTTCTGTCGGTTTTTTTCTTTAACCTAGTTTTCATATTATTTATTTTCTTAAGTAGAGTCTTTACCGTTAGTAGTTCGCCAAAATTCTGACCGTATAGTTCAACAAGTGTTTGTAGTGCCGCATCTTTCTTTTTTTTTGCTTCTGGTAATTGCGATTTTGTTAGTGCATCAGGATAATCTTTTAGATTGATGGCTAAAAACTGCAGCGCATTTTCAGATGCAACGTTGTCCGTTTCTTCTTGTTCTAAATGAAAACTCATCGTGCTAAAAAGATGAACGTAAATGAATACTCCTAGCACTAACATACGTGCGCAATATATAAAATAATCTAATAGCATTACACTCCGTTGAAGAAATTCTAAAATTATCGCATCGCAGAGCGTTACAAATTGAAACTATTTTTATTGTAATTTATTGAAATTTTATTGAAATTCATTAATCAGTTTACACTGGTGACATGAAATTCACAAAACAGAAAACACAGATGGCAAAACATAACAAATAAAAAATAAATCCTAATTTTGTATAACAAATCTAAATAAAAAAAATAAATTAAATTGCGTATGTCCAGAAATTACAAAAATAATAAAATTAAACCTTTTAGACCACAATTTAGACAGACTTTGGAAGCTGGCGATGATGTCAAATGTTTGTATTTCTGTCTTGAGATTGGTAGATAGATATATAGAAATTTATTTGGAATCAAAACAAATATAGTGCACGTCAATAACAAAGTGAATATAAATTAATAAGATATGATATTGTTTATGAAATCAGAACTTCTTCGACACTGTAGAAGGCCTTTTCCAATAGATATTGTTTCAGCTCCTTCTGGAACGACATTAATTAACCAAAATTTTCATAAATTTATTATATTTTCAGGTGAAAACACCTTTTCAACAAATGGCATTGTTTCTTCACAGCTCTGTCGGTACTGGAGTGAAGTAAATCCACATTTCATACACTTTCAGGACGATTGAAACAATTTGTTTACAGTGACCCATTACAAGACAATGTAGAACTAATAAAACTAAGAATAATATTTGCGATAGAATCTCTACCACTGGCGGAAATTCGAAGTTCTTTGAATGGTATAAGTATTTGGTTAAAAAACTTCCGTTACCCAACCCATACTAAATCATAATCACTTACCTGAAAATATACTACAAAAAATTTCACAAGAACTAAACCGTATCCTTTGTAATGTCATAAGTGCGGTTTTTGCCACAAGGTGGCAGCACGAATATCATTAAAGGAATAAATACCGTAATACAGAATTCTTGTATACATTGTCATTGCATACATATCTATGACTATATAATCCCCATTATAATACACGCCAATGATTATGACACTAGCGTTGTATAATAATAACACTGCATTCGAATAATGACTTCATTATTTGAATGAACTGTCATCATTATACAACGCTACTGTGAAAGTCTGTCAAAACCTACGTGGATGATAGTTATGTGACAGTTCGCCTTGCCTTCATTAACAAATACATTTAAAATATTTGATATAAAATGGAATTTATGTGTCGTAGATAAAACGTTGTATTCGTCTCGCACACAACGGATATAAATCACTTGCATGTTTACGCGTGTAAACATCAAACAATCGCCTACGGCTCGCGTATTTATACCTTTAGTGATGTACTAGTCATCAAATAATATACTTATATATAATCTCAACAACTTCTAATATAAAAAAGGATATACATACGTTAAAGAATCAGTTGAATTGACGATGGTACAACTCTCATCATTGGTGCTATCTGAAATAAATGAGAAAACAAGGTTTTAACAAATATTTGAGAAACGGTATAAACATTTTTCAGTCTATATATAGAACTCACTATTAAATTCACTCTTAGCAGCCATCTCTTCAATTTCTACGCCCTGTCCATGTTTAAGCTCACGTTTAGCATCATCATCATCGTTAGAATCATTAATCAATTCCAATTTAACTTGAACCTCTTCAAACTCTACGACTGGTTCAATTTCCGTATGGACATTCCGTTGTATAGACTCGTATTGATCCGAACAAACTAGATGAAAATTATTACTTTCCATCGTTTGATCAATCTGATGATTTTCTTATATTTTCAGTATCTGTAAGACATAACAAACTGCAATGTTTTAATAGCCATGTTATGGCCTAAAAATCTGTGCGTTGTATCAAAGTGCGGAAAGCATAACGTTGTACTTTCATACTTACTTAATCTGTTTTATTAATATTAGAAGAAAATTGGAGTAGTTTCTTACAGATATTAACCAATATTAACACAACAATGGTGAAAATAGGAGTATTCGAAGTAAGGTTATGGTTAGGATTGGCGGCCGATAAAGTAGATATTCACTAGCGAAGCGACATCTACCGCCACTCCGCCACAACATATCAAGAGTCAGCTTCTAAGTTCTAACCTCAACACGGTTTTTATAAATCGTTTTCCTTGTCTTCGTAGATGTTCGTAACACTTTTCTTAACAAAATAAAGTCAGAATTTGCTCATTATAATGGATTTGTCTATGCAGATTCTTTCAGCAACTGGTGTTAAGACCTCTGTAAACTTGGCCCCTCCTTTTTCGAAATTTGGAATTCTGTTTCTACAGATCGTTTGCAATTCGTTTGCAATTGTTTGCACCCTTTTTATTTTCGTTTGCACCCTCACCGTTCTCGAGATAAAATTAAAACAAATTCGGAAGGGCCATAGATTCACAGTAGCCCCTCCTTTTTCGAAATTTTAAATTCTATTTCTACAGATCGTTTGCAATTATTTGCACCCTTTTTAGTTTCGTTTGCACCCCTACCGTTTTCGTGGTAAAATTAAAACAATTTTGTGAGGCGTGAACTTGGCCCATCCTTTTTCAATTTTTTTTTTCTACAGATCGTTTGCAATTATTTGCACTCTTTTTAGTTTCATTTGCCCCCCCCCTTCCGTTATCGCAATAAAATTAAAACAATTTTGTGAAGTGTAAACATGGTCCCTCTTTTTCAAAATTTTATTTGTTTCTGCAGGTCGTTTGCCTCTTTTTGCAATTTTCTATAGCTTTATTACCATTGTATTGCATTAGCTTGACTCTCATTGGTTTTGCACCCTGACAGTTTTGGAAAATAACAAAAATAAAAATAAATAAGTGTGAACCAGCTGACACTTATTAATTTAAACACAACTTTATTTACAAGTATCATTAATGGAGCAACACAGTTTGGATAGCAATTACTAAACTTAGAAAAATAACAAAACACAACTTACCATAAATTGAAGGGACAATAAATTAACCTGGGACCCTATTCTCGTCATCTTTTTGAAGCGAATGCGTGACTACGAATTGAGTAGGGATATCACCGGTTGCTCGTATCTATGAGCAAGTTTGTTTGTTGCTAAGAACAATAACACACGCGTCACGCCCATACGTTCCCATACGTTTGATTGAAAAGTATGGGCGTTACGCGTGCATTATTGTTCTTAGCAACAACCTAGATACGAACCAGAGGGCAACCGGTGATATCCCTACTCCATTCGCAAAGTCACGCATTCGCTTCAAAAAGATGACGAGAATAGGGTCCCTGGACATTAATCTAGAATTTGGGACTGAACTGCTATAAATTTAATACATATTCTAATGTTTCAAGTCTGTATGTATTTACAAAAAAAGAATAGCGCATACACATATACAGCGAGGTATCCCAATTTCCCTTCCTCAAAATTTTTCTTTTAGATAGTTATGTAATACTGAGCAAAAAAAGTCAATGGACTTTTTGAATTTGTTTTTCAACTCCCTTGAAGCCGCTTGAAGTAGTAACACAATAATAGTTATTTAACCAACAAGTATATTAAAAAGAGCGATTAATGATTTAGACTGTTTAACGCGCGAGCGAAGCGAGCGCGTTAATTGTCGAGAATTGTCGTTAATTGTCGTCTTCTACATAGATTTTTCTCAAATTTTTCTTCGCCGATGTCTTTTTAGGTTATATGACAATTTATGTAACTTGACACTGACAGTTCTAGAGAGCGGTATGTTTTGATTGGAAGGTTTCATTTCACATATGTTCGATTGGCCAATCAAACGACGTCATTGCGTCTTGTGATTGGCTATAACAAATCATGCATTAATAGAAATCGTGCATTAATGGAGTACTTTAATAAACGATTTCCTATTCACTAAACTGACTCATAAATAAACAATCGACGGAAAATATATTTTTAAATAAAATACGTATAAACCCAAAAAAGAACATCATCAAAAAAAATTTAAATAAAAAAAGATTTTAAAAACAAATGATGAAATAAATATGTTTTCTTTGTTATAGCTCAGCCTTTCTTCTAATGCTTTCTCAATGATATCCGTTATTCTATGGGCTTGATCTATAGTGGAATGCTTTTCTCTAAAACCAAATTGTTAGTTCCTTTCTCTCAATGATAGGTTTCATTCTGTTTAGAAGCAGCTTTTCAAAGAGCTTCGATATTGGTAACAATGATAATAAGCGATGTGATATGGCCTCATTCAGTGGTTTGTGTCGGCTGGTTCACACTTATTTATTTGTATTTTTTTTTTCAAAAACTGTGAGGGTGCAAAAACAAAGAGAGTGCAAGCATATGCAATACAATGGTATAATAAATCTATAGAAAATGATTTTGGAAATTGTAAAAAGGGGTAAGATTTATTTCAAACTTTATGTTAAATATATCTGAAAAACGGTAGGGGTGGAAACAAAACTAAAAAGAGTGCAAAGAAGTGAAGAAAAAAAATTATATTTTAAAAAGAGGGCCAAATTCTCACTTCACAAACTTGTTTTAATTTTTTCACGAAAACTGTAGGGGTGCAAACGAAACTATAAAGGGTGCAAACAATTGGTAACGAATTGCAAACGATCTGAAGAAAAAAAAATGAAATTTTGAAAAAGGAGGGGCCAAGTTCATTCTTCACAAAATTGTTTTAATTTTACCACGAAAACGGTAGGGGTGCAAACAAAACTAAAAAGGGTGCAAATAATTGCAAACGAATTCCAAACGATCTGTAAAAATAGAATTTCAAATTTCGAAAAAGGAGGGGCTACTGTGAATCTGGCCCCTCCGAATTTGTTTTAATTTTATCTCGGAAACGGTGAGGGTGCAAACGAAAATAAAAAGGGTGCAAACAATTGCAAACGATCTGTAGAAACAGAATTCCAAATTTCGAAAAAGGAGGGGCCAAGTTCACAGAGGTGCATCTGCGGGGGTCGCTAGGGTACATGGGCAATATAGGCATCAGCGCAACCTCTGTAAAATACAGCTCTACCAACCTTTGGTGTGTTAAGGGTGCCGAAACGCGTGCGGAACGCACCCGCAAATTGTACGTAAATTGTAAAAACGTACTTCGTACCGATCTTTTAATTTTGCTTTTAAATTTGAGATTTTTTGCACTCAAAGGGTATTAATTGAGTATTAAGACACTTTATTTAAATTTTTGCTGTTTAGTAGTTATGCGCCATCAAACACAGGAGTCAATATTATCGAAACGATAGAGTCATATATCTTATCTGACTGTATTAGTCTGTTTTTATCCAAATATATCTAAGTTCTATACCAAATAAATACCGTACCACCAAAAATATAACAGAAAACCAAATTGACTATTCGCCCGGTGCATACACCGTGGTGGGGACGTGAAAAACGATCTAAGCGCCCGTAGCGGAGAAATGCAGCCCCTTGCCACAACCCCGACAGCCAGGAAAAATGAGGATTGCGACGTTTTCCACATCTGCAAGCAGATTCACGTGGCACGGAGTTTTCATTGACGAATTCCTATTCAGATTACCTAACACGTCTGTTGTAAATAAAGTTTTATTTCGTCCATCATTACTAGATATTAATTTGATTAAAATTAAATTATAATGTAGAAATGGTATGATAGTGTCTCTTATCTTATCATTCCTGACATTATATAACAAATTCATACGCCTAGATTAATATTATATCGAGTACTTGAACAGATCAGACATTGAAGTCGTAGTTCAGTTGTTTCTCGAGTTTTCATTTTAATTTTGTGCAAATTTTGACTAAAGGTAAGTAACTTTAACAGTATGTCCAAGAGTATTTTTCAACTTAAGTTGTAATATATGAAACACATACTTTATTATACCGCTTTTGTATAATTTGTCTTCACTGATTTGCCACGTCTAAAATTTTTCATAATCTGTACGAAAATAGCGCTTTCCTTATTGGTACACTTTCAGATGAACGCTGCTGCAAGGAAAACGACCCGTTCCTCATCAGATGAGCCAGCTTATGTCTTTGAATCCGCGGGATACTGCAATTCTGGATTTGAAAATATGTATAATTTTCAACAAAGTAAAATGGTGAGCCACTCCTCTGTTATCTCTACTTATTGCCTTCTACTTATCTCCACGTCCTTAGATAGATATATTTCTTATCAAGAGTGATTTTTCTACAAATATGGCAGACCCAGTTATTAAGTATTTACGAATGGATTCCATTTTATTTCAGTTCTGCGACGTCACCGTGATGGTAGGGCGGGAGGAATATTCAGCACACAGGGTGGTCTTGGCAGCTGGCAGTCCATATTTTGCCAATGTCCTCCATGGTAAGTACTGACCAAGTTTGCTGTATTCATCCTAATGGTATAGTGGCCAGCTTGTGTCCGTAATAGTCTATGTTAAAAATTACAATTATGTTATTTGTAATCGGTTTCCGATTTGTTTAAATCTGCTATTAAAAAACTTTATATCATCCCGGAATGTTTGTCAACTGTTATCTTTCTAGGTGAAGATCGATCGTCAGCAAACAGAGTTGTAGAGATAGATTTGGGGGCAAGGTCCCCGCGGTCGTTTCAGTTGATTCTTCAGTACATCTACTCGGGAAAAATTACAATAACCACCGAGAATATAAGAGACATAATTATAACCAGCAAAATCCTACAAATAGCTTCTCTGGAAACGGCGGGCTGTAACGGCGTATCACTGCTATTAAGTCCTGCAAATTGGTTTACACTGAAGACTGTTGCAGGTTGGTCCAATATATAAATTTGTTTTCTTCCGTTTCAACGAATTAAAAATAACAAATGAGCTGAAGTAGGTATCGCTGAGTCTTAATTTGATTCTTTTAGGTGCAGAATGTCCTGAAGAAGTGTACGTAAAATGTCGTACGTACGCTTTGGAACATTTTGCGGAGATTACTGATACGGAGGCATTTCTTCGATTAAGCATCAATGAGGTATTGTGATGAAAACTGGTAAATAGAAAAAATAATTTATTTTGGGATTTTAGGTGAAAGAATTAGTTGGGGACCATGAAGTGTCTGTCATTTCTGAAGAGGAAAAGTACGCAGCTGTAATGAAGTGGGTGAAGCATGACTTGCTTGAAAGAAAGGAGAATCTCTTTGAGGTAGGTTCTTATATTTTGAGTAAATTTTAATGTTTAAATTGGTTTGACGTTGTTTGGTGACCTGAACAAATCACTGTATAATGCATGGATGCTCTTTTTCTTTAGCTTATGAAAGCTGTCCAATTGCCGTTGATGGATAATACATTTTTTATGGAGAATGTGTTTACGGAGAATCTACTAAGGCTGGACTTGGAGTGTATGACTCTTGTCTTAGATAACACTAAATACCATATGGAGATGCAATGTGGATCTGTATCGTCCAGTAAACCCGACCCACGCAAGCATTCCAAAAATCAACTTATGTCGTACATTTTTGCTACAGGGGGACTGGGCGGTAAGGTTAATATAAAATAAAAGGATTTGTTATGATTATCTTAATGAGTGGTCTATAGCTTTGTTCAATTTAATATTTATCACAAAATCATTTTAATATAGCATTCAAATAAAATGTAGGTATTTCCGTTCTCAATGTATACTAGTATAAGGTTGCCAGAAGTTTGAAATGAAAAAAGAGAACTTTTCAAATAAAAATAGAACAAAAGAGGACATTACAAGAATAAACAAAATTGATTGAGCATAATCCCAAAAGTGCTCCAGCCAAACGCGTGGAAGCACATTTTGAAATTATAGTGGCATATTTTGATAGATTTCTTTGAGCTGAATACGAGGCCGACCTGGATAGTTTTCTATTTTAAAATGTTTTCGAAAAAGTTGGGATTTTGGCAATTTTTCTCAAGTCATATGGCTGAAACAACCCTTTTCTTTACGTGTATCTTTCTCAAAAATGTCTTGCAAATCCACACAATTTGACCATAAATGAATTTAGAAAAACGATTAGAAAAATACATACACCTGTTGAAATATCTGCAGGGACTAAGATGGTCTGTGATTCACAACAATCGGATGATTAACATGGATAGTTCCGTTTTGTTTATAATACAAAAGTATAATAAATTAATAAATGAACAAGTTAATATGATCTTTTCAAAAGGGGGTGCTCTGGCAACACTATATAAATAACATTATTAATTTTCTATTAGAGCGTATGTATTGTGATTTTTTCAATTCATATCGTTATGAATATCTATATGAACGTAGAGTGCTGAAGGGGCTTTTGCAATTTCTTAAAACGTGTATTTAACTGTATAAATGTTATCAGGATTTGTACCTACGATTTAATTAATTGCTATATTATCAACGCTTAAACTACAATAAAATGAGGGAAATCGTAAACATAACTAGTTTATATGATAAAAATACAACTGAAATATGATCAGTTGTAAGGATAAGTTTCTATATTAAAACAATAATAATTTAAATTAACGATCCTGAGATTTGGTATTTAATTTGTACCTACCTAACTTTACAGATAGCTATTCAATGTCAGAATGTGAAGTATATAGTTCGGAAACCAACACATGGCATGCAATCGCATCCATGCAAGACAAAAGAGACAGGCATGCAGTTATTGGCCTTGGCCAACTCCTGTATGCATTTGGAGGGTCTGACGGTGAAAAAGCACTTTCATCCGCTGAGTACTACGATCCAAGGAAAGATACTTGGACATTTACAACACCTTTGCCGCATGAGAGACACGGTCACGGTAAAAGCAAACAAAATTTGAATTACCACTTACCAGAAATCTCCCCAACTAACCGGATTTTATTCTAGCTATTTGTTCCCTTAATGGCGCTGTAATTATTTGCGGAGGTCAAAATAAAAACGACGACATTTTAAGCACCGTTGAACAATTTGATGTGACGACCGCCCAATACAAAACGTGCGCAGCGATGAATACCAAGCGATCTGCCTTCAAGACGGCTGCCATTGGTAACAGATCAAATTTAATATTGAAGGTGTGTTGATTTTCTCTTCTCAGGTGATTGTATTTATGCCGTTGGGGGTTCGAATGGTGCGTCGCTAAATTCGGTGGAGAGGTTTGACCCACGTGAGGGCAGATGGTCTCCTGCACCATCCATGAGAACAAGCAGATATTGGCATGGAGTAACCGCATTAAATGACTGTATCTACTGTACTGGAGGAGATGGTAAGCTACTGTATGATGTAATAATAAAATTATCCGATCTTACGTATTAATTGATTATGTTACGTTGATACATTTAATGTTAATTACTTATACATACTTATTAATTTATTTCAATTAATTTCATATAGATTACACTGCAACAAAAAAATGTTTAGCTAATAATGATTTTTATGACTCCGTAAACACTTTCACAAAGGCGTTTTTCTAGGTTAGCTCGAATAGGCGAGATATTTGCAAATTTATTTTTAATTTTATTCATAATTTTAGTCCAGTCAAATGGTGTTTTGGCCACGAAAAAATATAGAACTATTTTTTTTCTATCATTCTCTATGTTTTGTGAGGAGCTGAATCCGAATTTTTGTTTCCCTACTTCCCACGGATAACGGCTTCACAACGGAAATCGCAAAAAAACCTAAAATTTTTTGACTTTTCTTCTGTTTATTGCCAAAAAGTCATAAAACTAGGCATTGTTCGACATAGACCACTATATACAGGATAAACCAAAATTATTGGAACACCGAAATAATTGTCCAACCGTTGGAAATTTCCAAAAATTGTCCAAAGAGAAGTGTTTTGGCTTTAAACAAGCTATCTTTTAAATATATTTTCAATATACAGGTGCTCATTTTATTATAGAAATTTGGTAAATTTTTTTTTAAATGGAACACACTGCTTTATATTATTACATTTTTCAACTCTAAGATTAATTCTAAAAAAATTTTATTCGTATAATTTTTTTATAAAATGCATTATCTTTTAATTAGAAGCTATTAATCAAAAATGGCCAAAATTACTGGAACACCAAAATAATTCTCCAAACAACCTCTCGTTTAAATGTAGTTTTAATATACAGTGTGGTCGTTTTATTATGGAAATTTGCAAACCATTCCATTTTCTAATACAACACCCTGTAAATTTTTATTTCTATAATTCTAAGATTTAAGTCTAAGAATACTTTATATAGAAATTTAAGTATTTTTAAAAATGCATTATTTTTGAGTTATGAGCAATTGAGCAAAACTACTGAACTGCAAATTACGAATATTTTCCAACATACATATCTACATATTTATTTTAATGCGGAAGTTTGAACATTTAATTTAATTCTATTTAATTGTGTTGTTATTTTCTCTTGAATTTTTTTACCCGTTTGGTTGAAGAAAAAGTGAAGAGTATAGATTAATTGTTTATAACCAAAAAAATAAAATTTTATAGAGAAATAATTCCAACATAACATTCTTACAATTTATCTTAGCATTACAAAAAGTTATATATACAGGGGTGTTCTGTTAGAAAAAAGACAGGTTTGCAAATTTCCATAATAAAATAAACACCCTGTATATATTTGAACAAGGGGTTGTTTGAACCCATAAAGCTTCTACTTGAAACAATTTTTTGATTTTTTACAGTTGGTGAATTATTAGGGTGTTCCGGTAATTTTGACTATTTTTGGTTAATAGCAAGCATATACATAAAAATAATGCATTTTACAAAAATATGATTCCCATAAAAAATTCTTAGAATTAATCTTAGTATTAAAAAATGTAATAATATATAGTGGTGTTCTATTTTAAAAAAAGGATAGGTTACCGATTTTCTATAATAAAATGAGCACTCTGTATATTGAAAATATGTTTAGACGATAGGTGGTTTAAAGCCAATAGATTTTTGTTTGAACAATTTTTTGATATATCTTACAGTTGGAGAATTTTAGGTGTTCCGGTAATTTTGGCTAAGCCTGTATAAAAATTAGCTTAATATGGCATAATATATCAACCCAATCTCGCGGCTATACGGTTTGGTCAGTAAGTGATTAAGATGTGTAATTTGTAGGGAAATTAATGTAGTTTTAGCACAATTTTAGCCTTTTTAACTAACTCAAAAACTACGTTTTAGATAAAGTAGGAAAATGTGCCCTTCTTTCAGCGCTCTCTAGCGGCCAAACCGTTCAACTACTCAACGAAAAGCCACATCCGTGGAAAGTAGCAAAGTTGAAATTCGGATTCATCACCCCAAAAAACATATAGAATGAGAGAAGAAAAAAAACTTCTATATTTTTTCCTCGGACAGGCACCCTCGGAAACGGTTTGACTGGACTATTTTGCCATTATATACAGAGTGTTTTCTAATCCGCTTATTCGAGCTAACCTAGAAAACGCCTTGGGGATGTGTTCAGGGGGTCATATAGAATCATTCTTAGGTAAAATTACACGGGAGGAAGAAAGTTGATCAAAATTTGTCGCACAGTGTTACAGAATAGAGTAGTAAATTATGCATTATAGATCATCGTGTTCCATCAGCTAACAGGTAGACACGAAAAGATAGTTAAAAGTGCTCTAATAATCATCCGTGTTTGATTAAGAAATCACCAACCGTTTATTCATGATAAGCGCACGAACCTCTCTGATTATAGAATATAAGCATTATTCTTTGTCTATTTGTAAAACTTGAATTGTCTTCTTGCATTTAAATTAGACGACAATTTGGTGGCTTTATTATTTTTAACTATATTAGCTGATCAACATTCTACTTGAGACTTACTACATTAATTGTGATTACAATCTTAAGTTATGATTTGTTCAATTTCCCGATGAAGGCAAACACTTTACAATGTTATCTGCATCTGCGACTTGAAACAAATGACTAATCATAATAATATTAATTACTGAATTTTGTACAGCAATATTTGCAAATTGGTTACACTTTCATTAAAATCCTATAAAAGATGCTACATAATTATGATTTTTTCTACTGCATTACAATAGTTTTAAATATGCAGTGGATTTGATCTTGAAAAACTAGAGATGCATTTAATTCTTGTAGACGATCCGAACAGTGGAGAACGTTTCGACATCCGCAAAAACGCCTGGGAGCCAATCCCTGAGATGCTCACTGGAAGGTTTTGTCACGAATTGGTCACACTGGATGGTTGCGTTTATGCCCTTGGGGGACCCGGAAATTCAGTTGAAAAATTTGATCCTAATACAAATCGATGGCTGGAAATGCCATCCATGCTAAAGAAGAGAATTTGGCTAGGTGCATATGTCTTGGATTGCTTGGATATCAAACATCGGTTAAATTGAAACCACCACTACAGTTTGCTTTTTACATCACGTATTTTAGTCGACAATATTTTATTATTTTGAATTAGCTTTGGAAATAAAGACATGTCTGGTGTATATAATATTTATAATATTTATTTGTTCATCCCTGTGTACCAATTTGATTAGAATGTAGAAATGGTAAGTACAAACATTTCAAAGAATTTTTTGTCTAAAATCAAATGTTCTGGTTATAAAATTGATCATTATTAAATAAA
The DNA here is from genome assembly GCA_964023965.1 of Melinopterus prodromus. Taxonomy (NCBI): domain Eukaryota; kingdom Metazoa; phylum Arthropoda; class Insecta; order Coleoptera; family Scarabaeidae; genus Melinopterus; species Melinopterus prodromus. Next base: position 12,636,748 of record OZ030395.1, read on the forward strand.
TTGTTTTTTTAATTATTGATGTACCTGTACCAGATGTATGAAGTTTAAAACCGGAGCATATTGTTTTAAGTACAACTGCATCACGTACATAGTTGATAGGAAATAAAACTAAAACTAAACATGTGGTGCAGTGGATGTACAGAATTACAACATTCGTTTTTACTTTACCTGTGTATTTCTTTCAAGTCCATAATGTTTATTGTACTATGAGCTGATGATAAAAATAATTAGCTTTACAATTTAAAGTCTGTTACTTTAAGTTAAAGATTCACAGGAATATTCACAACGAAAAAAAATAAAATATTGAAGCGTTAGAGGACATCAAAGGAAACCTCTTCCGGCGGACATGGTTGCACGGCCGGAAAGATTTTGCAAGCAGTTTTCCAGTTAGCCATAAAAACAAAAAAGAAATTGATTTTTTTTGTTTCAAAACAAAATGGCGATGTTTGAACACAAATTATCACTTTTAAGTACAAAATTAGGTTAAAAATTGTTTATAAGTAAAAAAGTTTTGAACTTATCGTAAAATTCGTACGTACTTCTCTAGATAATGTTGCTTCCGGCCAGTTTGAAAACTGCGGTTTTGAGAAAACACGGTTTAAAGTATTGTGTAACTTTGATGTATTGAATTGTTATATTTTACTATAATCAGCGATGCCTGGACCATATAATTATCTTTTGAAATTAATATTTTCCTCCTCTTGTTTCCTTCTGTTTCATTTTGACGACAGACGGGCCTGTTTTGCATCATCAGTCAGCGATGTCTCTGAAAACATGATACGCCGTGCGTCAGCCTTCGCGCAGAAATTATTGCAGTTTGGCCTGATGCTCATACATAATACCTCCACAATCTTCATAAGGCTGGATAATGCATCATTGACAACACATATATAGCTATACTTGCTGCAATATCTACAATTACTTGCCACTTGAAAGTGAAAATAGAAATGAAATCACCAGGTGGACAATTTCGTGCTGCGGCTTTTCATCGGTCAGAATGTATTGAGCAGTGTCGCCCAGATCTATTTTCTTCATTTTATCAATTGAATCATTATTACAACGAATGGCTAGTCCATCGTAAATTCAAAGCCCATTTATAGGCTTCTTGGTTAACTTCCCTAACTGGTTTTTGTCAAATGGCGGGGACGAGTGCCATTAGCTTTTGGACGTGATCTTATTTCCTTTTCTTATTCCAAATTTGCAAGCTTTGAGTATTTAGAGTTTATGAGAATATCAACAACATATCTTCAGCTGACCGTCCGAGACAGTTACGCCATTCTTTTTTTTGCTATTTTCTGTTGTCTTGTCTCTTCTTCTGCTGCTTTCTGCATACTTTGTTGACAAACCTTTATCGTAAAATGAGTGAAAAATCTGTCGAGGAAAGTCCCTGAATGCGCAAAACTATTCAATTCCATCTACACCTATTCTTATGCGCATGGCAAGGATACTTGCGCTATTCATTTCATATCCTTTTTGAACAAATGGGCAACTCGGAATGAAAGTTTGTTCGAAATTCTCACAAGAAACCACGATTTGAAATCCTAACACCAACAAAGTTCAAAAGATGATAATGAAACATCATCTCCTTCAACGACCACCAAATGATCTCAACGAGTACATCCAAAATATGTATCAGCTTCATTTGCGTAAGACATACCATTCAAGAGTTAGCAGGCTAATTTAGCTTATTTATGGCTTATTTCACCAATCGAAATTGGAGCACCACTCGGTTACCATAAGAGATAGACCGTTCCCTGTGTTAATTCGTAATCAGTAATCAGTCGTAATAATCTTATTTTAGTAAGATAGTGAAGGTTTCGTGTCGTTCCGGGCCATAATTTTTTTAAATAGGTTGTAAAATTTGAAAATTATAGTAAAAAGCCCGATTTTTTGCTTTGCACTGAATGCGAATTTGGAGTTCAAATTTCCTACCATAGGGGAAAGTTTTTGAGAAAGTTGATGATACTATCTCAAAAAATCTGATGTGGCCAGGCACATGACTATAATACTATTTATAAAATTAATAGTAAATAAGATTCTATTTGATCGAGATCGGTTGTATCTGCATTAAAATAAATCTAGTTAGCCAGGATTTGACAGATAATAATAATAACAAAAATAAATCTTCATTCGCAGAAAGAAAAACACTACAAAATGAAAAACACAATACAAAATGAGCGAATAAAGATCGGTTAGACATGCCACTGAATTGACTGAACAATTGTGTGTGGCTTTAAGTTAATGAGTACGCATACGCTCGAAGACAAAGAAAAATAAAATTAACAAATCATATAATACAGATTGCGAAACCAGAACAAACAGAAAATATCGGAAAACCATCCCTCCTTAGCACAAACTACACCAACCCATCAATACCCATCGAACAAATAATTTCCCTAGAATGGCAAAACATATCTCTGTCCAACGAAAGTACACCCAACACGTTAACCCCTGCTTTCCTCAGATAAACCACAAACATATTACATATCTTTGGTGCAACACTCAGAAATGATCTCTGGACAATAAACTTGCACGCTCCATAAAGGCAAACCCATATCTCCGCCCCTTGTAAAATAATAATGTGAATATGTACTTATAAACTCAGAATCCGTATATGAAATCTTTAGTACAGAGTGCAGGTAGACCTGTCGACTCATAAGCTATTATTCACACAATATATTAAATAAATACAATATATAAAATACAATAAAAAGTAGTCGGATTTCTTAATTTTCTTTTATTTTAGCAATCGCAACATGTTTTTTGTCCTACTGGGCACTTCTTCAAGCGCTATAGGAAATGAGAAATAACTTACACAATTGGCAATCATATCAAACTCCAAAAAACTCAATTGTAAAAACTCACATTTTGTCAGGCGCGGCCCGTAGGGAACATAAAACAACATAAAAAGGTCACAAACAAACATAAATGAGACTGCAGAACAGATTTTTTTCATAAAAATATCTCCATTATTCAAATATGATGATTGTTTACGTGCATATCCCATTTTCGTGCTAATATTCGTTACTGAGATATCCGCTTCCATGAAAATCTTGTTCGCAAAAACTGAAGAAAACGCAAATCTATAGAAGAGGCAATCAAATGGAACATAAACAAAAATTAAAATTTTTGTGGCAAACGGTTTACGACGAAAAAAATCTGATGTGACCAGGCACATGACTTTATCATACACAATATAGAATTAATAGTTTAGCTGCATGAGAATCTATTTGATTGAAATAAACCGTGTCTGCATTAAAATTAAACAGTCAAAATACAGCCAGTATTTGACAGATATTTTGATAGTCAATAGTATCGATAGTAGGTATTGTCAAAGCATCAGCATTTGACACTACTTACTGTCATCAGAATAATAGTTATTTATCTCACAAGTGCCGAAAGTACGGAATAGCGCGACGAGCGGTGATGCGGCGCGTCGCCGACGGCAGAGCGTCGCCGTCGAATGTGAGTCGCGCTATGTAGTGTTCGGCAGGAGTGACATCAACGTTTTTTGCGTTGCTTTTTGTGAAATACGTATTTTAAAAAAATTCAAAAATGATTATATTTCTGTATAGGACATGTTAGGTTGATACACCTTCTACGAAACGTCAAGTTTAAAAAGCTAATTTAAATTCTGACCGATTTATATTCGTTCATGACACATACTGTAGATGTCAAATCCGTAGCAACATACTAAAGTATAACTACACTTATCGCTATAATTTATTTACAATTTTCTCAATTTATCGTTTTTACTGTTAGATATAACGGTGGTCCTGTTATAATAATAGTTTAAGTTATTATCGTTTGGTTAGGCAACCAAAATAACAAGTTTACTTTCTTCGAGCACTGTATATATTTTTGTATCTTATGTGTTGTTGAATGAATAAAGAAGACTTTAGTTAAACCTCGACAGTCGTTTGAATAAGACCTACGAAATAAGAAACCCAAAGTATAATATGGCGCAGTCCAAGGAGTAAGAAATTAGTTAAATTAAAAATCAAGAAGAAAAATTAAAATAAAAGCGACAATGGAAGCCAGCAAACCAATTCCGCAAATGAATTTCAATGGAAATCTTTCAATAAACTGGAAAACGTGGATGCAGACATTCGAAATTTATTCTATAGCGGCGGAACTCAGAAAAAAGGAAGAAAACGTGCAATGTGCGCAATTACTTCACTTAATGGGTATGGAAGCCATCCAAATTTATAACACATTCACATTTAAAGAGAATGAACTCAATAAAATTGATGTGTTAAAGAAGAGATTTGAATCCTATTTCGTCCCAAAGAAAAAATTAACCTATGAACGCCACAAATTCATTAAAACACGGCAAGACATGGAATCAATAGAAGAATATGTGACGGCATTGAAGAACCAGGCAAACCAGTGTGAATTTGGGCAACTCAAAGAAGAATTAATCAAATTAATGCTTATAGTTGGCATAAAAGATGATCCAACCAAGGAAAAGCTACTACAGAAGGAAGATCTAAAATTAAACAAGGCCATCGAAATATGTATCCTTACTGAAAATTCCAGATCTCAATTAAAGGACATGAGAAGAGCCGAAGAAAGAAATGAAGTAATAGAAGAAATGAACAAAGGTCCAAGCAAGCCATATATTGCTACACGTACGCATTTAGCAAAAACAAGATGTCCACATGGTCCAAAATCGTCCAGTTTTCAAGGTACCAAAAAAGAAGCCACGTACAAGAACACGAATACCAATTGCAAGGTAATCCAAAACTGTTACAGATGTGGCTACACACATAAATGAATGCCCTGCTTTTGGGAAAAAATGTAATGTATGTTATAAATTAGGACACTTTGGAAAACTCTGTAAAAATAATGTAAACAAAAATAGACAAATTAACAATTTAAGTAATGATTTTGCAATTGATACTATGAGCAATAGTGAAAGTAAAGAACGAATTTTTGTAAATTTAAAAATAAATAACAAAATCGGAAAATTTAAAATTGACACAGGAGCGGATGTAAATGTAATTGGTTTTGAAACATATAAAAAGTTAGGCTTAGATGTTAAAAATATTAATAAATCATGTCAAAAAATATATTCCTATACAAAAAATGTAATTAAAATTTTGGGCACTATTAATTTGATCACGGAAATAAACAAATGTAATTATACCATTTTATTTCATATTGTATTAGAAAATTATGGAAATATTATTAGTTTAAAAACCAGTTTAGACCTAAATTTAATTCAAATAAATAAGTATATAAAAGAAATAAACTCTATAAATGAAATAAATGACTACAAAACAGTAATAAATGATTATAAAGAGTTATTTGAAGGAATAGGAAAATTAGACAAACTGTATCACATAAAAATAAATAAAAATGCCACCCCAAAGATTCAACCAATTAGAAGCATACCATTTCCACTTCAATCTGAATTTAAAAAATGCATTAATAACTTACTAAATCTCGTGTTCAATATTTAGTGGACTGTATGAATTGAGAAATTCTTAATTGCAAAATTGAATACGCGGTGTTTTACAACTCATATATATTTTTTATTATTAATACATAGTAACACTAATTTCTAGGTAACAAGTCATTTCCAAACATTATCTAACAAAATTGACAACATTCCGCCCGCCTTGAACTACGTTCGAAATATTAAGGGTGCAACATTTAAAAATGCGTGAAATAAAAATGTGCAAGTTATCAATGAACTAAATTCGTCTGAAAATGAATAGTAAGATGACACGAAATAGTAATCTAAATCTGTTCTGAATCTAAATTTGGGAACATACAAACTTTAGTTATAGGGCGTTTAAAAACAGATTGTTTGGCGCGAACACTCACTACCCGCACTAAACCATCGTCTCCTGGATGCAGCTCGACGATCCGTCCCATGGCCCAACGCAAAGGTGGTAAGTTATCCTCAGCAAGCAGAACCAAGTCTCCTACTCTTGGATTGTCAGTAGTTACGTTCCATTTGGAGCGGGTCTGCAAATGGTGTAGGTATTCTCGCTGCCAACGCTGCCAAAAGTGCTGACGAACCCTCTGGATATGCTGCCACCGCTTTAAAAGATTTGCTGGCCCTTTTAATAAATCGTACTCCATTGGGAGCATAGGTGTGTCTCCTATTAGAAAATGGGATGGGGTGATAACAGAAATATCATTGGGATCATCCGAAATTTTGGTAAGTGGCCTAGAGTTTAAACACACTTCAATTTCTGCCAATAATGTACAACATTCTTCGAATGTAAGCAAAAAACCCTGTGTAACTTTATAGAAATGCCGTTTGAAACATTTTACTGCTGCTTCATGCAGTCCTCCAAAATGAGGTGATCGTGGTGGTAAAAATTTCCAATTTATTTGGCGTGTGACTGCGTCAGTAATAATTTCATCTTCATGTTCATATAAAAATTCATAAATTTTCTTCAATTCTTTATTCGTACCAACAAAATTTGTTCCGTTGTCCGAACAAATAATTGAGCAAAGTCCTCTGCGTGCTGTAAATCTCCTTAGAGCAGCCATAAATGCTTGAGTGGTTAATTCAGTAACACACTCCAGATGAACAGCGCGAGTAACTAAGCACACAAATACTGACACGTATGCCTTACCAGTTATAGGTCTACCTCTTCTTTTACTTTCTTTTATGTTAATTGGACCTGCAAAGTCAACTGCGGTATGTACAAAGGGTCTGTCTGTTGGTTGCAATCTAAATTTTGGCAGATTTCCCATCAATTGTTCTAATGGCCGCGGACGAAATCGAAAGCACCTTAAACATGATTTGATAATCCGTTTTATAAAACTTCTTCCTCCGATTGGCCAAAATTTTGTTCGTGTATACGATAGTATTACATCCACTCCCGCGTGATGCAATTTAACATGATGTTCTGTCAGAATCAACCATGTTAAGCGATGCTTTGCTAAAATAATTGGGTGTTTATGATTTTCTGGGATTGATGCCTTATCAATTCTGCCTCCCACGCGAAGAAAACCTTCTTCATCTAGAAAAGGATTTAAGTTAAGCAACTTACTTTTTCTGTTTATGGGTTTTCCATTCTCTAAATCTTGTATCTCATTGGGATACATTTGCCTCTGAGCAAGTTTAATAATTATTTTGGATGAATGATCAATTTCTTGTATAGAAAGAGCACCAGCCTGCCGATTTAGTTTATTTTTACAATTGTTCCAAAATCTAAAACAATAGGCAATTACTCTTTTCAATTTCAAATAGGTTGAAAACTTTTCTAGCAAAATAGATATTAAATCATTTTCAATTACCATCAACGTAACAGTTTTCAACTCCAGTAATTCAGGTACCGTAAAGTTTTGGTTTGAAATTTCATTTTGAAATTGATTGCTATTTAAAAAATCTGGACCATTCCACCATAACTTTGCATCTTTTAAATTTATTGCTAAACATCCTCTTGACAACAAATCAGCTGGATTCATTTTTGATTGGACATGGTACCAATCGCTTGCCTTAGTAATTGTTTGAATTTCAGCAACTCTGTTAGCAACGTATGTCTTGAGCACATTTGGCTCAGTTTTAATCCAAGCTAGAACAATAGTTGAATCTGTAAAGCAATAAACTTTTCTAATTCTTGAACCCAAAGCTCTTTTTACATTCTTCAATAATTTACATAAAAGATAAGCACCATTAAGCTCAAGTCTAGGAAGTGAAATAGTTTTCAAAGGTGCTACCTTGGACTTTGAACAGAGCAATCTCGACCATGAATCACCATCAGTGCTATTGACATTTCTCACATAAAAGCACGCTCCATAAACTTTCTCTGAAGCATCGCAAAATGCCATAATGTCAAATTCATCTTCCAATTTTCCAAGATGCACTCTTCTAGGTATCTTCAAATCATTAAGTTTATCCAAATGTGTATAATAATCAATCCAGAATTTGCTTAAATTATCAGAAATAGGTTCATCCCAATCGAGTTTTTCTAGCCATAATTTTTGCATGAACATTTTTGCTGTCACCACTATAGGTCCAAGTAAGCCCAGTGGATCAAAAATCTTCGCAATTTTCCTCAAAATTGTCCGTTTGGTCATCTGACCACTGTTCTCCAACTTAACGGAAAACTGCAAGTTATCGTCATTTGCATTCCAATATAACCCCAATGTCTTCCTTGTCGTTTCTTTATCTAGAACTAATAGTGAATCATAATCTTCATTTTCAAAATCTAACATACAATTTGATCTCCACTTTCTTAGTTTGAATTTGCCCTTCTCCAGAAGTTCTGATAATTGCTTTCTCATATAGCATCCTTCTTCTGGACTATTAACTCCTGTTAAAAGGTCATCCATGTAAAAATCGTTTTTTAAAATTTGTGAAGCTTCTGGGTAATTCTCCTCTTCATCCATTGCCAATTGTTTCAGGCACCTAGTGGCTAAAAATGGTGCACTGGCTGTGCCATACGTTACAGTAGTAAGCTCATACGTATCTATCTCCTGTCTTTTACTATTTCTCCATAAAATTCTTTGTAATCCTTGATCCTCTTGTCTTACATTAATTTGTCGATACATCATCGTAATGTCCGCTGATAAAACAATGGGATAAAACCTAAATCTCAATACCATGTCGAATAAGTCACTTTGAGTTTTAGGTCCCACCATTAAAATATCATTGAGTGAATGACCAGACGTGGTTTTAGCAGAGGCATCAAAGACTACTCGAAGTTTGGTGGTCAAACTATCGTCTCTAACTACTGGATGGTGAGGTAAATAGTAGTGTTTAGTAACCTTTTGTGAAAAACAGTCTTCAACTTTTTTCATATGACCTAAACTTGCATAATCTTCTAGAAATAGTTCATATTTTTCCATTAGATTGGGTTCCCTTTGAAATCTTCTTTCCAAATATAATAAGCGTTTATATGCCATTTTCCTGGAGTCTCCTAAATTAGTCAGTCCATCCTTAATAGGCAACGCAACCCTATATCTTCCATCCTTTTCGCGTTCTACATTTTTTGCGAAATGTTCCTCACATTCTTGTTCTTCTTTGGAGTAAATTTGTACGTCTTGAACTTCTTCTAATTTCCAAAAGCGCTGCAATTCAAAATCCATTTGCGAAAATCCGTTAAAGTTACTTTTAATTACTGGTGGAAATAAATTGTATGTCTTTCCTGACGCCACCCATCCTAACTTAGTCTGCTGAAGAGTTATTCCTGTATTCCCTAACTTTTGCTGACCTTCCTCCAATAACTCCCAAAAAAGCTCAGCTCCAATAAGAAGATCAATTGATTTTGGAATCCAGAAATTTGTATCGGCAAGTTTTATTCCTTTTGGTACTTGTAATATACCCAAATTTAGTTTAATTTGCGGCAAGCCTTCTGTAATTTTAGGTATGACCAAACAATCGAAAGACGTTTTATAACTACTCATTCTAGATAATAGATTCACTCTAGCTTTTTGAGTCACTCTAGAACTATACTGATTGATTCCACTAATAGTCACATCAGCCTTTTCCCGGTTAAGTTGCAAATGTTTGCATAAATCGTGCGTAATAAAATTCATTTGCGATCCAGGATCCAACAAACAGGTGTATGGCCCTTGCATATTTCCTGCTGAATCCTTTATTTTTACAGATGCTGTAGCTAAAAGTACATAGGAAGCATTTCCTTTAGCAAAATTTGAAATTGTTGAGAGTTGTTGTTCATTACTACCAGTTTCAGGAAGTTTATCCAACTTAACATTTGTATGTAATAAAGAGTTATGATATTTTCTGCAAATTCTGCACGGTGGTAATTTACAACTGTTTGTTGAATGTCCTATTCTAAGGCAATTGAAACATAATTTTAGTTTTCTTGCTTCATCAAATCGCTTTTCAATAGTCAAATCCAGAAATTGCTTACATTTGTAAATAACGTGATCTATATTTTTACAATAATTGCACGAATGACTTGCAGTCGCAACATTTGTCACTTTCTTAATTACACCAAAATCTCTCTTCGTTTGTTGGTTAGGTTTGCTTCTCTCTAACATTTCTAACATCCCACATTTGTTACTCAAAAATTTCAAAAAGAATTCAAGAGAAGGTAAATAGTCTCCATCTTTTTGGCTTAACTCTGTTTCCCACTCTTTCCTAGTAAAGAAGTCCAATTTGCTAACATACAAATAAATTAAAATAGTGTCCCATTGATTGATTGGTAAATTCCATGCCTCCAAAGCACGTACTTGTGTTTTAATTGTATCAACAAATTGTCGTAGAGTCATTTGATTGTCTTTCGTAATGCTCTGAATTTCTAGTAATGCTTTCAGATGAGACTGAATTATTAGCCTTTTATTTTGAAATCTCTCAACTAATAAATCCCATGCAATTTTGTAGTTTTGGTTATTTGTTACTAAATTGCCGATAAGTGCCAAAGCTTCCCCTTTTAAACATCCCCGCAGGTATTGCAGTTTTTGTACATCACCCAACCGCTCATCACTATCAACAGCCGAAATAAATGAATCTTTAAATGTCGACCATTGATTATATTCACCAGCAAAGTTAGGCAATGTTAATGATGGTAATTTTAAACTGGATACTGCTCTACTGACTGAACTCATTTGGTTACTTGATACACCACTACTTGACGCATTAACGCTGCTAATTATTGTCCGGGCAGCTGCAATAACTTCATAATAAGCATCTTCAAAATCCTGCAAATGTGTTCCTACATCTTCGGCGTCCGTTAGTACATCAATTTTTAACTGAAGTCCTTCAAATTGCTCCAGCAAATGCTCATTTTTACTTAATCTAGTCTTTAATTGCTCTATGTCATTCTCATCGTGGTAAGTTTCATAAACAAAGGTTCTAAATCGTGTTAATTTTGCTTTCAAAAATCCCCTTTGTTGTTTCAAACTTCTCAACTGATTTTCAACATCGGTTCCAGTAAAATCGTTCTCCCCAGGCATAGTTACACAGTTGGGTCAAATAGAAAATAGTTGGAAGGATGGATGGACCAAATAAATGGAAAATAAATGGTTATAATAGATTGGACAAACTAGGGACCATTAAATTGATAAAATAGATACAATTAAGACTTTGACTGAAGAGTAGAGTGACGTAATAGCGGTACCTAATATACCTAATAGAGACACACCTACTTGGCTCCGTACGCTCGAAGATCTGCTCCTTCGCTGCGTTGTCCTGCTCGTTGTTACACGTAGGCCCTTGTAATGGAATCTTCTAAAGACCAATCTTCCAAAATCGTAGTACACACACACCGTATCGCGGCTCGAATGGACCAAAAAATGTTCAATATTTAGTGGACTGTATGAATTGAGAAATTCTTAATTGCAAAATTGAATACGCGGTGTTTTACAACTCATATATATTTTTTATTATTAATACATAGTAACACTAATTTCTAGGTAACAAGTCATTTCCAAACATTATCTAACAAAATTGACAACATCTCGATATAATTGAAAGGGTTCACGGTACATCAGAATGGGTAAATTCATTTGTTTTAGTAAAAAAGTCAACAGGAAATTTAAGACTTTGTCTTGACCCTCGTGAATTAAATAAAGTAATAATTTTCCAACCGTACAAATTACCGAACATAGACGAAATATCAAAAGAAATCAAAAATTCTACATGTTTTTCAACACTAGATGCATCAAATGCTTTTTGGAATGTCCCACTGGATGAAAAATCAAGTAAATTATATACGTTTGGTACGCCACTAGGCAGATTCAGGTTCAAAAGATTACCATATGGTATAAAAACCGCCAGTGAGGTATTTCAAGAGTATTTTCAGGAAATTTTTGAAATGCAAGGTGTAAAAGTTTACATAGACGATATCCTAATATATGGAAAAACAAAAACTGAACATGATAAAATTTTGGAAAAAGTTCTCAAATTAGCTCGAAAATACAACATAAAATTTAATTTAGAAAAATGTAAATTTGGTTTAAATGAAATAAAATACTTGGGTTACAAATTTAATAAAAACGGTATACAAATAGATGATGAAAATATTCAGGCAATTAAAGATATTGAGATTCCCAAAAATAAAAAGCAGTTACAGCAGTTTTTAGGTTTAATAACGTATGTTGGTAGATTTATTCCTGACCTATCAGACAAAACTTATCCACTCAGACAATTAATTAAAGACAAAAATGAGTTCATATGGCAAGAACCACAAAATAAAGCATTTGAAGTGTTAAAGAAAATAATTTGTAGTGAGCCAGCACTAAATTACTTTGATCCAAGAAAACATGTCACAATTTCTGTAGACGCTTCAAAAAACGGATTAGGTGCTGTTTTGCTTCAAGAAAGTCATCCATGTGCATATGCCTCCAGAGTAATGACACCGACTCAAGAAAATTACGCGCAAATTGAAAAAGAGTTGTTAGCGATATTGTCTTGACCCTCGTGAATTAAATAAAGTAATAATTTTCCAACCGTACAAATTACCGAACATAGACGAAATATCAAAAGAAATCAAAAATTCTACATGTTTTTCAACACTAGATGCATCAAATGCTTTTTGGAATGTCCCACTGGATGAAAAATCAAGTAAATTATATACGTTTGGTACGCCACTAGGCAGATTCAGGTTCAAAAGATTACCATATGGTATAAAAACCGCCAGTGAGGTATTTCAAGAGTATTTTCAGGAAATTTTTGAAATGCAAGGTGTAAAAGTTTACATAGACGATATCCTAATATATGGAAAAACAAAAACTGAACATGATAAAATTTTGGAAAAAGTTCTCAAATTAGCTCGAAAATACAACATAAAATTTAATTTAGAAAAATGTAAATTTGGTTTAAATGAAATAAAATACTTGGGTTACAAATTTAATAAAAACGGTATACAAATAGATGATGAAAATATTCAGGCAATTAAAGATATTGAGATTCCCAAAAATAAAAAGCAGTTACAGCAGTTTTTAGGTTTAATAACGTATGTTGGTAGATTTATTCCTGACCTATCAGACAAAACTTATCCACTCAGACAATTAATTAAAGACAAAAATGAGTTCATATGGCAAGAACCACAAAATAAAGCATTTGAAGTGTTAAAGAAAATAATTTGTAGTGAGCCAGCACTAAATTACTTTGATCCAAGAAAACATGTCACAATTTCTGTAGACGCTTCAAAAAACGGATTAGGTGCTGTTTTGCTTCAAGAAAGTCATCCATGTGCATATGCCTCCAGAGTAATGACACCGACTCAAGAAAATTACGCGCAAATTGAAAAAGAGTTGTTAGCGATATGTTTTGGCATAAACAAATTTTATCAATACGTATATGGTTCTAGATTCACAGTAGAAACTGATCACAAACCACGTATCTCTATTTTTCAGAAACCACTAAACAATTGTCCCGCAAGACTTCAAAAAATGTTGCAGACCACTTATCTAGACATTATTCAAAAATTCAGTACACCGACAATTTAGACTTAGAAGCACAAGTATGTGTAATAGAAAAAAATGTGACAATAACAAATGAAAAATTACAAACTTTAATAAATGAGTCAAATAAAAATGAAGAATTCAAACAAATAAAACAATTTATATCAAATCACTGGCTGTTTGGGGATGAATGGACTGTAACCTTTTCCTTTTGAATTATTTATTGTAATATTTCACAATATTTCATACAACGTATCATTAACAGATATAAATGTCATAGAACTAATAATAATAACAATGTTTTCGTTGCTATAAGATATAAAGGCACGGCCACCTAATGTAGACCGTTTTGGGCGCCATAACAACTCGAAATAAATAAAATACAGTATGTAACGCGTGAGCAAACCGCCCGCCTTGAAATACTAATTTCATAGTTAATTTTTTGGTAAAGGACATAATCGCGTCACTGCTGTCTTCAGAAAATGTTTGGATGTTTTTACAGTAACGACTCGAATGATGCCATCTTTGCCTGGATGAAGTTCGGTGATTCTTCCCATGTGCCACTTCATTGGTGGTAGATTTTCTTCTTTTATTAGTACAAGATCACCTTCTTTGATGCTACCCTTGGAGTCTTTCCATTTTTGTCGCTGTTGAAGCTCTGAAATGAACTCTTTGCTCCAACGGATCCAAAAATGTTGACGTAGTTGCTGCAATTTTTGGTGCAAGGACAGCCGATTATCTGGTATATGCACCACATTTTCTTCTGGTACTGAGGTTAACGTTCGTCCAATAAGAAAATGAGATGGAGTGAGAGGAGTGAAATCAAGAGGATGATCAGAAAGAGAAGATAAGGGGCGAGAATTTAGTATTGCTTCAATTTGCGTTAGTAGTGTTTCAAATTCTTCAAATGTTAATTTTGAATTACCTGCTACTCGAATTAAATGATGTTTTGTTGACCGTACACCGGCTTCCCATAAGCCACCAAAGTGTGGAGAGTGAGGGGGAATAAAAACCCATTTAATTCCATCGTTTTCAGATATTTCTGCTATCTCGTTTGCCTTTTGTTTTAAAAACATGCTCAACTTTTTTAATTCAGAATTTGCACCAACAAAATTTGTGCCATTGTCCGAATATATTACGGAAGGTTTACCGCGTCGTGACGAAAATCGCCTCAATGCCATTATGAAATGTTCTGTAGTTAAATCGCTAACAAGTTCCAAGTGAACTGCTTTTACGACGAAACAGATAAACAAACAAATGTAACATTTGGTTACCTTACAACCTCGTCCTTTTCTATCTTTGATCAAGAAGGGCCCAGCGTAATCTACACCAGTAATATTAAAAGGCAGTGATGATTCAATTCTAGTTTTTGGTAGGTTGCCCATGATAGGTCTTAGGTCAGTAGGTTTAGCGCGAAAGCATTTAATACAGGATCGTACAGTTTTGCGTGCTAAGTTTCTACCTGCAATAGGCCAATATTTTTCCCTAATACAAGCCAGCATATGCTGTGGTCCAGCATGAAGTAAACGCTTATGTTCGTATGCAAAAAGTAATTTTGTAAACGAATGATTAGAATCAAGAATAATTGGGTGTGTTTTATTACTAGGATGGCGTTTTTTAAACTGATCTAGTGAACATGGAAATGATTCTGATTGTGCAAGTTTAATCAGTTGTATCAAAGTACACTGAATCTCGTAGTGAGTTAAATAGCCTACTGTTCTATCATTTTTAATAGACTTACAATTAGTTTTAAATCTATTACAATATGTAATACAACGCAATAGTTTAGAGAAACTTGTAAAATTATCGAATAACGTGTCAGTTTTAGTGAGTATGAGTGATGTATATGACTTTTCTTTCATGTCAGGTATGTTTGTTTTTAATGTGATATTTAAATTTGGCCAAGCATTTTGAGAATGACAGAGCCATTCGGGACCATGCCACCAAAATTTGTTATTTAAAAGATTGGTGGGTTTCACACCTCGTGAAAGTAAATCAGCGGGATTTTCATTTGTTGGTACATGCCGCCAGTATTCTGGTTTTGTTAGCTGCTGAATTGAAGCAACTCGATTGGCTACAAATACTTTTAAAATGCTTGGTTCTGTTATAATCCAAGTTAATGCTATGGTAGAGTCACACCAAAGAAATATTTTATTAAAATTATTGTTTAGGGATTCAGATACAGTTTTAAGCAATTTTGAAAGTATCAGCGCTCCTAAAAGCTCTAGGCGAGGAATGGTTAATTTCTTCAATGGAGCAACTTTGCTCTTTGAGCATAAAAGGTTTGAATATACATCTCCAGAGTTGTTAGATGAACGTATGTATATACATGCACCAAATGCAGATTCACTTGCGTCACAAAATCCATGTAATTGAATGTCACAAGCTTCTTTACAAATGGCATGTCTAGGGATACTCAAATCATTTAATATATATAATTTATCATGTAATTCAAGCCATTTTGTATGATGAAGATTTGGAAGTGATTCATCCCAAGATAATTTAATTAACCATAATTCTTGTGATAGAATTTTTGCTAAAACTATGCAAGGACTAACTAAACCTAGAGGGTCAAATATTTGAGAGATTTGGGACAATATTGCTCTTTTTGTGACGCTTTTGCTAGAGGTTTTTAAATTAACCTTAAAAATTAAAGTGTCAGGTTTGCATGACCATAATAAACCTAATGTTTTAAATGACTCGTCAGATGTAATATTTCTCACTTGATGTTCAACTTCACCCTTTGAAATGCCATTGATTATGGCTGGTTCATTAGAAAGCCATTTTCTCAGTTCAAAACAACCCGTTTTTAATTTATTGTCTATAGATTTTCCTATTTTTATAGCATCGGCTATTGTTTCGGATCCAGTTAAGAGATCGTCCACGTAAAAATCAGATTTTATAATTTTCGAAATTTCAGGCATTGTTTGCTCGCATTCAATTCCTAGTTCATGAATACATCTAATTGCAAGAAAAGATGCAGCTGCTGTTCCATATGTGACTGTATTTAATGTATAACTTTGAACTTGATCATTTGTATTAGATCGCCATAAAATAGTTTGCAAATGTCGTTGAGATGGATTAATCAAAACTTGGCGATACATTTTTTGTATATCGGAAGAAATTACATAAGAATGTTTTCGAAATCTTAAAAGTATCGAAAATAGGTCGTTTTGTACAACAGGGCCTACCATTTGGAGATCATTTATTGAGTAACAAGAATCTGTAGGGCATTAACCATCAAAAACCACTCGCAGTTTAGTAGTTACACGGTCTTCCTTTAAGACACCATGATGTGGCATGTAATATGTATTCTTATTAATGTTTTCGCTTCTCACTAATGTCATATGATGAAGAGATTCATACTCTTCCATAAAATCTACGTACCTTGATTTAAAGTTAGGATTTTGTTTAAATCGTCTTTCAAGTAAAGTGAAACGTCTTTCAGCTTGTGTACGTGAGTCTCCTAATAAAGTTTCAGAGTGCTTTAATGGAATTGTGACTATAAAACGTCCTTCTTTAGTACGCTTTGTATTTTCTGTGAAGTTAATTTCGCAAAGTTCTTCTTCATGTGACAATGGTTTGGTTTTAGGTAGTTCTTCAGTTTTCCAAAATTTTTCCAATTGATCACTTAATGTATTATTATCAATTTTAGTGGCAAGATGACAAGTCACAAATGCAGTAGGAAGTTTAATTGGACCTGAAACTATCCATCCATATTTGGTTTTTTGGAGTATTGGATTATTTTTGCCTAAGCTGATCTGTCCAACGCAAATTAAACTCCAAAACATATCAGCACCAATTAGTAAATCGATTGGTCCAGGTTCATTAAAGCAAGGATCTGCCAATTGTATATTTTTTGGTATGTTCAAATTATGCTTGTCAATTTTTAAGGTAGGCATTTTATCCACTATTTTTGGAATTACATAGCAAGTTAGATCTTGATTAAATTTACCTCCTATTCCTTTAGTTTTTAAGTATATTTTCGCATCGATAGTCGACTTTGTACAATTTAAACCTAATACGGATATTTCAACTTTTTCAGTAGGTAATGGTAAACGTTTTACGAATCGAGTAGTTACGAAACTAGATTGTGACCCAGAGTCAAGGATAGCCCTAACCTTTTGATAATTGTTGTCTTTGTCCATGACATAAAAGGAAACGGTTGAAAGTAAAATGACTGGGTTGCTGGACGTGCTTGAATGAAATGATACATCTGTTTTATCTTCTGTACTTCGATTATCACTTTGTCTACTTAAATGTAAACTGGTATTATGCTTTTTATTGCATCTCTTACAGGTGCCACCTTTGCAATCTCTTTGTTGATGACCTGATCTAAAGCAATTAATACATAATTTTAGTTCCTTTACTTTGTCAATTCGTTTAGGTATGGACAATTCACGAAATTTTGGACAAAAATATAAGTAATGATTATCATTGCAAATTGGGCAATCTGGTGATGTGGTTATAAAAGATTTTGTGTTAGTATTTTGTTCTCTCGGCTTAAATTTCATAATCCCTTTAACCTCAAGTGCCTCTAAGAGATCAGCTCGGTTGTTTAAAAAATATTTAAATTGTTGCAGATTTTGTATTTCCTCGTGTTCTGATTTATATTTCTCCCATTCCCTAATCGTGTTATGATCTAATTTGGAAGAAATAATGTGAATTATGAGTAGATCCCATTCACCTGTTGGTTGACCTAGCATTGTCAAAGATCTTAGATGTTTTGTCACAGAATCTACGAGTTTTCTTATTTGAGTGGATGACTCTTTCTTAGGAGTTTCAAATTCAAATAGTGCTTTGACATGATTTTGTACTAATACACGGGTGTTGTTAAAACGATCACATAAAGTATTCCATGCAATATTATAATTGTTGCTGGTAAATTCAAGAGATTTTATAATTTCTTGCGTAGAGTCACCTTTAAGAGCTGCTCTAAGGTAATGAAATTTTTGAATATCGCTTATACTGTTGTTTAAATGGATCAAAGATTGAAAAGTATCGCGAAATTCTAGCCATGTATCGTATTGGCGATCAAAACTGGGCAACGGTATAGTTGGCAATTGAATAGCTCGAAATTTACCTTGATTGCTAAGTTCGATATTAACTGGTAATTCGTCAGCGTCTTCAACTATGACTTTGTTATGATTTGATGCTGTGTCATCGTCTAAGACTATACTTGCAGGTTCCCCTGATAACATAGAATTTGCCTTTGCAATGAGGTCATAATACTTATCTTCAAAATCAATTCGAACCTCTTCCTCTTCATTATCGGTGAAGTTTTCAATGGAGGTTTGAATTTCATTAAATTCATGTAATGATAACTTGATATGTTCTAAACGTAATTTAATGTTTTCAATGTTCACTTTATTAGGTGTAGAAAGTAACTCGAAATTGCCAAGATGCTTTTCAAACACAGTCAAACGAGATTTAAGTTGGCCACGTTTTCTTCGCAACGATATTAATTGCTGTTCAGACATAATGAAATATATAAAACTAACGAAATAGAGCAATACTTCTGAAGAACTTAGGATTGAAATGTGAATAGATAAGAAAAGTGAAAGGGTGAGATGAAGAAAGAACTTACGTCTTCCTCAGTACCAAGACCAAATGCTTAAGATGCTGTTGATTGTACAGACTGTAGGATGATTGTTGTTCCAGCAGTAATCGTTTTTCGTGAATTGTAGAAGATGCGTGTTCTTTGATGTTGACCACGGGCCACGTAGAACACGATCCTGGATTGGTTGAAGTCGACCACGGGCCTTGAAGAACCAAATCCTTAATTGTTTATACGTCGGTCACGGACCATGTATAACTTAGTGCTTGATATATACAATATGTTCTGCTGCTTGCTGCTTCCTTACATCCAATGACGACGGACCATTTTGTTTGGGGATGAATGGACTGTAAACTTTTCCTTTTGAATTATTTATTGTAATATTTCACAATATTTCATACAACGTATCATTAACAGATATAAATGTCATAGAACTAATAATAATAATAACAATGTTTGCGTTGCTATAAGATATAAAGGCACGGCCACCTAATGTAGACCGTTTTGGGCGCCATAACAACTCAAAATAAATAAAATGCAGTATGTACCGCGTGAACACTGGCCTAATAGTAAAAATAAAATAAATCAAAATTTGAAACCATTTTACAAATTAAGACATGAAATAACGCAAGGAAGAAATGGACTAGTATACATTGGTCAAAGAATACTTATTCCAAAATCAATGCGACACAACATTCTTGATAACATTCATACAGGTCATTTAGGCATTCAAAAATGCATAGAAAGAAGCAGAAATGCAGTATATTGGCCAGGTATCACCCAACAAATAGAAAACTTTGTAAAAAACTGTCACATATGCAGTAAATATGAAAATTCAAATCAAAGGTTACCACTTAAATCACATGAAATAATAAAGAAACCATGGCAAAAGGTTGGTCTAGATATATTTCAATAAAAAAACGAAATTTACTTACTAGTAATTGATTACTATTCTAAATATCCAGAAGTTATAAACTTAAATAAAAATATGACATCAAGAAATATAATAGAAAATCTTAAATCAATTTTTTCGAGACATGGAATTCCAAAAATTGTTATTTCTGATAGCGGAAGTCAACTTAAGAGTAAAGAATATGATGATTTTGCTAAGGCATGGAACTTTACATACATAAATTCTTCACCTTATCACCAGCAATCAAACGGTCAAACGGAAAGAACAATTCAAACAATTAAGAAAATGTTAAAAAAATCCCTAGAGGGGAGTGAAGACTTTTATTTAGCTTTATTAGCATTTCGAAATACACCCGTATTACATAGTTCCTCCATGGTTTCACCCCATCTCAAATTTTAATGAGCAGAAACCTTAGAGATAATTTACCGATGATTGAAAATAAATTACAACCTAAAACAATAAATAAAACTTTTTATAATTCCAAAATAAGACAAGACAAGGAAAACAGTAAGAAATATTATAATAAAAATACATCACAAAAGACATTACGAAAATACAGAATAGGACAAAAAATTAGATTTCAAATAACACCTAAAAGTACATGGCAAAAAGGAATAATTATAAATAAAATAAGAGAAAGAACTTACACAATTAAGAAAGGGGATGGAAGGCATATAATTAGAAATGTTCAATTTATTAAACCATATCATGATAATGTAGATTGTAGAGTATTTGACACCTGATCATGAAACAAATCAAAAACTGTCAAGATACGTATACGATGAAAATAATAGTGAACAGAATGATGACATAATAAATTTAGACTTGGAACAAAATATTATACCCGAAAATGACGAACCAAATCCGATAAATAATTGTAACGCAAACCCGAATCGTCGTAGAATTAATGTACCGTCTAGATTTAAGGACTTTGTAATGACTTAATAAAAAATTTAGAATTTTAGTTTAAATAAATAAAAAAAAAAGAGATGTTATAATAATAGTTTAGGTTATTATTGTTTGGTTAGGCAACCAAAATAACAAGTTTACTTTCTTTGAGCACTGTATATATTTTTGTATCTTATGTGTTGTTGAATGAATAAAGAAGACTTTAGTTAAACCTCGACAGTCGTTTGAATAATACCTACGAAATAAGAAACCCAAAGTATAATAGGTCCCGTGTGAGGACATAGCCCTAAAATCTTCATGTTCGATTAATTAGTCGTACCTAGTTGCACAGGTCACTAATGAACCCTACTAACCGATGCTTAAAAGCAAAATCAATTACCTAAATAATTTCAGTTATTTTTTAACGGTTGAAGTGGTTATATCTTTGCTGACCCAAAGTAGTGTTTTAAGCGCGCTAATGATTCGCCCGTGAACAATATGTTAGTTTCCGGAAATCTTTCGTTTGTAAAAATCAAGTGACAATGGAATTCCAAGTAGAAGGTATGTGCAATGTTGTAAACTTGTTTTGGTATCTAATAATAATTATTTACATCAGATTACGAGGGCGATACGCCACCTCATAGAATTTTATTTAATCCATAAATTCCTTTATGTTTACCGAAACTTTCAACTACATTCCTAAGTCATTCTAACAATGAAATGTGCATCACGATATTCAATAAAGTATAAACTTTCGGTCAGTTTTTGTATTTTTCACGGGAAGTCACGGCAAAGTTCTTAAAGATGCCCTCTACGTAGAGGGCATTTTTTTACAAAACCGTGGCGTCCGCACTGACGTCGCAGGAACGCTTCAAACTTGGCCATAAGAATAAATAAATAAAATATCACACAGATTTATTTCTATCACATTTTGATACAACTCTAATCTAGGTTTTACCCAACGGACATTGTCGGACACTGTTCACAACTGTTTGACAGTTAGTTTTCGTGCGTCGTTTTCTAGATCTTTCGCATAAAATTTTCGACTTTCTATGATGGAACTATCTACGTCAGGTATGTAACAATATATTTGTATTCGAAACCATGCATTTTAATGCATGCACTTTGGATAACGTCACGTGCAGTAAAACAACATTATCAATGCCAACTTGCTGCTTTGTTCTCGGAAAACGCACTATTCTAGTTATGTTCTAAAAGCGACTAAGCTGTCGTCACAACAGATACAAAAAATTTATAGCGAAATTAAGTTCTCAGAAAATTTTATTCTTTATGAAAGGTGTAACCAAAACTGCAACAGTGAAATACGTAAATTTCGGTGCCGTATACCGAGCGAGTAACGTACCTTTATTTTCATTATTATCGATAAACTTTATTTGGAAATGTTGTTTAGAAGTAAAAATTATATTCAAATATGAAGTCAGAGCCACCTACCTCGAAAAAAATATATTTAGTTTATTTCGTAATTATTACTCTTGTGACGAATATTAGTAAATGCCAGCGATACTAAAAACATCTTTCTAATATATTTTTTTTAGAAATTTAAATATTTTTTTTATATTTTTGTTATTTTAAAATACAGCCCCTTGCCATTCAGCAAAAATGAGTATAGCGACGTTTTCCACATCTGCAAGCAGATTCAAGTGGAACGGAGTTTTTATTGACGAATTCCTATTCAGATTACCTAAGTACCTACCACGTCTGCTGTAAATAAAGTTTTATTTCGTTCATCATTACTAGACCTCAATTTGATTAAAATTAAATGAAAATGTAGAAATGGTATGATAGTGTCTCTTATCTTATCATTCCTGTACATTAAATAACAAATTTGTACGTCTAGATTAATACTATATCGAGTACTTGAACAGACCAGATATTGAAGTCGTAGTTCAGTTTTTTCTTGAGTTTTCATTTTAATTTTGTGCAAATTTTGACTAAAGGTCAGTAACTTTATCAGTATGTCCAAGAGTATTTTTCAACTTAAGTTGTAATATATGAAACACATACTTTATTATACCGCTTTTGTATAATTTGTCTTCACTGATTTGACACGTCTAAAGTTTTTTATAATCTGTACGAAAATAGCCCTTTCCTTATTGGTACACTTTCAGATGAACGCTGCTGCAAGGAAAATGGCTCGTTCCTCATCAGATGGGGCAGCATATGTCTTTAAATCCGCGGGATACTGCAATTCTGGATTTGAAAATATGTATAATTTTCAACAAAGTAAAATGGTGAGCCACTCCTCTGTTATCTCTACTTATTGCCTGTTCCACGTCCTTAGATAGATATATTTCTTATTAAGAGTGATTTTTCTATAAATATGGCAGACCCAGTTATTAAGTATTTACGAATGGATTCCATTTTATTTCAGTTCTGCGACGCCACCGTGATGATAGGGCGGGAGGAATATTCAGCACACACGGTGGTCTTGGCAGCTGGCAGTCCATATTTTGCCAATGTCCTCCATGGTAAGTACTGACCAAGTTTGCTGTATTAATCCTAATGGTATAGTGTTCAGCTTGTGTCCGTAATAGTCTATGTTAAAAATTTACAATTTGTTATTTGTAATCGGTTTCAGAATTGTGTAAATCTGCTATTTAAAAAGTTTATATTGTCCCGAAATATTTGTCAGCTGTTATCTTTCTAGGTGAAGATCGATCGTCAGCAAACAGAGTTGTAGAGATTGATTTGGGGGCAAGGGCCCCGTGGTCGTTTCAGTTGATTCTTCAGTACATCTACTCGGGAAAAATTACAATAACCACCGAGAATATAAGAGACATAATTATAACCAGCAAAATCCTACAAATAGCTTCTCTGGAAACGGCGGGCTGTAACGCCGTATCACTGCTATTAAGTCCTGCAAATTGGTTTACACTGAAGACTGTTGCAGGTTGGTCCAACATATAATTTTTTTTCTTCCGTTTCAACGAATTAAAAATAACAAATGAGCTGAAGTATCGCTGAGTCTTAATTTGATTCTTTTAGGTGCAGAATGTTCTGAAGAAGTGTATGAAAAATGTCGTTCGTACGCTGTGCAGCATTTTACGGAAATTACTGATACGGAGGCATTTCTTCGATTGACCATCGATGAGGTATTGTCATGAAAATTGGTAAATGGAAAAAAGAATTTATTTTTTGGGATTTTAGGTGAAAGAATTAGTTGTGGACCTTGAAGTGTCTGTCATTTCTGAAGAGGAGAAGTACTCGGCTGTAATGAAGTGGGTGAAGCATGACTTGCTTGAAAGAAAGGAGAATCTCTTTGAGGTAGGATTTATATTTTGAGTAAATTTTAATGTTTAATTTGGTTGGACGTTGTTTGGTGACCTGAACAAATCACTGTATATCGGATGCTCTTTTTCTTTAGCTGATGAAAGCTGTCCATTTGCCGTCGATGGATAATACATTTTTTATGGAGAATGTGTTTACGGAGAATCTACTAAGGCTGGACTTGGAGTGTATGACTCTTGTCTTAGATAACACTAAATACCATGTGGAGATGCAATGCGGATCTGCGTCGTCCACTAGACCTGACCCACACAAGCATTCCAAAAATCAACTGTTGTCGTACATTTTTGCTACAGGGGGACGGGCCGGTAAGGTTAATATAAAATAAAAAGATTAGTTATGATTATCTTAAATAGTGGTCTATAGCTTTGTTCAATTTAATATTTATCACAAAATCATTTTAATATAGCATTCAAATAAAATGTAGGTACATATTTCCGTTCTCAATGTATACTAGTATAAGGTTGCCAGAAGTTTGAAATGAAAAAAGAGAACTTTTCAAATAAAAATAGAACAAAAGAGGACATTACAAGAATAAACAAAATTGATTGAGCATAATCCCAAAAGTGCTCCAGCCAAAGTCGTGGACGCACATTTTGAAATTATAGTGGCATATTTTGATAGATTTCTTTGACCTGAATACGAGGCCGAACTGGATAATTTTCTATTTTGAAAGATTTTCGAAAAAGTTGGGATTTTGGCAATTTTTCTCAAATCATATGGCTGAAACAACCCTTTTCTTTAAGTGTATCTTTCTCAAAAATGTCTTGCAAATCCACACAATTTGAACATAAATGAATTTAGAAAAACGATTAGAAAAAATACACACCTGTTGAAATATATGCGGGGACTAAGATGGTCTGTGGTTCACAACAATCGGATGATTAACATGGATAGTTCCGTTTTGTTTATAATACAAAAGTATAATAAATTAATAAATGGACAAGTTAATCTGATCTTTTCAAAAGGGGGTGCTCTGGCAACACTATATAAATAACATCATTAGTTTTCTATTAGAGCGTATGTATTGTGATTTTTTCAATTCATATCGTTATGAATATCTATATGCACATAGAGTGCTGAAGGGGCTTTTGCAATTTCTTAAAACGTGTATTTAACTGTATACATATTATCAGTATTTGTACCTACAATTTAATTAATTGCCATTTTATCAACGCTTAAGCTACAATAAAATGATGGAAATCGTAAACATAATTAGTTTATATAATAAAAATACAACTGAAATATGATCAGTTGAAAGGATAAGTTTCTAATTTAAAACAATCAAAATTGAAATTAACGATCCTGAGATTTGGTATTTAATTTGTACCTAACTTTACAGATGGCTATTCAATGTCAGAATGTGAAGTATATAATTCGGAAACCAACAGATGGCATGCAATCGCATCCATGCAAAACAAAAGAGCCAATCATGCAGTTATTGGCCTTGGCCAACTCCTCTATGCATTTGGAGGGTCGAACGGTGGAAAAACACTTTCATCCGCTGAGTACTACGATCCAAGGAAAGATACTTGGACATTTACAACACCTTTTCCGCATGAGAGATACGATCACGGTAAAAGCAAAAAAAATAGAATTACCACTTACCAGAAATCTCCCCAACTAACCGGACTTTATTCTAGCTATTGGTTCCCTTAATGGTGCTGTAATTATTTGCGGAGGTCAAAATAAAAACGACGACATTTCAAGCACCGTTCAACAATTTGATGTGACGACAGCCCAATATAAAACGTGCGCAGCGATGAATACCAAGCGAACTGCCTTCAAGACGGCTGCCATTGGTAACTGAGATCAAATTTAATATTTATGATGTGTTGATTTTCTTTTCTCAGGTGATTGTATGTATGCCATTGGGGGTTGGAATGGTGCGGCGCTAAATTCGGTGGAGAGGTTTGACCCACGTGAGGGCAGATGGTTTCCTGCACCATCCATGAGAACAAGCAGATATGGGCATGGAGTAACCGCATTAAATGACTGTATATACTGTACTGGAGGACTTGGTAAGCTACTGTATGACGTAATAATAAAATTATCCGATCTTACGTATTAATTGATTATGTTACGTTGATACATTTAATATTAATTACCTATACATACTTTTTAATTTGTTTCAATTAATTTCATATCGATTACACTGTGCAACAAACAATTTTCTCCCGGGAAATTTTAGCTAATAATGATTCTTTATGACCCCCTAAACACTTTCACAAAGGCGTTTTTCTAGGTTAGCTCGAATAGGCGAGATATTTGCAAATTTATTTTTAATTTTATTCATAATTTTAGTCCAGTCAAATGGTGTTTTGGCCAGGAAAAAATATAGAAGTATTTTTACTTTATCATACGCAGTATGTAAAGTATTGTAATCGTGCCGAAAAAAAAAATTGAGATTTTAGCGGAAATAGGTCTTTTTGGGTCCCCTGAACATTTTTGACCAAGGTACAAAAAAATGTCTGTGTGTGTGTGTGTGTGTGCGTGTGTGTGTAAACGATTTTTGTGGCGACGATTCCGGAGAAACCACTGAAGGTATCGGGACGAAAGTTCATATCTAGAAGTTTCATGACCAAACTTAGAGCTGAAAAGCTTTTGGTTCAAAAGGGTCCAAAGGATCTGGTAGTTTATTCGAAGCCTTTTTCAAGGATTTTGCAAATGAGCCGCCATTTCTGTAATTTCGACAAAATAGTTAAATAATAAATTAAAGTAGAGGAAATTTTGAATAATTTATGCCTATGACATTTTTTGGTAAAATTAATAGTTTAGCGTCAAGAGCAAATTCTATTTGATCGAGATCGGTCGCATCTGCATTGATATGAAATTACATAGTAGCCAGAATTTTGACAAATATTTTATTGTGTTGTCACATACGAAAACAGCTGATCTCATCAGAGGTTGGAGAACCACTATGGAACGTTGCCGCTGTAGTGCGGCAAATTATAAAATACAAATTTCAAATAAAATAAGATCACCAATTTGATTGTTTGTTGATAAGAAATATCAACCCGTCTTCATATCTAATTCTAAAAACGATAAATTAAGAAAATTATAAATAAAGTATAGCGATGAGTGTACTTTTATATTAGTATGTTGGTAGGGATGTGTCATGAACAAATATAAATCTGTCAGAATTTGAATTGCCTTTTTAAGGTGCGTTTTCATTAGTGATAATGGCAGTAGTAGCAGTCGCCGTTATAGTATTTCCAATAGAAAATTGCTAGTGACTTATGTTTATGTACATGCAAACTAATATGTGTCATTATCACGATATGTAAGGAATACTATAATTTCGTATTCTACCACCGCCATTAGCTACCATTACCTACCAATCGGAACGCACCTTTAAACTTGACGTTTCGTCAAAGTGGTACCAACCTAGCATTTACTATACAGAAATCATTTATTTATTTTTTTAAAATACGTATTTCTTAAAAAGCGACACAATAAACGTTGATGTCGCTCTTGCCAAAAACTAGATAGCGCGACTCGCTCACATGCGACGGCGACATTCCGCCTTCGGTGTCGCGCCGCATCACCGCTCGTCGAGCTATTCCGTACTTTTGGCATTTGTGACATAAATAACTATTATTCTAATGACGTAGTGTAGGTAGTGTCAAATGCTGATGCTTTGACAATACCTACGATTTATCTCAATAGAATAGATTCTCATGCAGCTAAACTATTAATTTTATATATTGTATGATAAAGTCATGTGCTTGGCCACATCAGATTTTTTTATATCATTCTCTGTTTTTTGAGGAGCTGAATCCGAATTTCTATTTTCCTACTTCCCACGGATAATGGCTTCACAATGGAAATTGCAAAAAACCCTAAAAATGTTTGACTGTTTTTCATTTTATTGCCAAAAAGTTATAAAACTATGCATTGTTCGACATAGACCACTATATACTGGATAAACCAAAATTACCGGAATGTCCAACCGTTAGAAATGTCAAAAAAATTGATTTTTGGCTTTAAACAAGCTATCTTTTAAAAATATTTTCAAGATACAGGCTGCTCATTTTATTATAGAAATTTGGTAACATTTGCCTTTTTTTTAATAGAATACCCTGCTTTATATTATTACATTTTCAACACTATTAACCAAAAATAGCCAAAATTTCCGGAACACCAAAATAATTCCCCAATTGCAAACAAATTCAAAAAAATTTCGAATAAAAGTTTTTTTGGGCTAAACAACCTCTCGTTTAAATGTAGTTTTAATATACAGTGTGGTCGTTTTATTATGGAAATTTGCAAACTATTCCATTTTATAATACAACACTCTGAAATTTTTATTTCTATAATTCTAAGATTAATTCTAAGAATACTTTATAGAAATATAAGTATTTTTGAAAATGGTTTATTTTTGAGTTATGACAAATTAAGCAACTACTCAACTGCAAATGAAGAATATTTGCCCACATACACATTTATTTTAATGTGACAGTTTGAACATTTAATTTAATTCTATTTAATTGTGTTGTTATTTTCCCTTGATTTTTTACTCGTTTGGTTGAAGAAAAAGTTCAAAAAAAGAAAAAGTTCAGAGTATTAATTAATTGTTTATAACCAAAAAATTTAAATTTTATAGAGAAATAATTCCAACATAACTTAGTATTTATCTTAACATTAAAAAAAGTTAAATATACAGGATATTCTGTTAGAAAAAGGACAGGTTTGCAAATTTCTATAATAAAATAAACAACCTGTATATTAAAAATCTGATGTGGCCAAGCACATGACTTTATCATACAATATATAAAATTAATAGTTTAGCTGCATGAGAATCTATTCTATTGAGATAAATCGTAGGTATTGTCAAAGCATCAGCATTTGACACTACCTACACTACGTCATTAGAATAATAGTTATTTATGTCACAAATGCCAAAAGTACGGAATAGCTCGACGAGCGGTGATGCGGCGCGACACCGAAGGCGGAATGTCGCCGTCGCATGTGAGCGAGTCGCGCTATCTAGTTTTTGGCAGGAGCGACATCAACGTTTATTGTGTCGCTTTTTAAGAAATACGTATTTTAAAAAAATAAATAAATGATTTCTGTATAGTAAATGCTAGGTTGGTACCACTTTGACGAAACGTCAAGTTTAAAGGTGCGTTCCGATTGGTAGGTAATGGTAGCTAATGGCGGTGGTAGAATACGAAATTATAGTATTTCTTACATATCGTGATAATGACACATATTAGTTTGCATGTACATAAACATAAGTCACTAGCAATTTTCTATTGGAAATACTATAACGGCGACTGCTACCACTGCCATTATCACTAATGAAAACGCACCTTAAAAAGGCAATTCAAATTCTGACAGATTTATATTTGTTCATGACACATCCCTACCAACATACTAA
This sequence comes from Melinopterus prodromus, assembly GCA_964023965.1. Taxonomy (NCBI): domain Eukaryota; kingdom Metazoa; phylum Arthropoda; class Insecta; order Coleoptera; family Scarabaeidae; genus Melinopterus; species Melinopterus prodromus. Next base: position 12,666,136 of record OZ030395.1, read on the forward strand.
TATAAAAGTACACTCATCGCTATACTTTATTTATAATTTTCTTAATTTATCGTTTTTAGAATTAGATATGAAGACGGGTTGATATTTCTTATCAACAAACAATCAAATTGGTGATCTTATTTTATTTGAAATTTGTATTTTATAATTTGCCGCACTACAGCGGCAACGTTCCATAGTGGTTCTCCAACCTCTGATGAGATCAGCTGTTTTCGTATGTGACAACACAATAAAATATTTGTCAAAATTCTGGCTACTATGTAATTTCATATCAATGCAGATGCGACCGATCTCGATCAAATAGAATTTGCTCTTGACGCTAAACTATTAATTTTACCAAAAAATGTCATAGGCATAAATTATTCAAAATTTCCTCTACTTTAATTTATTATTTAACTATTTTGTCGAAATTACAGAAATGGCGGCTCATTTGCAAAATCCTTGAAAAAGGCTTCGAATAAACTACCAGATCCTTTGGACCCTTTTGAACCAAAAGCTTTTCAGCTCTAAGTTTGGTCATGAAACTTCTAGATATGAACTTTCGTCCCGATACCTTCAGTGGTTTCTCCGGAATCGTCGCCACAAAAATCGTTTACACACACACGCACACACACACACACACACACACACACACAGACATTTTTTTGTACCTTGGTCAAAAATTTTCAGGGGACCCAAAAAGACCTATTTCCGCTAAAATCTCAATTTTTTTTTTCGGCACGATTACAATACTTTACATACTGCGTATGATAAAGTAAAAATATATTTGAACAAGAGGTTGTTTAACCCTAAAAAACGTTTACTTGAAAATTTTGTTGCAGTTGGATTAAGGTGAAAGCAGACACTTTACAATGTTATCTGCATCTGTGATTTGAAACAAATGACTAATAATAATAATTTAATTACTGAATTTTGTACAGCAATATTTGGAAATTGGTTACACTTTCATTAAAATCCTATAAAAGATGCTACATAATTATGATTTTTTTCTACTGCATTACAATAGTGTTAAATATGCAGAGGATTTGATCTTGAAAAACTAGAGATGCATTTAATTCTTGTAGACAACCCGAAGAGTGGAGAACGTTTCGACATCCGCAAAAACGCCTGGGAGCCAATCCCTGAGATGCTCACTGGAAGGTTTTGTCACGAATTGGTCACACTGGATGGTTGCGTTTATGCTGTTGGGGGACACGGAAATTCAGTTGAAAAATTTGATCCTAATACAAATCGATGGCTGAAAATGCCATCCATGCTAAAGAAGAGAAATGGTCTAGGTGCAAATGTCTTGGATTGTTTGGATATCAAACATCTGTTAAATTGAAACCACCAGTACAGTTTGTTTTTACATCTCGTATTGTAGTCGATAATATTTTATTATTTTGAATTAGCTTTGGAAATAAAGGCATCTCTGCTGTATATAATATTTACAATATTTATTAGTTCATCCCTGTGTACCAATTTGATTAGAATGTAGAAATGGTAAGTACAAACATTTCGATGAATTTTTTTGTCTAAAATCAAGGAGTCTGGTTATAAAAATAGACATTATTAAATAAATTGTCTTTTTAATTATTGGTGTACGTGTACCAGATGTATGAAGTTTAAAACCGGAGCATATTATTTTAAGTTCCACTGCATCACATACATCGTTGATAGAAACTAAAAGAAAACATGTGGTGCAGTGGATGTACAGAATTACAACATTCGCTTTAACTTCCTTCGTGTATTTCTTTCAAGTCTATAACGTTGTAATATTTGGGTTTCCCGCCTTATTTGTTAGGGAATTTAGGTTCGGACTCGGGCGGAGTAACGGTTTTTTGTAGATGGTGCGACGGTTGACTTGAGCGAGTTTGAATTAGGACTGAACGAAAGAAGCTTCCTTCTTCTGCCTTTAACCATCATGATGTAATCATGTGTCGTGAGAGCCCTTTGGGGCCATAATATAGAAATTGTGCTGTCTTGTGTTTTCTCGTTCCAAGCTATTTTAACGCGTAAGTTGTTTATTAAGAGTTTACTGTTTCATATTCTGACCATCTCTGCCAAAAGAATATTATTATTGTTTTAGACTTAACGTTCATATCCTTTGTAAGCGGTTCTGCAATTGTTGGTTTATTTGTTAAAAGACATTAACCCTCCAGCCGCGGGAAACGCGATTTCCCCGTTCAACATCTAGCGCTTTTCTGCAGAAAAATTTAAAACTTGCCCGCGTCAGGAGGGTTAATTGTTTTGTTGGATTTGCGTTTTTATTGTAGAATAATTTAAATCAGTCCCTTTTTTGTGGAGAAGCATTTTGGCTTCCATAGTCTTGATTAATTTGTTAGCGAGTTCAAACTTCTCTGACAAAGTTTCAGAGAAAGAACTCACAGAGTTTAAGCCTTCGGAAGAGAGATATTTAATTCACGCTACCATAAGAATTAACGTAAGTAGAGCTTTAAAAAGTCAGGCTAGAAAGTCGAGTAAAATAGAGTACATATATTCAAAATGGCGGGTAAGAGTACGGAAACTAAAAAATTCCGCTTTAAAACAAAATGGCGCACGTCTGAACACAAATTATCATTTTTTGGTACAAAATCAGGTTAAAAATTGTTTATAACTAAAAAAATTTCGAACTTATCGTAAAATCAGTACGTACTTCTCTAGATTTCAAAATTTCAAGTGAATTGACGGATGTCAGTTGAAGTTATCTTTCCGGCCAGTTTGAAAAATGCAGTTTTGGGAAAACACGGTTTAAAGTATTGTGTAACTTTGATGTATAGAATTGTTATATTTTACTATAGTCGGCGATGCCTGGGCCAAATAATTATCTTTTCAATTTAACATTTTCCTCCTCTTGTTTCTTTCTGTTTGATTTTGACGACAGACGGGCCTGTTTTGCATCATCAGTCAGCGATATCTCTGAAAACATGATACGCCGTGCGTCAGCCTTCGCGCAGAAATTATTGCAGTTTGACCTAATGCTCATACGTGAAGAATCTGTCGAGGAACGTCCCTGAATGCGCAAAACATTTCAATTTCATCTACATCTATGCTTATGCGCATGGCAAGAATACTTCCGCTATTCATTTCATATCCTTTTTGAACAAATAGGCAACTCGGAATGAAAGTTTGTTCGAAATTTTCACAAGAAACCACGATTTGATAAAGTTCAAAAGATGATAATGAAACACCATCTCCTTCAACGTTGTAATAATCTAAATTTAGCACTTTAAGGTAGAAAAGACCACCAAATGATAGCTCTCAACGAGTACATCCAAAATATGTATCAGCTTCATTTGCGTAAGACATACCATTCAAGAGTTAGCAGGCTAATTTCGCTTATTTATGGCTTATTTCACCAATCGAAATTTGAGCACCACTCGGTTACTATTAGAGATAGGCCGTTTCCTGTGTTAATTCGTAATCAGTAATCAGTCGTAATAATCTTATTTTAGTAAGATAGTGAAGGTTTCATGTCGTTCCGGGTCGTAATTTTTGAAAAAGGTTGCAAAATTTGAAAATTATAGTAAAAAAGCCCGATTTTTTCTTTGTACTGAATGCGAATTAGGAGTTCACATTTCCTACCATAGGGGAAAGTTTTCGAGAAAGTTGATGATACTATCTCTAAAAATCTGATGTGGCCAGGCACATGACTTTATCATACTATTTATAAAATTAATAGTAAATGACATTCTATTTGATCGAGATCGGTTGTATCTGCATTAAAAAAATCTAGTTAGCCAGGATTTGACAGATAATAATAATAACAATAATAAATCTTTATTCGCAGAAAGAAAAACACTATACAAAATGAAAAACACAATACAAAATACAAAATGAGCGAATAAAGATCGGTTAGACATGCCACTGCATTGACTGAACAATTGTGTGTGGCTTTAATTTAATGAAATGAGAAATAACTTACACAATTGGCAATCTTATCAAACTCCAAAAAACTCAATTGTAAAAACTCACATTTTGTCAGGCGCGACCCGTAGGGAACATAAAACAACATAAAAAGCACAAACAAACATAAATGAGACTGCAGAACAGATTTTTTTCATAAAAATATCTACATTATTCAAATATGATGATTGTTTACGTACATATCCCATTTTCGTGCTAATATTCGTTACTGAGATATCCGCTTCCATGAAAATCTTGTTCGCAAAAACTGAAGAAAACAAAAACGCAAATCTATAGAAGAGGCAATCAAATGAAACATGACCAAAAATAAAAATTTTTGTGGCAAGCGGTTTACGACGAAAAAAATCTGATGTGGCCTGGCACATGACTTTATCATACAAAATATAAAATTAATAGTTTAGCTGCATGAGAATCTTGTGATTGAAATAAACCGTGTCTGCATTAAAATTAAACTAGTTAGCCAGTATTTGACAGATATTTTGATAGTCAATAGTATCGATAGTACTTATTGTCAAAGCATCAGGATTTGTCACTCCGTACTGTCATCAGAATAATAGTTATTTATCGCACAAGTGCCGAAAGTACGGAATAGCGCGACGAGCGGTGATGCGGCCCGTCGCCGATGGCAGAGCGTCGCCGTCGAATGTGAGTCGCGCTATGTAGTGTTCGGCAGGAGTGACATCAACGTTTTTTGCGTTGCTTTTTGTGAAATACGTATTTAAGAAAAATTCAAAAATGGTTATATTTCTGTATAGGACATGTTAGGTTGATACACCTTCTACGAAACGTCAAGTTTAAAAAGCTAATTTAAATTCTGACAGATTTATATTCGTTCATGACCACATGACACATACTGTAGATGTCACATCCGTACCGCGTACCAACATACTAAAAAAGGATATAACTACACTCATCGCTATACTTTATTACTTTATTTTCAATTTTCTCAATTTATCGGTTTTAGAATTGTAACGACGTCGGTTTATTTAGTCCCTTCGTCTTACCTGATCGGGTTGCTTCAGTCGGAGATCCAGTGTTCTTCGAAATAAATCAAACGGTATACGGAGTTCAGTTCAAATCAGGTTTTATTGTTGTAAAAACGCAAACAAAATATATATATATTGTGACGATCTTAACAGCCGCGAAGGCGCCAGAAGTTCTGGGTTGTTCTCGGGGCACCTCTTTCCAGAGAGATCCATCCGGACGGCGAGCACAAGTCGCGACCGTTCTAGTAGGCAACCGCAGAACGGTCCCGCACGGATCGATACGGGTATATAAGCGAGCCGTCGCTCGCTACCGGCCAGTGCTAATCAGAGTATTATTCGGAGCATTGGCGCGATTATTGATCGACATAAATAGTTCGAAATAAATACAGTGAAGATAAATGTTTATATGTAGTAGCCTTAAGTGACAGTTTGTGTTTAGTGTTCGTGTTTAATAATTAGTCAATAAGACTGTAATAGTGTTAAATAAATTAGTTGACTATTTTAATACCGAGTGTTTTAATTCACACCTTAACGAACGAAAAACGCTACAATATAAAAAAAAGAAATGGTAGCATCGCATACGGAAAAATATTTGCAAAAGAAAATAAACATTCGTCGAAAAATAGCACTATAAAAATGTACAAAGAAAAACACGCTTCGGAAAATAACTGGTAAAAATACGAACCAGTCCTAGACGGGTCGAGTGCTGGGCGACGTGCTGTCTAGCACTCGGACGGAAAACAGCTGAGGCCTTGGGCTTCGGCGCGCAATCGGAAGCACTCGTGAACGGTCGGTCTCGGCAAAGGCGGGATCGTTAAAACAGGCAGCCAATCTAAAATCAGCATGCGTCTGCTAAACGGTCGGCTTCGGAGTCGGCTGGAAACGGCGAACGGGAGAGAGCAGCCAATCTAAAATCAGCATGCGCCTCTACGGCGTTCTGCCTTTCGTCTCTCTAACTCAGTGGTGTCAAACTCATTTATGGGCGCGGGCCACAAAATTATGATCTGAACTTCGGCGGGCCGCATACAAAAAAAGTTAATAAATGGTAATACAGTTTTTTGTCATTTGAAGTTATAATTTTAAATGAAAAAATACTACATTGTTTCTAAATTGGAAACTTGGCATCACTTTTTTATAATGCGACAAAAGTTTTAAATGATCTTAGTCTTAGAAAAAAATCCAGAAACCCGCAACATTTAATTTAGTAACATTTTCTGAAATTATATATGAAAATCTAGACCAGCAATTGTATTATGGCTCTTATACCATGTTGCTAATACCGTGTTAGATCAACTTCATTACTATTTTAATTTTTATATGTTTGACGACTCAACATCAATATTTTGCATTTATCGTATGCGCATACACACAGAAAAGTAATCTTTCGAAAGAAGAGAGAATTACTTGGATGAAGTGGTTGGTAGGTTCGTATATTGGCGAGAGACTATTTACTAAGAAATTGTTTTCTTGTATATACCTAACTTTCTACGTCCAAGTGATTATACATTTGAATCCAGTGTGTAAACTCAAGACTTGTGTAAACTTGTGTGTACGAACACAAGTTCGGAGATAACAAAAAAAATAATAAAAATCTTATTAGGGATTTTTTTAACAAACATTTTTCATATTTGAAATCTAGAATATTACCTAAAAGCTCTATTTTCAAAGTTTCATAAACATTAAAAAATAATGTTAATTTTTTAGATTTGAACTAAAATGATACAAAATAGCTTATAAACTTAACAACACCTTCACATTTCATGATTAAAATTAATTACTACAGTACTCTTTTAATCTCAAACCCCCATTCAAATGATATGACAAAGATATCTTAAATAAATTAAAGAATTTTATATTTCGTTTAATAATAAATGTATACTAATTCCTTCTCCTTGTATATGTTTAAAAATCATAAAGATCAGTTAATCGATTCCAGAGAAAATCAACACAGAACAGTGCCATTTTATTATTACTGTTCTTGTTGTATGTCCTTTAAAAACAAAGATACTAAAGTGAATCAAAAATAACATGTTCGGAAAATATTACTGTGTCATTCCAGTTATTGCCAGTTTGTTATAGCTGCAAAACATAACATCATACTTATACTCAAAACAGAAGGACGAAATAAAAAATTTTCGTCCGTATCTCTTCGGAAGAATTAGGCTAGGAGTCAGTAAAATAATCATCAAAATGGTTGGATTCTATTTTTGTCAAATTTTTCATTATCCCCTAATTCTTATCACCAGTTTAGTTCCGAACTACTCCCAATTTCTAGATACAAAGTTTCATGAACATTAAAATATAATAAAATATATTTTTTTTATTCTGACCCGCAACTGATACAAAATAGCTTATTAACGTGTATGTGCAGTATTCACATTTCACGAATAAACAAAAAATAATTGCTACAGTATGCTTTTAATCTCAAAAATCCATTCAAATGATATACACAAAAATATTTTAAGAAAATTTCTTAATTTTTTATTAACGTTTCTTTATTTGAAAAAAAAAACGCGTAGTTCTGTTGTTTGTTGTTTCTGGGCAATAACTAGTAAATTTGTTTATTAAAAAAACATTGATATCCGTTATTCTCTTCATGAGACTAGTTGATTCATGAAACGCCGTTAGTATCATATTTGGGAATAAAATTGCGCTACGGTGAACAACGCAAGTGGACGCCTGTGCTGAAATTGTCGGTGGTTGACATGTTAGGGAACTTTAGACATATTTAGCGCATAAAATGTTCCGGAAATTCCTAGTAACGTTCATGAAATATATGTTCCGTAAATTTCACTTGAACAATAAATTTACGAAAGTTCCACCTTTAAGGTAATTACTTGTTATTTATAGTAAGTCCACGATGTAATGCAGGAATTCCCAATTAAAAATGATTACTGTTCTGCTGCCTAATAAGCAATATCTAGTGTCTATGCACACGAAACTCCTTTCACACTTAATAACTAAAGAATGTCGCAAATAAGTTTCATATTTTTTAAATTTGGTTGTATTGTAATACAATCCTTACCGAGGGCTCGCGGGCCGCACCAAAGGGCGTTACGGGCCGCATGCGGCCCGCGGGCCGCAGGTTTGACATCACTGCTCTAACTTAATAATTTGCGAAATAAGAGGCAAGGGGAAAACCCCTTTTTGGCTCGACTGTATGCTTGGAAAATGCGCTATCATGGCCGCGCATTCGAATGGAGTTGTTGCTCATGTACAGGTGAAATCGTTATGTGTGTGTGTGTTCTATTTTAGAATTCACACGTCACAGCTGGTTAAAGTGGGGATATTTACTTCGTCCGGTTCACCGAGAAAACGGCTTCCTAGACGGGTGAAATTTTTGTCATACAAAAAGGAGTAAAAAACATAAAAAATAGATCAAAAAACTTGATTTTGTCGAATCGGCAATTAGTTGGTAGCGAATTAAAAACTGCAGAAAACAATTATTTTAAAAACGCTGGTTCTAACGGGGGTTGGCCTCTCCGCTGTCCGGCGTCTATAACTGATTTAATGTAGACTGTAGTATATACGGACCGACCTGTCAGGTAAAATGTCTCCGCCCAGCTGTGGAAACCGAGCCGAAAAACGACCCTGTACGCACTCACGTCGGTGCAATTAACAAAACAATAGTTGGGACAAAACAATAAAATGACTAGAAAATTATTGCAAATTGACAACACAGCGGCTGCACTAGGGATGCGGGAATGACTAGGAAAACAAATTTATGGACTGGACAATATACACAGAAACTTAGTAAATTATAGATATAAATAGTAAAATGGACGAAACCAGTGGGTACTATTACATGAACATATAATTTAAAAACTGTCATTGATAGGCGGATTTTACCAGCCTCGGTTTGTATTGCTCGTTAAGGAACCGGAGGGTGCAGGAGTGCCGTTTTAGGACGGTTTCTGCGTAACCTCGCGGTTGGAGCGTAGTCAAGGGCATCGACAACGAGTGGATTCGAATGACTTTCTGCGTTTGAAAGACGCTTCTGCAAAGACTTGAGAATGAAGTCGGCTATCTTTTCGACGCCGGTTTCATTGTGCAGCAAAGTCATATTTGTCCGCCAGGGGGCGTTGGTGGCAATGTAGTAAGTGAGATTTCGCGCGGGATTTAAAGTTGAACGCTGGTGTATTTTGTTTTAATGCGGAATCGAGGTTGGTACTTGCCAAGCGTCTGTGGCTTTTCGTTCCCAGTTAATATAACCGTAAGTTTATTAAGAGTTTTACTGTACTGTATTGTGACCATCTCTGCCAAAAAGAATATCATTGTTTAGAGTTAACGTTCAAATCTTTTGTAAGCGGTTCTGCATTTGTTCATGTTATTTGTTAATAGACATTAAGTGTTGTTTGGGATTTGCGTTTTATTAGATAGAATAATTTAAATCAGTCCTTTTGTGGAGAAGCATTTTGGCTTCTATAAAAAGCTTTGAGTAATTTGTGGTTCATCTTTCTCTGACAAAGTCTCAGAGAAAGAACCTACAGTCTTTAAGCCTCCGGAAAAGAGATATTTCATTCACGCTACCATAAGAATTAAAGTAAGTAAAGTTTGAAATCAGGTTAGATTTCGAGTAAAAGTTTGTATATTGAAAATGGCGGGAAGCGTCCTTCAGTTCAGGTAGAGCCTTTAGGGTCAGTAATAAGAAGTGAGAGGGCCCCCCTTACAGCAATTCTAAGAAACTTGTTTTGCTGCGTCTGCAATTTTTGGATGTGCGTGGGAGCCGCAGCGCCCCATACTAGACTCCCGTAGGTGATGATCGGTATGAAGACTTGCTTTAGTAGCAGGATCTTGTTGGCCGTTGAGAGTCTACTCCCGCGACCGATCATCGGGTAGAGCATTCCAACGGCTTTCGCTCCATTCTTGGCGGCTAAGTCCACGTGCGGGCGCCACGTTAGCTTTTCGTCGAGTGTGACGCCTAAATATTTGACCGTCCTGGCCTGTGGGATGGGCTCCACGTCCAGGAAGAGCCGCTCTCGATTTAAACGACGGCGGTTTGAAAAGAAGATTGACTGGCTCTTGCCTGGGTGCGGAGTGAGCTTCCAATCGTGGAAGAAATTTGAGGCCTGGTTTAGGGCAGACTGGACACGGCGGTGAGCGAGATTTTCCGCTCTGCAGCTTGCCAGAAAGGCAAGATCGTCGGCGTAGGCGAATAAGGACGCAGCTTCGTGTTTCGGGAAATCGGCGGTAAATAAATTATAAAGTGTTGGAGAGAGGACGGCGCCCTGTGGGACTCCGGCTCTTATAATCCTGGGGTTGGAAATTGCGTCCCCAACCGCGACCACAAAGCTACGGTTTTGGAGGAAACTTTCAACCAGTTCTACGAGGTAAGAGCTGATTTGCAACCTATGCAACTTTGCCACAAGCCCCTCATGCCATACCGTGGCTAAGGCCCTTTTTATGTCCAGGAAGGCTCCTATGGCGACATCCTTGTGGTCAAGGGCCTCGTGTATGGCTTCCGTAAGTCTTAGAAGCTGGAGCTCCGTACCGTGGGAGCTACGGAAACCAAACTGTTCTTGCGGGATTATGTCCAGCTCGTCGCATTCCGCTGAGAGCCTAGATAGAATTACCCTTTCGGTTATTTTGGCTAAGCTAGGTAGAAGACTGATAGGCCTGTAGCTGCAAGGGTCGTCTTTGGGCTTGCCTGGTTTATGGATAACAATAATTTTTGCCTTTTTCCAGGAATCGGGAAAAATACGTGATGCTAGAATTTCGTTTATAATTGCGACCAATGCGACCTGAGCGGGCTCCGGGAGACATTGAACCATGACATTAGAGATACCTTCAATTCCGGGTGCTTTCTTGCGCTTTAGAGCGCTTACCAGCCTCTGGACCTCCTCGAGGGTGGTGGGGGTGATGACTGTACCCGGTCTTAGGCGGTCCTCCGCCAGACGCCGGACGACGGACCGGTGCACATTTTCGTCAGGAGTATTGTTATGGAAAATATCGAATAAAGTGTCGGCGAAAAGTTCAGCTTTCTCGGGATCCGAGTTAGCCACTCTGTCTCCGTGACGGAGTACACCGATGCCTTTCTTTGCTGTTTCTAGGCCTTTATATACCAAAATTCTAACCCCTTCTCCACGTATAACTGCTGCAAGAAAACCAGTATCCCTTATACTGGTTATCAAAAAATACTCGTATAGCCATACAGGCTTTCCAGGCCAGCGTAAATTCGATTTAAAAAGCGGTTTTAATACTACGAAAGATAACCATTACAATATTTAAACTAATTTACATTACGAATTAGCGAAATTCGTTACAGAATTAGATATAACAACGGGTTAATATTTCTTATTGTAATGTTAAGATCGTCACATTATCAACAAACAATCAAATTGGTGATCTTATTTTATTTGAATTTTGTATTTTGTACCTACTTTGCTGCACTAGAGCGGCAACGTTCCATAGCGGTTCTCCAACCTCTGATGAAATCGGCTGTTTTCGAGTGTGACAGCTATTGACATTTCTGTGGTGACAGCACAAAAAATTATTTGTCACATCCAGGCTACTATGTATATAGTAAATAGTTTCATATCAATGCAGATGTGACGAATCTCGATCAAATAGAAGTTGCTCTTGAAGCTAAACTATTAATTTTCCCCAAAAATATCATAGGCATAAATTATTCAAAATTACGTCTACTTTAATTGATTATTTAACTATTTTGACGAAATTACAGAAATGGCAGGTCATTTGCAAAATCCTTGAAAAATGCTTAGGGGAAACAGCCAGTTCCTTTGGACCCTTTTGAACCAAAAACTCTTCAGTGCTAAGTTTGGTCATAAAACTTCTAAATACGCACGCTCGTCCCGATACCTTTAGTAGTTTCTCCGGAATCGTCGTCACAAAAATCGGGTACACACATACATACACACACACACACATACACACACACACACACATACACACACACAGACATTTTTTTATACCTTTGTCAAAAATGTTCAGGGGACCCATAAAGACCTATTACCGCTAAAATCTCTAATTTTTACTTTATCATACGCAGTATGGTAAAGTATTGTAATCATGCCGAAAAAAAAAATTGGGATTTTACCGGAAATAGGTCTTTTTGGGTCCCCTGAACATTTTTGACCAAGGTACAAAAAAATGTCTGTGTGTGTGTGTGTGTGTGTGTGTGTGTGTGTGTGTGTGTGTGTGTGTGTGTGTGTGTGTGTGTGTGTGTGTGTGTGTGTGTGTGTGTGTGTGTGTATGTGTGTATGTGTGTACCAGATTTTTGTGACGACGATTCCGGAGAAACTACTAAACGTATCGGGACGAAAGTGCGTATTTAGAAGTTTTATGACGAAACTTAGAGCTGAAAAGCTTTTGGTTCAAAAGGGTCCAAAGGAACTGGCCGTTTCCTCTAAGCATTTTTCAAGGATTTTGCAAATGAGCTGCCATTTCTGTAATTTCGTCAAAATAGTTACATAATAAATTAAAGTAGAGGAAATTTTGAATAATTTATGCTTATGAAATTTTTTGGTAAAATTCATAGTTTAGCTGCAAGAGCAAATTCTATTTGATCGAGATCGGTCGCATTTGCATTGGTATGAAACGACATAGTAGCCACGATTTTGACAAATACTTTTTTGTACTGTCACCACAGAAATGTATATGGCTGTCACACTCGAAAACAGCTGATTTCATCAGGTTGGAGAACCGCTATGGAACGTAGCCGCTCTAGTTCCGCAAAGTACAAAATACAAAATTCAAATAAAATAAGATCACCAACTTGATTGTTTGTTGAAAAGAAATATCAACCCGTTGTTATATCTAATTATAAAAACGATAAATTGAGAAAATTGTAAATAAAGTATAGCGATGAGTGTAGTTATATTTTAGTATGTTTGTACGGATGTGACATCTACAGTGACATGAACGAATATAAATCTGTCAGAATTTGAATTAGCTTTTTAAACTTGACGTTTCGTAGAAGTGGTATCAACCTAACATTTCCTATACAGAAACAAAACCATTTTTGATTTTTTTAAAATACGTATTTCTCAAAAAGCAACACAAAAAACGTTGATGTCGCTTCTGCCGAAAACTACATAGCGCGACTCGCTCACATGCGACGGCGACGCTGCGCCATCGGCAACGCGCCGCATCACTGCTCGTCGCGCTATTCCTTACTTTCGGCACTTGTGAGATAAATAAGTATTATTCTGATGCCAGTAGGTAGTGTCAAATGCAGATGCTTTGACAATACCTACTGTTGATCCTATTGACTATCAAAATATCTGTTAAATCCCGGCTAACTAGTTTAATTTTAATGCAGACACGAATTATCTCAATCAAATAGATTCTCATGCAGCTAAACTATTAATTTTATATTTTGTATGATAAAGTCATGTGCCTGGCCACATCAGATTTTTTTTTTTCGGCACGATTACTATACTAACAATACTATAAAGTAAAAATTGGAAAGACGAGCGTTAATATAAAAGTGCAAAAATCGGGTACCGTTTCTCATTTCTCTCGCGCTCATGTTTACATCGAGAGGCAAAAAATGTTGACATACAACTTATGTAGAAAAGATTCAGCAGTATTAAGACACCTTATTTAAATTTTTGCTGTTCAGTTTTGCACCATCAAACACAGGAGTCAATATTATCGAAACGATAGATGGCAGTTACGACAATTCTCTCGTACTGAGTCACATATCTTATCTGACTGTATTACTCTGTTTTTTTTTTGCTAAGTTTTATACCAAATAAATACCGTACCACCAAAAATATAACTGAAAACCACATTGACTATTCGCCCGGTGCATACACCGTGAAGGGGACTTGAAAAACGATCTAAGCGCCCATAGCGGAGAAATATATGCAGCCCCTTGCCATGACCCCGACAGTCAGAAAAAATGAGGATTGCGACGCTTTCCACATCTGCAAGCAGATTCAAGTGGCACGGAGTTTTCATTGACGAATTCCCATTCAGATTACAAGTAAACACACGTCTGCTGTAAATAAAGTTTTATTTTATCCATCATTACTAGATCTCAATATGATTAAAATAGTGTCTCTTATCTTATCATTCCTGTACATTAAATAACAAATTTGTACGTCTAGATTAATACTATATCGAGTACTTGAACAGACCAGACATTGAAGTCGTAGTTCAGTTTTTTCTTGAGTTTTCATTTTAACTTTCTGCAAATTTTGACTAAAGGTAAGTAACTTTATCAGTATGTCCAAGAGTATTTTTCAACTTAAGTTGTAATATATGAAACACATACTTTATTATACCGCTTTTGTATAATTTGTCTTCACTGATTTGCCACGTCTAAAGTTTTTCATAATCTGTACGAAAATAGCGCTTTCCTTATTGGTACACTTTCAGATGAACGCTGCTGCAAGGAAAATGACCCGTTCCTCATCAGATGAGGCAGCATATGTCTTTGAATCCGCGGGATACTGCAATTCTGGATTTGAAAATATGTATAATTTTCAACAAAGTAAAATGGTGAGCCACTCCTCTGTTATCTCTACTTATTGCCCGTTCCACGTCCTTAGATAGATATATTTCTTATCAAGAGTGATTTTTCTATAAATATGGCAGACCCAGTTATTAAGTATTTACGAATGGATTCCAATTTATTTCAGTTCTGCGACGTCACCGTGATGGTAGGGCGGGAGGAATATTCAGCACACAGGGTGGTCTTGGCTGCTGGCAGTCCATATTTTGCCAATGTCCTCCATGGTAAGTACTGACCAAGTTTGCTGTATTAATCCTAATGGTAAAGTGCTCAGCTTGTGTCCGTAATACTCTATGTTAAAAATTACAATTATGTTATTTGTAATCGGTTTCCGATTTGTTTAAATCTGCTATTAAAAAACTTGATATCATCCCGAAATGTTTGTCAGCTGTTATCTTTCTAGGTGAAGATCGATCGTCAGTAAACAGAGTTGTAGAGATAGATTTGGGGGCAAGGTCCCCGCGGTCGTTTCAGTTGATTCTTCAGTACATCTACTCGGGAAAAATTACAATAACCACAGAGAATATAAGAGACATAATTATAACTAGCAAAATCCTACAAATAGCTTCTCTGGAAACCGCAGGCTGTAACGCCGTATCACTGCTATTAAGTCCTGCAAATTGGTTTACACTGAAGACTGTTGCAGGTTGGTCCAATATATATTTTTTTTTCTTCCGTTTCAACGAATTAAAAATAACAAATGAGCTGAAGTAGGTATCGCTGAGTCTTAATTTGATTCTTTTAGGTGCAGAATGTCCTGAAGAAGTGTACGTAAAATGTCGTTCGTACGCTTTGGAACATTTTGCGGAGATTACTGATACGGAGGCATTTCTTCGATTAAGCATCAATGAGGTATTGTGATGAAAATTGGTAAATGGAAAAAATAATTTATTTTGGGATTTTAGGTGAAAGAATTAGTTGGGGACGATGAAGTGTCTGTCATTTCTGAAGAGGAGAAGTACTCAGCTGTAATGAAGTGGGTGAAGCATGACTTGCTTGAAAGAAAGGAGAATCTTTTTGAGGTAGGTTCTTATATTTTGAGTAAATTTTAATGTTTAATTTGGTTTGACGTTATTTGGTGACCTGAACAAATCACTGTATAATGCATGGATGCTCTTTTTCTTTAGCTTATGAAAGCTGTCCAATTGCCGTTGATGGATAATACATTTTTTATGGAGAATGTGTTTACGGAGAATCTACTAAGGGTGGACTTGGAGTGTGTGACTCTTGTGTTAGATAACACTAAATACCATGTGGAGATGCAATGCGGATCTGCATCGTCTAGTAGACCCGACCCACGCAAGCATTCCAAAAATCAACTTATGTTGTACATTTTTGCTACAGGGGGAGGGGCCGGTAAGGTTAATATAAAATAAAAGGATTAGTTATGATTATCTTAATGAGTGGTCTATAACTTTGTTCAATTTAATATTTATCACAAAATCATTTTAATATAGCATTCAAATAAAATGTAGGTATTTCCGTTCTCAATGTATATTAGTATAAGGTTGCCAGACGTTTGAAATGAAAAAAGAGAACTTTTCAAATAAAAATAGAACAAAAGAGGACATTACAAGAATAAACAAAATTGATTGAGCATAATCCCAAAAGTGCTCCAGCCAAACGCGTGGAAGCACATTTTGAAATTATAGTGGCATTGTTTGATAGATTTCTTTGACCTGAATGCGAGGCCGAGCTGGATAGTTTTGTATTTTAAAAGATTTTAGAAAAAGCTGGGATTTTGGCAATTTTTCTCACATCATATGGCTGAAACAACCCTTTTCTTTACGTGTATCTTTCTCAAAAATGTCTTGCAAATCCACACAATTTGAACATAAATCAATTTAGAAAAACGATTAGAAAAATACATACACCTGTTGAAATATATGCGGGGACTAAGATGGTCTGTGGTTCACAACAATCGGATGATTAACATGGATAGTTCCGTTTTGTTTATAATACAAAAGTATAATAAATTAATAAATGAGCAAGTTAATATAATCCTTCTAAAAGGGGGTGCTCTGGCAACTCTATATAAATAACATTATTAATTTTCTATTAGAACGTATGTATTGTGATTTTTTCAATTCATATCGTTATGAATATCTATATGAACGTAGAGTGCTGAAGGGGCTTTTGCAATTTCTTAAAACGTGTATTTAACTGTATAAATATTATCAGTATTTGTACCTACGATTTATTGCCATATTATCAACGCTTAAACTACAATAAAATGAGGGAAATCGTAAACATAACTAGTTTATATGATAAAAATACAACTGAAATATGATCAGTTGTAAGGATAAGTTTCTAATTTAAAACAATAATAATTTAAATTAACGATCCTGAGATTTGGTATTTAGTTTGTACCTAACTTTACAGATGGCAGATGGGATTCAATGTCAGAATGTGAAGTATATAATTCGGAAACCAACACATGGCATGCAATCGCATCCATGCAAAACAAAAGAGCCTGTCATGCAGTTATTGGCCTTGGCCAACTCCTGTATGCATTTGGAGGGTCTGACAGTGGAAAAAAACTTGCATCCGCTGAGTACTACGATCCAAGGAAAGATACTTGGACATTTACAACACCTTTGCCGTATGAGAGATTCCATCACGGTAAAAGCAAACAAAATTAGAATTACCACTTACCAGAAATCTCCCCAACTAACCGGACTTTATTCTAGCTATTTGTGCCCTTAATGGTGCTGTAATTATTTGCGGAGGTCGAAATAAAAACGACGTCTTTTTAAGCACCGTTGAACAATTTGATGTGACGACCGCCCAATACAAAACGTGCGCAGCGATGAATACCAAGCGATCTGGCTTCAAGACGGCTGCCATTGGTAACAGATCAAATTTAATATTGAAGATGTGTTGATTTTCTTTTCTCAGGTGATTGTATTTATGCCGTTGGGGGTTGGAATGGTGCGTCGCTAAATTCGGTGGAGAGGTTTGACCCACGTGAGGGCAGATGGTCTCCTGTACCATCCATGAGAAGAAGCAGATATTTGCATGGAGTAACTGCATTAAATGACTGTATATACTGTACTGGAGGATTTGGTAAGCTACTGTATGACGTAATAATAAAATTATCCGATCTTACGTATTAATTGATTATGTTACGTTGATACATTTAATGTTAATTACCTATACATACTTTTTAATTTATTTCCATTGTACCGCTTACCTACACTCTGCAACAAAAACTTTCCTTCCGGGAAATTTTAACTAATAATGATTCTTTATGACCTCCTAAACACTTTCACAAAGGCGTTTTTCTAGGTTAGCTCGAATAGCCGAGATATTTGCAAATTTATTTTTAATTTTATTTATAATTTTAGTCCAGTCATGGTGTTTTGGCCAGGAAAAAATATAGAAGATTTTTTTTCTATCATTCTGTCTGTTTTTTGGGGAGCTGAATCCGAATTTCTATTTTGCCACTTCCCACGGATATGGCTTCACAAAGGAAATCGCAAAAACCTCAAAATTTTCAACTTTTGTTCAGTTTATTGCCAAAACGTCATAAAACTATGCATTGTTCGACATAGACCACTATATACAGGATAAACCAAAATTATTGGAACACCCAAATATTTCTACAACCGTTAGAAATTTCCAAAAATTGTTCAAACAGAAATGTTTTGGATTTAAACAAGCTATCTTTTAAATATATTTTCAATATACAGGTGCTCATTTTATTATAGAAATTTGGTAACATTTGCTTTTTTTTAATAGAACACCCTGCTTTATATTATTACATTTTTCAACTCTAAGATTAATTCTAAAAAAAATTTATTCGTATAATTTTTTTTAAATGCATTATTTTTTAATTAGAAGCTATTAATCAAAAATGGCCAAAATTACTGGAACACCAAAATAATTCTCCAAACAACCTCTCGTTTAAATGTAGTTTTAATATACAGTGTGGTCGTTTTATTATGGAAATTTGCAAACCATTCCATTTTATTTCTATAATTCTAAGATTTAAGTCTAAGAATACTTTATATAGAAATATAAGTATTTTTGTAAATGCATTATTTTTGAGTTATGAGCAACTGAGCAAAACTACTGAACTGCAAATTACGAATATTTTCCCACATACATATCTACATATTTATTTTAATGTGGAAGTTTGAACATTTAATTTAATTCTATTTATTGTTATTTTCTCTTGAATTTTTTTACCCGTTTGGTTGAATAAAAAGTGAAGAGTATAGATTAATTGTTTATAACCAAAAAATTAAAATTTTATAGAGAAATAATTCCAACATAACATTCTTAGAATTTATCTTTATTTTTTTTTATTTATCTAGCATTAAAAAGAAAAGTTATATATACAGGTTGTTCTGTTAGAAAAAAGACAGGTTTGCAAATTTCCATAATAAAATAAACACCCTATAAGTATATTAAAATATATTTGAACAAGAGGTTGTTTAAACCCATAAAACTTCTACTTGAAACATTTTTTTGATTTTTTTACAGTTGGTGAATTATTAAGGTGTTCCGATAATTTTGACTATTTTTGGTTAATAGCAAGCATATACATAAAAATAAAGCATTTTACAAAAATATGATTCCCATAAAAAATTCTTAGAATTAATCTTAGAATTAAAAAATGTAATAATATTATTACATTATATATAGTGGCGTTCTATTTAAAAAAAAGGATAGGTTACCGATTTTCTATAATAAAATGAGCACTCTGTATATGGAAAATATGTTTAGACGATAGGTGGTTTAAAGCCAATAGATTTTTGTTTGAACAATTTTTTGATGTATCTTACAGTTGGAGAGTTTTAGGTGTTCCGGTAATTTTGGCTAAGCCTGTATAAAAATTAGCTTAATATGGCATAATATATCAACCCAATCTCGCGGCTATACGGTTTGGTCAATAAGTGATTAAGATGTATAATTTTTAGGGAAATTAATGTACTTTTAGCACAATTTTAGCCTTTTTAACTCAAAAACTAGGTTTTACATAAAGTAGGAAAATTTGCCCGTCTTTCAGCGCGCTCTAGCGGCCAAACCGTTCAACTACTCAACGAAAAGCCACATCCGTGGAAAGTAGCAAAGTTGAAATTCGGATTCATCACTCCAAAAAACATATAGAATGAGAGAAGAAAAAAACCTATATTTTTTTTCCTGGGACAGGCACCCTCGGAAACGGTTTGACTGGACTATTTTGCCATTATATACAGAATGTTTTCTTATCCGCTTATTCCAGCTAACTTAGAAAACGCCTTGGGGATGTGTTCAGGGGGCCATATAGAATCATTCTTAGGTAAAATTTCCCGGGAGGAAGAAAGTTGATCAAAATTTGTCGCACAGTGTTACAGAATAGAGTAGTAAATTATGCATTATAGATCAACGTGTTCCATCAGCTAACAGGTAGACACGAAAAGATAGTTAAAAGTGCTCTAATAATCATCCGTGTTTGATTAAGAAATCACCAACCGTTTATTCATGATAAGCGCACGAACCTCTCTGATTATAGAATATAAGCATTATTCTTTGTCTATTTGTAAAACTTGAATTGTCTTCTTGCATTTAAATTAGACGACAATTTGGTGGCTTTATTATTTTTAACTATATTAGCTGATCAACATTCTACTTGAGACTTACTACATTAATTGTGATTACAATCTTAAGTTATGATTTGTTCAATTTCCCGATGAAGGCAAACACTTTACAATGTTATCTGCATCTGCGACTTGAAACAAATGACTAATCATAATAATATTAATTACTGAATTTTGTACAGCAATATTTGCAAATTGGTTACACTTTCATTAAAATCCTATAAAAGATGCTACATAATTATGATTTTTTCTACTGCATTACAATAGTTTTAAATATGCAGTGGATTTGATCTTGAAAAACTAGAGATGCATTTAATTCTTGTAGACGATCCGAACAGTGGAGAACGTTTCGACATCCGCAAAAACGCCTGGGAGCCAATCCCTGAGATGCTCACTGAAAGGTTTGGTCACGAATTGGTCACACTGGATGGTTGCGTTTATACTGTTGGGGGATACGGAAATTCAGTTGAAAAATTTGATCCTAATACAAATCGCTGGCTGGAAATGCCATCCATGCTAAAGGAGAGATATTGTCTAGGTGCAAATGTCTTGGATTGTTTGGATATCAAACATCTGTTAAATTGAAACCATCACTACAGTTTGCTTTTTACATCACCGACAATATTTTATTATTTTGAATTAGCTTTGGAAATAAAGGCATCTCTGCTGTATATAATATTTACAATATTTATTTGTTCATCCCTGTGTACCAATTTGATTAAAATGTAGAAATGGTAAGTACAAACATTTCAAAGAATTTTTTGTCTAAAATCAAATGTCCTGGTTATAAAATTGACCATTATTAAATAAATTGTTTTTTTAATTATTGATGTACCTGTACCAGAGGTATGAAGTTTAAAACCGGAGCATATTATTTTAAGTACAACTGCATTATGTACATAGTTGATAGGAAATAAAACTAAAACTAAACATGTGGTGCAGTGGATGTACAGAATTACAACATTCGTTTTTACTTTCTTCGTGTATTTCTTTCATGTCCATAATGTTTATTGTACTATGAGCTGATGATAAAAATAATTAGCTTTACAATTTAAAGAGTCTGTTACTTTAAGTTAAAGATTCACAGGAATATTCACAAGAAAAAAAAACAAAATTAAATTGAAGCGTTAGAGGACATCAAAGGAAACCTCTTCCGGCGGACATGGTTGCACGGCCGGAAAGATTTTGCAAGCAGTTTTCCAGTTAGCCATAAAAACAAAAAAGAAATTGATTTTTTTGTTTCGAAACAAAATGGCGATGTTTGAACACAAATTATAACTTTTAAGTACAAAATTAGGTTAAAAATTGTTTATAAGTATAAAAGTTTTGAACTTATCGTAAAATCCGTACGTACTTCTCTAGATAATGTTGCTTCCGGCCAGTTTGAAAACTGCAGTTTTGAGAAAACACGGTTTAAAGTATTGTGTAACTTTGATGTATTGAATTGTTATATTTTACTATAATCAGCGATGCCTGGACCATATAATTATCTTTTGAAATTAATATTTTCCTCCTCTTGTTTCCTTCTGTTTGATTTTGACGACAGACGGGCCTGTTTTGCATCATTAGTCAGCGATGTCTCTGAAAACATGATACGCCGTGCGTCAGCCTTTGCGCAGAAATTATTGCAGTTTGGCCTGATGCTCATACATAATACCTCCATAATCTTCATAAGGCTGGATAATGCATCATTGACAACACATATATAGCTATACTTGCTGCAATATCCACAATTACTTGCCACTTGAAAGTGAAAATAAAAATGAAATCACCAGGTGGACAATTCTCGTGCTGCGGCTTTTCATCGGTCAGAATGTATTGAGCAGTCTCGCCCAGATCTATTTTCTTCATTTTATCAATTGAATCATTATTACAACGAATGGCTAGTCCATCGTAAATTCAAAGCCCATTTATAGGCTTCTTGGTTAACTTCCCTAACTGGTTTTTGTCAAATGGCGGGGACGAGTGCCATTAGCTTTTGGACGTGATCTTATTTCCTTTTCTTATTCCAAATTTGCAAGCTTTGCAGTATTTAGAGTTTATGAGAATATCAACAACATATCTTCAGCTGACCGTCCGAGACAGTTACGCCATTCTTTTTTTTGCTATTTTCTGTTGTCTTGTCTCTTCTTCTGCTGCTTTCTGCATACTTTGTTGACAAACCTTTATCGTAAAATGAGTGAAAAATCTGTCGAGGAAAGTCCCTGAATGCGCAAAACTATTCAATTCCATCTACACCTATTCTTATGCGCATGGCAAGGATACTTGCGCTATTCATTTCATATCCTTTTTGAACAAATGGGCAACTCGGAATGAAAGTTTGTTCGAAATTCTCACAAGAAACCACGATTTGAAATCCTAACACCAACAAAGTTCAAAAGATGATAATGAAACATCATCTCCTTCAACGACCACCAAATGATCTCAACGAGTACATCCAAAATATGTATCAGCTTCATTTGCGTAAGACATACCATTCAAGAGTTAGCAGGCTAATTTAGCTTATTTATGGCTTATTTCACCAATCGAAATTGGAGCACCACTCGGTTACCATAAGAGATAGACCGTTTCCTGTGTTAATTCGTAATCAGTAATCAGTCGTAATAATCTTATTTTAGTAAGATAATGAAGGTTTCATGTCGGTCCGGGCCCTAATTTTCGACATAGGTTGTAAAGTTTGAAAATTATAGTAAAAAGCCCGATTTTTTCTTTGCACTGAATGCGAATTTGGAGTTCCAATTTCCTACCACAGGGGAAAGTTTTCGAGAAAGTTGATGATACTATCTCAAAAAATGTAGTTTTTGCAATTTTTGTGAATTCTTTCGTTTGTAGTATCTATAGGTGATAGGTCATTACCATAGAAGCCAATTAGAAGTTGACAACGTCATATTCTATCGATCTACATTATATAGAATGATAACAATTTTTATTGTAGGTATAACGGCAAACAATTAAAAGAAGCCACAAACCTTAGAAGAATATTTTACGATACCGAAAAACTCTTTGCTTTCTACCAGTGCTTCAAGGATTGCATATTAGGCCATAATGTCACAACCAGTAAAAGTTGGACCATTGAAAAGATTGTGGGACACTTACCCGGAAGTCCTTGGAAGTTCAGTCATGGGGATTATAGGCCTTACCCTAGGGGCGGTGGGTGTCTTCCGATACTATGCTCAAGACGGCGATACACGAAAATACAAATTAGAGTATACCGTTTATAGACATGACGATCCCAGAGTAAAAAGACTGAAGGACCCCTGCAAACCATCTGGGAATGGTTAAATCAAAATATTATTTATACATTTTATATGGTTTAGGTAATTGTTGACAACAATTAAAGAGTATTTTCCTTTTTGACCCTTGCCTCTTCCTTTTTTCCTTACACGTGCGGTGTCGCCATCTGTCGCGTAAACTAACTTACCAATGAAAGACATAATAACCCTACTTGTCAGCTTTGACATTTTCCCACACATTTTCCGCAATCATTTTGTTAGATTGTCTAAAACGTCAAAATCAATTTCGAGTTTGTTGATGTAAGACCTCATAAACCTCATAAACTCATAAACATGAACCAAAAGAAATAAAAATAGTTCAAATTATTGTTGAAAATCCATGAAAATGTTTACTGAATGTGGTAAAATTTGTTTGTATCTAGTAGTAGAAACAGGTTGGAAATGCTCTTCATTAAAAAATGCCATAGCAAATAAAAGAGGTCTTGGTTTGAAGTGATGAGACATTCTCAAATTCACTCTAGGCAAAACATACAAAAGATGGAGCATCCGGCTAAAATTTACAGATAAACAACACATCATAATTGAAACTGACAAAATCAACTTTCCACCCATTATTATGTATATTATGTATAAACCAAAAGTTGGCAATGGTTTCTACACAATCTTTAAAGATAATTACACAATTAGATTTCTCGTGCCTGTGCAATGTTTTTGTTGCAAATGTCCAATTTCACTGTTTTTTACTTTATTTTTTTAGTAAAAACAATAAAAAACAGAGTTTAAAATCCTTACTGTCCTTTTTTACCAAAACATGTGCTAAAACAAGACAAATGTCTATACCTATTCACCTACTTACCCTATTGACGTTAATATATACACCTTTCATTGCACAATTAATTGATCATAAAGTAATGTAATAATTGGCATTATTTTTGTAATGATTATTTTATTTAACGGGGGAGGAATGTGATAATTGCTATTACTCTGTTTATGGGATCAACGTTATCGCGCGTTGGTCTCTGAGAGTCATTCAACACGTAATCTTATCACATGTGAAACTTTTTAATGGTTTTTGTTCCCATGCATCTAAGGGCGTTCTTTGGTAATAGATTATGACATACGTCATAAACTGTATAGTATACTGCTGAGCGAGATTATTATGCGTTTGGGGAAACTTGTCGTGTTGTCCTTTTTCTCTCCTAATATAAAGTCAAGGAGGGGGAAGTTTTAATAAATAGGTGAGGCGGCGAGTGGTTAGCATCCATCCAGAAGACATAGAGAGTGGTTTTGAGATGTAAAACAAGGCCAGTCGCAAGCTTCCCGCTTGCTTTATATTAAAATGCAATATAACTTCAAATAGTGGTTATAATTATGATGGTATGATGAGCTTTGTCTGATAAAATGCTGCATAAATTTCATAATGGTTAATGTTGTGGCACTTCGATAAAGTTCTTAAAACTAAAAAGTACGGTTACTTAGTAACCAGATTTTACCCAACTGACGAACTATTACAGTAACATAAACATTGGATTGAAACGTTCTGTTATTGCGAACATGGTATGGTTTCAATCTTTACAATACAATTAGCAAGTCGTTTATTAAAAATTTATTGAATTGGCCAAATATTATTGGAAATATATAATATTTTGGCCCATAGTATATTTTCGTTTTACTTGTTGTTTTTACTTTATCATACGCAGTATGATGAAGTATTGTAATCGTGCCGAAAAAAAAAATTGAGATTTTAGCGGAAATAGGTCTTTATGGGTCCCCTGAACATTTTTTACCAAGGTACAAAAAAATGTCTGTGTGTGTGTGTGTGTGTATGTATGTCTGTGTGTGTGTAAACGATTTTTGTGGCGACGATTCCGGAAAAACTACTAAAGGTATCGGGACGAAAGTTCATATTTAGAAGTTTTGTGACCAAACTTAGAGCTGAAAAGCTTTTGGTTCAAAGGGGTCCAAAGGAACTGGTAGTTTATTCTAAGCCTTTTTGAAGGATTTTGCAAATGAGCCGCCATTTCTGTAATTTCGACAAAATAGTTAAATAATAAATTAAAGTAGAGGACACTTTGAATAATTTATGCCTATGACATTTTTTGCTAAAATTAATAGTTTAGTTTCAAGAGCAAATTCTATTTGATCGAGATCGGTCGCATATGCATTGATATGAAATTGTATAGTAGCCAGGATTTTTCAAATTTTCGGTCTAATGACAGTACCGGTAGTGTCAAATGCTGATGTTTTGACAATAATTACTGTCAATCTAGTGTCAATAGTAAAAATATTTCATATTGTGATACCGTGTACGGTCCTTGCCTGACGGCGTCGGATAGGCAGCGTGTTCAGCGTGTCCAACCTGCATGTGTTCTGTTTGTTTTTGGTTTGAGGAAGTATGATCATGTATCGAATGGGCTGGGCAACTTGGGATGTTTAAACATGGATAACACTAGGGTGTTTCATGCAGCAATATTATATCATAAGTTGCTATCCAAGAGGATCCCACAATACCTCATGGGGAAGATACGCTGTAGAACGGATATCCATAATTTAACCATAATTTAAGATTCAGGAGTTTGTTTGCTCCACCTGCCAATCGCGCTGAGCTGTATAAACGGTCATTCTCTTACCAGGTCAGTCACTGGGTCTCAGGGAAGATATGAAAAAATTATCGTTAACCAGTTTTGGGGGAAAGGTGAAGTGTTATCTATTTGCTCAACAGGGGGGACTTTAGGCATTGAGCGCACATCGGAGGCTGCTTTAGTTTTTATTTTTTATGGGCATGTGCGATGTTTTGTTGAGTTGGATTTGCTGCAATTACGTGTAATTAGACTCTAGAGTAATTTTTTTGTTTGTTTTTGTTTTGATAAGTTCTGGGAATTATTGTTATATTATTGATACAACTATGTCTTAGTTCTAGTTTGCGTAAGGGGTTGAGTGGAAGAGCAAGGCAATTTGGAAACAAGTGTGGTGATCTCCGCCCTAAAATAAATATTATTTTGTTGCATTTAATATTGTTTTGTTAATAAAGGAATTATTTATTTATTTAATTATTTATCTGTCAAATCCTGGCTAACTAGTTTCATTTTAATGCAGACACGACTGATATCAATCAAATAGATTTTCATGCAGCTAAACTGTTGATTTTATATATTGTATGATAAAGTTATGTGCCTGGCCACATCAGATTTTTTACTTTATCATACGTAGTATGATAAAGTATTGTAATCGCGCTAAAAAGAAAATTTGAGATTTTAGCGGAAATATGTCCTTTTAGGTCCCCTCTGAACATACTTGACCAAGGCACAAAAACATGTCTGTGTGTGTGTGTGTGTAGTGTATGTGTATTCGATTTTTGTGACGACGATTCCGGAGAAACTACTGAAGGTATCGGGACGAAACTTCATATTTAGAAGTTTCATGACCAAACTTAGAGCTGAAAAGCTTTTGGTTCAAAAGGTTCCAAAGGAACTGGTAGTTTCCTCAAAGCATTCTTTAACGATTTTGCAAATGAGCCGCCGTTTCTGTAATTTCGCCAAAATAGTTAAATAATAAATTACTTTACAGGAAACTCTGAATAATTTATGACTATGAAATTTTTGGTGCAATCAAAATAGTTTAGCTGCATGAGCAAATTCTATTTCATCGAGATCGGTCGTACTACTTTAAAACTAGTAGCCAGGATATGTCAGACATTTTGATTCTGATGGTAGTGTCAAACGCTAATATATGTTGACAATAGACATAAATATAAAAAATCTTTAAAAATAAATATCTTTGGCACTCTCATATATGTTTGTTTGTGACCTTTGTATGTTGTTTTATGTTCTCCACGGGCCACGCCTGACAAAATGTAAGTTTTTACAATTGCGTTTTTTAAGTTTAAGTTATTTTACGTTACAACTGAATGTCTCGGAAAAACTAATACTAGCAGTTTTAAATCAAATTATTTCACAACGATCAAATCTTTTCAAGTGTCCATTTGCACTTACTGTTTTGTATCTTTATCTTATAGATTAGGGATAAACAATAAATATTACCTCATTACTAAGCATATATTTTCTTTATCAATGTATTATCTTCGTATATTATACATAATATGCACATCACTTATTATAATTAATTATTATGTGTTTTCATATGCGAAGCAAGTCTGTCCGATCTACCAGTAACAAACTCACACTTCGTACAGCCATAAGGTTTTTCCCCGGAATGCTGTAGCATATGTCGTTTCAGGTTACGTGCTGCAGCAGCTGCGTAATCGCACTCTTTACATTTAAACGGCCTCTCTCCTGTATGGGTCCTCATATGCGCTTTGAGAACCGAAGAATGTGCAGAAGCATAATCACACACACCACATTTATTAAGATTCTCACCCGTATGTTTCTTCATATGCATTTTAAGTTCGTACGAAGTTATCGTAGCATACTCGCAAACGTTACACTTGAAGCTTTTCTCGCCTGTATGAATTTTCGAATGTCTACGCAGACTACCGGAATCCGTAGACGCAAACTCACACGTAGAACATTTAAATGTCTCTCCTGTGTGAGATCGCATATGTATTTGAAGAGATCTAGTTTGCGTGCAAGTATAATCACATTTTGGGCATGCATAAAGTTTTTCGCCAGTGTGTCGTCGCATGTGTACTTTTAACGTACCGGAATCAGCGGCTGAGTAGTCGCACACAGCGCAGTTGTGTGGTTTCATGCCCATATGTCTACGCATGTGGTTTTTTAGTGTAACTGCGCGTGCGACTGTGTACCCGCAGATACTGCATTGAAATGGTTTATTCCCTGTGTGCTTGCTCATGTGTACCTTAAGATACGATGGAGCCGCAGCTGCGTAATTGCAGATGTTACATCGGAAAGGTTTTTCGCCTGAATGTAAGCGTAAATGCAATTTTAAGTATTCTGGTTCAGAAGCTGCGTACGGACAGTGGGTACATTTATGCGGTTTCTCGCGTGAATGCGTCCGCATGTGACGTTGGAGTTGCCCGTTACGTATTGCGGAGTACTCGCAAACGTTGCATTGAAATGGCTTTTCTACTAACCCCGTATCCATGAGAATTTCATGCCTGCATTCTTTAGCTACTGTATTGTCAGTATAATCTGATTTAACTATTATTTCTTCATATTCGATTTTAGGTTCAGCGTCTATCCGTTGATCACAGGAAACTTCAAAATGTTTGGGGTTAACTTTGGTTATTTCTGTCAGATCGTGGTGTTCTTCTTTTATTTCGATATTCCATTTGTTATAACTATAACCTAAATTGTTTACTGCGTCGGAACTTTGGTTGTTTTCTTCTATATTTTTATCGACTGGCTGATCTGCTATGTTTAGGTCTGATGACTGCATTCTGGATATAGTTTGTACTTTGTAGTCTTGGTAATACAAAATATATGAAATGAATCCGTTAGGAATCGATAGTCAGAAATTCTAACCTATTTGTTTGGTACCGCCAGGTGTCGCTGTAGTGGGGAGTGGGGACAAAAATCAGTATAGTAGTGTTCGATTGCTGGTCAAGATCTGTTTAGTTCAATCTAAATCGTGATCGTACAGGCGAGAAACGATTCAAATACGACTCTAATATCGGGCCATGTTTTCCCACAACGGTGTCATCTCAGAGTGCATATTCGGTGAAGCATACCGGAGAATCAGTGGCCGTGCGACGGTTTAAATGTTCTAGGTGTGATTATGCTAGTACGCAACGAGCTACCCTGGCGGTGCATATGAGAAGGCATACCCGGGAGAAGCCCTACGAATGTTCGGTTTGTGATTATGCTTGTGCACAACGGGCTGCTCTGAAGCAGCATAATATGATAAAGCATACTGGAGAGGTCTTACAAATGTTCGGTTTGTGATTATGCTTGTGCACAAACTGCATCGCTTAAATCGCATATGAGAGAGCATACTGGGGAGACGCCCCTCCCTGACGGGCCGGTACGGTAGCGACACAACAAGGGTGCGACATATGTTGCAACGATGCTGTGCCGTATATCACTCTCGCACGGCTCTGCACGTTTTAGTTGTTTTGTCACTTTACCGTCAGTAACACAACCTGACATACCCTCAAAACCACGACAGGATAAACAGCTGGCCAGTAAATGCTGCTTTACCGCTTCAAAATGTGCAGATTTGCGGAATATCGAATACATGTTGTGTTGCTGCCGCATCGTGCAGACCCGTGTGCGACCGACCATTGAAATACAAGGCGGCGACAGTCGCTCGGCATGTCGGGCGCTTACCGAGACAATGTTGTACCGGTACCGTACTGGTCCGTCAGGGAACGGCCTTAATGTTCAATTTGTGATTATGTTTATATATCTTCTATAAGACAAGACATACAGAACAGAAGCCATTTGTATGTGAAGTATGCGGTTACGCTTGTCGTCAGAGATCTGGGATCGTAGTGCATATGAGAAAGCATACTGGCGAGAAGCCGTTTCAGTGCAAGATATGCGATCGTGCGTAGTTATGCGTCCAGTTTATAATTCCATATGAGAAGCCATAATCGAGCGAAGCTGTGATGCCCCATTGCTAAACGTGGTTAACCAAGGGCTGCAGAGTCAGAAAAACTTTCGACACTAGCAAAAAAATTTATCAAATTTATTGGAAAAAAAGGTTAGACTGACATAATCGTATTGTAAATACAATCTAAAAGACCTGTTCACCAGACAATAAATAAAAAGTTATGAGCATATTTACAAAATGACGTTTTTTTTCTTTGTTCAAAATATCACTGAAACGATTGAAATTCTCATTTTTCATTTCTTTAAAAATAAAAAAAAATTTAAATATGTTGCTGTATATTTTATATTATATTTCTTAAATACATACGTTTTTAATTCGATTAGTCTGTTTGTCCCTTTTCACAAAGTACTCAACTAACTGCTTGATATGGACTCAAAATGATGTTATGTTGCGATACATATGAAATTTAAATTCCGTTGACTCTACCGTATTCACAACAAAACCCCAACATTGATTTAAAACCAAATAAATTTTTAAATGCTATAATTGAATCGTTTATTTCCAAAACCCGCCTCAGAGGACTAAGACTGTGATTCTGAAAGCCGGTTTAATTTATTGAACCGGCTATCAGAATCACAGTCTTAGTCCTCTGAGGCGGGTTTTGGAAATAAACGACTCAATTGGAAATTGATATGGGACAATCTAGGGAATTTGGTGTGCATAGTAAAACCACAGCACTAGTGATTTCAATTTTATTCTCTTGGCAACACTGCTAATGCTCTGATTATTCCTGCAAGCTCCCAAGGCAAGCTCCGACTTCAAATTAACTCCAGAGAGAAATAACTACACCCAAGTTTAAATTAACCATATCTAGACACTGTAGATTATGAATTGTGTAAAATTGAATTAAATTCGAATTCAAAGTATACAATAAACGATACACTGGTGAGTTAACCTCAAAATCTCTAATAATCCTAATATGTACTTACCCAAAAAATACTTTGTTTGGGGAGGGTATAGGTGAGTTTGATATACATTGGGGGCATTCAGCCGTTCCAGCCAAAGTTGCTTGCGCTGCCGGCGCCGAGACTAAGCGGCCGCGGCGGCTGAACGGCCAGATACAAATATATGTATTTACGCTTAGAGCTGAGTTTCCAGCGCTTTCACTCAGCACAAAGCGTAATATCTAACGTAATATCTAACCGTTCAGCCGCCGCAGGCGCTTAGTCTCGGCGCCGGCAGCACAAGCAGCTTTGGCTGGAACGGCTGTATGCCCCCATTCTTATACCTAATTAAGCACTCAATTATTGAACTAACAACAAACCCTGAGAGGTTAAATTAGTTTTAGAGGTTATTTCGTTTTACAGATTCGAGAACATTGCAAAAGAAATATGCCTACGGCAAAGCATGTAGTGGGTAAACTAAATGTGTATTTCTGTCGAATGCCGTCAAAAATCTACGAACGCTATCTTTTCCGTCTAACGAAGCAAGAGCCTGGGGAAAATTTTGAAAACTTCTTACTTCGTCTTAGAATCCACAGCGCAAAGTGCCAATTTAAAGATGCCGAGGAACACCTAATAGATCAAATCGTTGAAAAGTGCAACTCGGTTGAGCTCAGACAAAAAATCCTTGCAGCTGACGATACAATCGACATTACTGGAATTATTGCACAAGCCAAGTCTTTGGAAACAGTTAATCTGCAGCCACAGGGTTCTGTTCTACAAAAACAAAATACATTGGATACGAATCATATTAATTTTAGCAAGGATGCTAAGAATTCTGTTGACATACTGGCTGTGGACACAAGTAAGTTGTTTGGTTTATTGATTTGATCTTTAAATTATAACATGTGGTTTATATTTCTTTCATATAGCTACTCGTCAAAATATATCCTGTGACAAGGAGAGCAATAGTACGGAAGTATCTGACGAGCCTATGATAATCAAACCAACGTAAGTATTATAGTGGGTCATCTGATATACCTGTCCTTTTAATGAATATTTCAAAATGAAACACCTTGTCCTATATTTTATTTACTCTTTCATACCAGCTACAAGTAATGTAACACCAGAATTAATAAATGTTATATTTAGAGGTTAGAAAATTTGCTGTGACTTACCGTTAAATGACAATTAAAGAAATATTAAAGGATGTTGAAACATCATGTGAAATAGTTTAATTTAACCGAAAATATGTGAAAAATAATTGATTGATGAGCGTTGTAATTGAAGATGAAAAATATGAAATTTTTTTGACATGAAATTGGAAACTTAGTTTCTCCAAGAGCTATATGTGTAAAACAGTGTCGAACTTAACAGAACGATTATACAGGGTTAGACAAAATTTCCAGAACGCCTAAGGTATCGTTTAAATTTATTTTTAATATATTCAGTTTATTCTAGAAATGTGGTAACCTCTTCTTTTTTAAATAGAACATCCTGTATATTTTTGCATTTTTTAATTCTTAGATTAATTCCAATCGAAGATTTTTTGCAGTAATAATTTTTTTTTGTAAAATGGATCATTGTTGAGTTATCAGCAATAAATCAAAATTAGTAACAATTTCCGGAACACCTAAATATTTCTGAAAACGTAAAGATTTTTAAAAAGCATTCAACCAAACGTTTTTTTTTTAGGTATGACCTAAAGGTGGAATTTGATGAAGCTAGTATCTCAGCATCTACTTGCACAGGACCTGGACAAACTACCAAACCGACACAGGCAGAAATACCATTGCAGGTATTCAGATCAATCGACCACGACTACGCAGCTACGCCAACAACGCAACCCGAAGAGAAGAAAGAGAAGCAATTCAAGTGCAACCTTTGTGACTACGCTACTACGCAACGTAGATACCTACACGAGCATAAGGTACGGCATCAAAAACCAAAATCGCTATGCTCGATATGCGGATTTACCTCATCAGCTTCCAACATGAATGTGCATATGCTAAGACATACAGGCGAAAAACCCTTCAAATGTGAGATTTGTGATTACGCTGGCACCGCAAGTACTAGATTTACAGCGCATATGAGAACTCATACCGGCGAAAAACCTTTCAGTTGCTCGGTTTGTGATTATCGTTCTGCTCACCGGCATAATCTTGTGTTGCATATGAGACGGCATACGGGAGAAAAGCCGTACAAATGTTCGATTTGTGGTTTTAGTAGTGCAAAAAGCGGTGGTCTTAAAGTGCATATGAGAGGGCATACTGGCGAGCGGCCATTGAAATGTTCCCTCTGTGATTACGCTTGTAAAGATTACGGTAATCTTAAGATACATACAAGAAATCATACTGGAGAGAAGCCTTACAAATGTTCGGTTTGTGATTATGCTTCTACACAACGGCCTACTCTGAAGCAGCACATGAGAAAGCATACTGGAGAGAAGCCTTATAAATGCTCGGTTTGTGATTATGCTAGTGCACAAAGTGCATCGCTTAAATCGCATATGAGAGAGCATACTGGGGAGACGCCGTTTAAATGTTCGATTTGTGATTATGTTTGTGCGCAAGCTGCTAGTCTTACGGTGCATAAGAGAACGCATACAGGACAGATGCGGTTTGTATGTGAAGTATGCGGTTACGCTTGTCGTCGGAGATCTGGGATGGTAGTGCATATGAGGAAGCATACTGGCGAGAAGCCTTTTCAGTGCAAGATATGCGATCATGCGTATAGTTATGCGTCCAGTTTAGAATTCCATATGAGGAGCCATAATCGAGAGAAGCTGTGATGCCCCTTTGCTAAACGTGGTTAAGCCAAGGGCTGCGGAGTCGGAAGAACACTCGACTCCAGCCAAATTTTGTTTTGAAATTTGTTGGCAAAAAAAATTAAACTGACATGATGAATTAATTGTATATACAATCTAAAAGACCTGTTGATTTGGTTTGATCAACAGTCAAATAACAAATAAAATAGTTATGACCATATTACAAAATGACATTTTTTTTTCCATATTCAAAATATCACTGAAACGATTGAAATTCTGTTTTCTGATTAGCGAGGACACAGACCTCAAGTACTTTGTCGATTTAACCAATTTTTCATCTTTAAAAATAAATAAAAAATTAAATATGCTGTGTATATTTTATATTATATTTTTTAAATACTTACGTTTTTAATTGGATTTGTCTGTTTGTCCCTTTTCTAAAAGTATGCAACTAACTGCTTGATATAGACTCAAAAGGATGTTATTTTGCGATACATATGAAATTTAAATTCCCTTGACTCTACCGTTTTCACAACAAAACCCCAACATTGGTTTAAAAACAAATAAATAATTCATTACACTTCTTTTTTAAATGCATCTTTATATATATATATATATATAGAAGATAAATACAATACTTGTACTTCCATATAATATGAAAATGAAATTGATATGGGACAATCTAGTAAACCCACTAGTGATTTCAATTTCATTCACTTGGCAACACTGCTAATGCTATGATTATTTCTGCAAGTTCCGACTTCAAATTAGCTCCAGAGAGAAATAACTACACCCAAATTTAAATTAACCATATGTAGACACTGTAGATCATGACTTATATAAAAATAATTAAATTAGAATTCAAAGTATACAATAAACGCTACACTGGTGAGTTAACCTCAAAATTTCTAATAATCCTAATATGTACTTAACCAAAAAACACTCTTTGGGTATGGTATAGGTGAGTTTGATATACAATCTTATACCTAACTAAGCACTCAATTATTGTACTAACGACAAACCCTGAGAGGTTAAATTAGTTTAGACGTTATTTCGAATTACAGATTCGAGAACATTTCAAAAGAAATATGCCTACGGCAAAGCATGTAGTGGGTAAACTAAATGTGTATTTCTGTCGAATGCCGTCAAAAATCTACGAACGCTATCTTTTCCGTCTGACGAAGCAAGAGCCTGGGGAAAATTTTGAAAACTTCTTACTTCGTCTTAGAATCCAAAGCGGAAAGTGCCAATTTAAAGATGCCGAGGAACACCTAATAGATCAAATCGTTGAAAAGTGCAACTCAGTTGAGCTCAGACAAAAAATCCTTGCAGCTGACGATACAATCGACATTACTGGAATTATTGCAGAAGCCAAGTCTTTGGAAACAGTTAATCTGCAGCCACAGGGTTCTGTTCTACAAAAGCAAAATACATTGGATACGAATCATATTAATTTTAGCAAGGATGCTAAGAATTCTGTTGACATACTGGCTGTGGACACAAGTAAGTTGTTTGGTTTATTGATTTGATCTTTAAATTATAACTTGTGGTTTATATTTCTTTCATATAGCTACTTGTCAAAATATAACCTGTGACAAGGAGAGCAATTGTACGGAAGTATCTGACCAGCCTATGATAATCAAACCAACGTAAGTATTATAGTGGGTCATCTGATATACCTGTCCTTTTAATGAATATTTAAAAATGAAACACCTCCGATATTTTATTTACTCTTTGGTGAATAATTTTGCGTTTTAAAGGTACGGACACACATGCTTATTACAAGAACGAAAGCATGCTTATTTCCAGCAATAAGCATGTGTGTCTAGACATAGCTAGTAATAAGCATGCTTATTTCCTGGAAATAAGCATGCTTTCGTTCTTCTAATAAGCATGTGTGTCAGTACCTTTACATCTGTCTTCATACCAGCTACAAGTAATGTAAAACCAGAATTAATTCATGGTATATTTAGAGGTTAGAAAATTTGCTGTGACTTACCGTTAAATGACAATTAAAGAAATATTGAAGGATGTTGAAACATCATGTGAAATAGTTTAATTTAACCGAAAATATGTGAAAAAATATTGATTGATGAGCGATGTAATAGAAGATGAAAAGTATGATAATTTTTTGAAATGAAATTGATAACTAAGTGTCTCCGAGAGCTATATGTGTAGAACAGTGTCGAACTTAACACAACGATTATACAGGGTTAGACAAAATTAGCAGAATGCCTAAGCTATCGTTTAAATTAATTTTTACTATATTCAGTTTATTCTAGAAATTTGGTAACCTTTTCTCTTTTAAATAGAACATCCTGTATATTTTTGCATTTTTTTTTCTTAGATTAATTCCAATTGAAGATTTTTTGCAGTAATCATTTTTTTGTAAAATGGATCATTGTTGAGTTATCAGCAATAAATCAAATTTAGTAAAAATTTCCGGAACACCTAAATATTTCTGAAAACATCAAGATTTTTAAAAAATATTCAAACAAACGTTTTTTTAGGTACGACCTAAAGGTGGAAATTGATGAAACTAGTATCTCAGCATCTACTTGCACAGGACTTGGACAATCTACCAAACCGACAAAGGCAGTGGACACAAGTAAGTTGTTTGGTTTATTGATTTGATCTTTAAATTATAACTTGTGGTTTATATTCATATAGCTACTCGTCAAAATATATCCTGTGACAAGGAGAGCAATAGTACGGAATTATCTGATGAGCCTATGATAATCAAACCAACGTAAGTATTATAGAAGGTGATCTAACGTACGTACCTGTCTTTTTAATTTATATTTAGGTATGAAACACGATTTCTTCTGCATATATTTTATTTACTTTTTGGTGAATAATTTTGCGTTTTTACAAACATCCTCATACCAGATACAATTAAATAAAACTAGAATTAATAAATGTTATACTTAGAGGTTAGAAAATTTGTTGTTAATTACCGTTAAATGAAACTCAAAGATATATTGAACAATGGTGAAACATCCTGTGAAATTGTTTAATTTAAGCAAAACTATGTGGAAAAGTATTGAATTATGTATGAGTGTTGTAATTGAACTTTAAAAGTATAAAAATTTGTTGTAATGAAATTGAAAACTAAGATTTTCCGAGAGCTATCGGTGTGAAACAATGTCGAACTTAACACGAGTATACACGGTTAACCAAAATTTCTAAAAGACCTAAATAACTCTCCAATCGTCAACAATTACAAAAAGTTTTTTTGCTTTAAACAAGCTATCGTTTAAATATAATTTTAATATACAGGCTGTTAAGTTTATTCGGGAAATGTAGTTACCTTTTCTTTTTTAAATAGAACAGCCTGTATATTTTTGCATTTTTTAATTCTTAGATTATTTACAATTGAAGATTGTTTTGCTGAAATAATTTTTTTGTAAAATGGATCATTGTCAGCAACCATTATCAGCAATAAATAAAATTAGTAAAAATGTCCCGGAACACCTAAATATTTGTGTAGAGAGACTCCGTGAGGCGATACAAGGTGTGGTGATTGTAGAGTTTGAATAAAAAACGTTCTTCCTTGTAAATAGTTTATGTAAATTTCTGACTACCGGTTTCGGCAAAAACCGTAAATTTCTTACTGCCGAAACCGGTAGTAATAAACTTACATAAACTATTTACAAGGAAGAACGTTTTTTATTCCAACGCTACCTAAATATTTCTCTAAGCGATTTTCAAAAAATATTCAAAGCCTTTTTTTTTAAGGTACGACCTTAAGGTGGAATTTGATGAAACTACTTTCTCAGGATCTACTTGCACAGTACCAGGACAATCTATCAAACCGACGGATGCAGAAACAACAACGCTCAGATCGATCGACCACGACTACGCAGCTATGCCAACAACACTACCTGAAGAGCACGCGAAACAACCCAAGAAAGAGAAGCAGTTCAAGTGCAACCTTTGTGACTACGCTACTACGCAACGTAGATACCTACACGAGCATAAAGTACGGCATCAAAAACCAAAATTGCTGTGCTCCATATGCGGGATTACCGGATCAGCTTCCAGCATGAATGTGCATATGCGAACGCATACAGGCGAAAAACCCTTCAAATGTGAGATTTGTGATTACGCTGGCATCGAAAGTACTAGATTTACAGCGCATATGAGAACTCATACTGGCGAAAAACCTTTCAGTTGCTCGATTTGTGACTATCGTTCTGCTTGCCGACATAATCTTGTGGTCCATATGAGACGGCATACGGGAGAAAAGCCGTACAAATGCTCGATTTGTGCTTTCAGTTGTGCAAAAAGCGGTGGTCTTAAAGTGCATATGAGAGGGCATACTGGCGAGCGGCCATTGAAATGTTCCTTCTGTAATTATGTTTGTAAAGATTACGGTCGTCTTCGGATACATACAAGAAATCATACAGGAGAGAAGCCTTATAAATGTAGCGAATGTAATTTTGCTTCTAAACAACAAACTGGACTTATACAGCATAAGCGAACACACTCGGAAGACAGGCCATTCCAATGCAGCGAATGTAATTTTGCTTGTAAACAAAAGTCTGGTCTTGTAGTACATATGAGAAAACATACAGGACAGAAGCCATACAAATGTTCGGTTTGTGAATTTACCTGTTCACAAAGTGGTAGTCTTAAAAAGCATATGAGACGAAGACATTAATGCCAATAATTGTCAGTGGTTTAGAAGACATGGCGGACAGAATTCATTGAATTGAACCATATGTGATTTTGCTTGTAAGCAACTTAGATTATGTAGTGAAGCATATGAGACGTACAGCAATAGAGTTGGAAATTTACAAGACAATGTATTATACAAGAGATCAACTATTAATGCAAATAATTGTCACTTCAGAAAATCAGGGTGATTACGGTTGTCTGTGTTCTGCATACATGAAGGCTTAATGACAAAGCGCATACGACAAGACATCAGATCAGGGCAACTTTTCTCAACCATTCTCAAAGCGAGTACTGGTCTCTAATGTGGTTAAGTTTGTCTTCAGCCGTTATAACTTAAGAATTATTTGTAAATATATTCTGTATATTTTGTTATATTTTTTAAATACATACTTATTTAATTACAACGGTTTTATGGCATGTTTTGATTTGTAATATTTATAGATTTGTTGGTTCCCTCAATGAAACACCAAAAGTTGCTCTGCCCTTATCGTTCTGGCATCAAAATCCCAAAATTGATATAAAATCAAACAATAGAAAATTCATTATGTGACATTAAGTACTATTTTATGGCTTTTTGCATTCATAATTATTTTTTACATGAACGTTATACCTTTGATATACAGAGTGATCTAAAATGATTAAGGACAGGTTGAATTTCCCGCCACATTCAATAATTATGATGTTGGTACGGGTTGCAAATGACAGCTGTTATTTTTGTTCAGTGTCGTAGGTATTCTTTCTTGTATAGGGATCCTTTGATATATTAAATTAAAACAAAAAGGGTTTGGAAGTCTTTTAGTTTTTGTTTTGGTCTTGATAAAGACATTGGAAATGAATAAACGTTGAGCAAGACAGCATATTTTAAAACTAATGTATATTTCAAAAATATCATATGTATACGTTTTCAAATATAAGCAAAAATAAGACGCCAAATAATAAGATCTTCCCATATGTAAATATCAAATAAAAATTATCTCTCCTATCTTAAATCAAATAAAATAAGGTATTTATTACATATTGAATCCCGAAGAAATAAAATATTGTTGCAGAGGATCGTTACCCTACTGACGAGGGCACTATGGTATCTGACCTGCACGCATGCACGCCAAATGCACGCACACTGTTCAATACTGTGGCGGGAAATTCAAACTGTCCTCAGTCATTTTAGATAACCCGTTTGGGAAAATCTAGGGAATTTGGTATTTATAGTGAAACTACTAAGTGATGTCAATTTCCGTTTTCATTGGGGGCATTCAGCCGTTCCAGCCAAAGCTGCTTGCGCTGTCGGCGCCGAGACTAAGCGCCCGCGGCGGCTGAACGGTTAGATACAAATACATGTATTTACGCTTTGTGCTGAGTGAAAGCGCTGGAAACTCAGCTCTAAGCGTAAATACATGCATTTGTATCTGGCCGTTCAGCCGCCGCGGCCGCTTAGTCTCGGCGCCGGCAGCGCAAGCAGCTTTGGCTGGAACGGCTGAATGCCCCCATTCACTTGGCAACGCTGCTAATGCCATGATTATTTCTGCAAGCTCCGACATTCTATGGCTCCGACTTCAAATTAGCCCTTTACCAACCTTTACCTGCCTTTACCTTGCAAATTCAGCAATAACGCAATAACCTTTGAGTTGCGTAGTGGTGTAATTTGTATTGTTTGTATTTTTGTTATGTTATGGAAATATTTACTATATATACTCAACCAATTTTATAATAAAATCAGTATTCATCGAATGCCTGTTTCCTTTCTTCCTTTCAGTTCTTCTCTCACCTTTCCCACCCTTATCAAACGTCTGGCATATCCGGAGTTTGGTTCAATGAACGATAAACTGATGAGTTAACCTCAAAATCTGTAATAATCCCATGACTGAATAATACTTAACCAAGAAACACTTTGGGTATAGGTGAGTTTGACGTGGTTTGACATACAATCTTATACCTAATTCAGCACTCAATTATTGAACTAACGACTAACTCCAAGAGATTAATTAGTTTTAGCGGTATTATTTGATTTTACAGATTTGAGAAGATTGCAAAATAAAAATGCCTACGGCAAAGCATGTAGTGGGTAAACTCAATGTCTATTTCTGTCGAATGCCGTCGAAAATCTACGAACGCTATCTTTTCCGTCTGACGAAGCAAGAGCCTGGGGAAAATTTTGAAAACTTCGTGCTTCGTCTTAGAAACCAAAGCGCAAAGTGCCAATTTAAAGATGCCGAGGAACACCTATTAGATCAAATTGTTGAAAAATGCAATTCGGTTGAACTCAGACAAAAAATCCTTGCAGCTGACGATACAATCGACATTACTGAAATTATTGCAGAAGCAAATGCTTTGGAAACAGTTGATCTGCAGCGACAGAGTACTCTTCTACAAAAGCAGAATACATTGGATACGAATCATGTTAATTTTAGCAAGAATGTGAAGAGTTCTGTTAACATACTGGCTTTGGATACAAGTAAGTTGTTCGGTTTATTGATATGATCTTTAAATTATAACTTGTGTTTTATGTTTCTTTCATGTAGCTACTCGTAAAAATATACCCTGTGACAAGGAGAGCAATAGTACGGAATTATCTGACAAGCAAACGATAACCAAACCAACGTAAGTATTATCGTGAATTACTGTCATTTTTGACTTGGGTTATACTCTGGTTGTCTGTTAACATAAAATTTAACTTGGTTAAACGTTAATGGTTATATAATAATTTCATTGCCTTGCATTAGAACAGTTTCAAACCAAAAGTAATTAATGATTTGGTAAATTGAATATATAAATTGAACTATGTGGATAATGTGGTTTCTGAATGAATAGTGTATAGAAATTTTTTATTT
The DNA here is from genome assembly GCA_964023965.1 of Melinopterus prodromus. NCBI lineage: Eukaryota > Metazoa > Arthropoda > Insecta > Coleoptera > Scarabaeidae > Melinopterus > Melinopterus prodromus. The sequence continues at coordinate 12,707,011 of OZ030395.1, forward strand.
TTTTTGTGTAGTATGAATCTCTGTCAGTTCCTATCACTTTAGAAATTTTTAGGATTTCATGTAAAAGTATAAAGTTTGAGGTTTACTCTGAACGCTCTCGGCTATCATATCGTAAAAATTGTTAAAAATCATTGGTTTTTTTACAATGTTTACTTGAATTTTTTGACAACCTTAGGAGACGGTAAAGTTTTGAGCCTAGATACGTATTTACAGAGTTCGCCTGAATGGGCCCACTTGAAAAACCCACTGGGTTTTTTCGAAGTGCAACATTTTGAAATAATTTGTTTTTTTTTTTTTAAATGGGCTGGCTTGTAATAAACATTTATTGAAAACTTGTTACTGGCTAAAGTAATATTCGAAGGGTAATACAGTTTTTATTTTCTTTTAAAGTGCAAACAAAAAATATTGACACTTTCAGTTAACAGTTCGGAACTAAACATAAGTTGTATGCTTATTCACTCAGTCTTGTGATTAAGTGTAAGAAAATAGGAAAACATGCCAAGGAAATATCTATGCACTTGCACCAATTTAAGTGCTTTTTCGACCTGGAAACGGGTTGGGTTGTTGTTTTGGTTTTTGTCCAACAGACGTTTTGGTTATCTTAGTTATACACTTACTGAAACGATTTCAGTTCCAGTTTTGACTTTGATCTCGAACACATTAATGTTGTCCATATACGTTAAACATACAATAAGTACCCGGGTAACCCAAAATATCCAGGGTTTTTCAAACCCTGTGTAATATTAATAAACTTTATTTCACCAAAATACATTTGTAACAGGTAAATGGTCAACAGAAAAGAAAATGCACATAACGCATATATCAGCTTTCTTTTGCAAGATGAATAACATTACAGAGTGGGCTGATTCTCCCCACAATTCTAATCCATAACTTAGTCTGGAGTGGAATAGTGCATGATACGTTATTACAGCCGCATCTCTCCTGAGTATTTAGTGTGTATTAAGTATAAAGAATTCTATCAAAAATGTTTATTGGATTGCTTTTCACAAAATCTATGTTCCCCTACGATTATCAATACTATCCTAACTTTCAATTGCTTTTTCTTGTACATTTCTGTATATAAGCCCATAAAATTATTATGCCACCATTGAGACAATTAATAAAAAATATTTGGTTGCAATTTAAACAAAATGTATGCACAACTAAAGGAAACATATACCAACGAGAAGGATTATTTTATATGTGACGCCCTCCTGTATTGGTTCTTATTTTTCAGGTACGACCTAAAGGTGGAGTTAGCTGAAACTCGCATTTCGGGATCTACTTGTGCAGCACCTGGACAATCTATTGAACCGACAATGACAGAAACACCATCGCTAGTAATCCGAACAATCGACCACGACTACGCAGGTACGCCAACAACGCAACCTGAAGAGCACGCGAAACAGCCCAAGGAAGAGAAACAGTTCAAGTGCAACCTTTGTGACTATGCTACTACGCAACGTAGATACCTACATGAGCATAAGGTACGGCATCAAAAACCAAAATTGCTGTGCTCGATATGCGGATTTACCTCATCGGCTTCCAACATGAATGTGCATATGCTAAGGCATACAGGCGAAACACCCTTCAAATGTGAGATTTGTGATTACGCTGGCGTCAGAAGTACTAGCTTTACGGCGCATATGAGAACTCATACTGGCGAAAAACCTTTCACTTGCTCGGTTTGTGATTATCGTTCTGCTCACCGGCATAATCTTGTGTTGCATATGAGACGGCATACGGGAGAGAAGCCGTACAAATGCTCGATTTGTAGTTTTAGGTGTGCAAAAAGAGATGGTCTTAAAGTGCATATGAGACGGCATACTGGCGAGCGGCCACTGAAATGTTCCCTCTGTGATTATGCCTGTATTGACTATGGTAAACTTAAGATACATACAAGAAACCATACAGGCGAGAGGCCTTATAAATGTAGCGAATGTAATTTTGCTTCTAAACAACAAACTGGACTTATACAGCATAAGCGAACACACTCAGAAGACAGGCCATTTCTATGCAGCGAATGTAGTTATGCTTGTAAACAAAATTCTAATCTTGTTGTGCATATGAGAAAACATACAGGAGAGAGGCCATACAAATGTTCGGTTTGTGAATTTACTTGTTCACAAAATGGTATTCTTAAAAAGCATATGACACGGAGGCATTAATGCCAACAATTGGCAGTGGTTTAGTCCATATGAGAAGGCGTGGCGAAGAGCATTCATTGAAATGAACCATATGTGATTTTGCTTGTAAGCAACTTAGTTGTTTAGTGAAGCATATGAGACGTAGAGCAATAGTGTTGTAAATTTACAAGACAACAATATACAAGAGATAAACTATTAATGCAAATAATTGCTACTTCAAAAAATATACACGGTGATTACGGTTGTCTGTATTCTGTATACATGAAGGCTCACTGACAATGCATATACGAAAAGGCATCAGATCAGGGAAACTTTTGGAACCGTTATCAAAGCGAGTACTGGTCGCTAAAGGTGGTTAGGTTTTTTCTTCAGTAGTTATAATTTAAGAATTATTTGTAAATATGTTCTGTATATTTTGTTATATTTTTTAAATACATACATATTTAACTAGATTCATCTGTTTGTTTCATTTTCACAAATTATGCAACTGTGTTTAATAAAGACTCAACAGACTGTTATTTTGCGATACATATGAAATTTAACAATAGTTTTATGGCATGTTTTAGTTTGTAGTATGTATAGATTTTTTGGTTCCCTCAAAGATACACCAAAAATTCCCCCGCAACTGTTCTGGCATCAAAATCCCAAAATTGATATAAAATCAAATAATAGAAAGTTCCTTATGTGACATTAAGAGGCTGGTTCATCCTAACTTCAGGACTGTTCTGGTAGTCCCCTATTGGTCCAATTATTTAAACTGTTCAATGCCCGTGTGGGTTTATTATTGAATAATGATAGCATATTATAAGATTACAACAATCTAAATGAAGTATTCTTGATCGCAGTTGCTCGATATTTATTATACCCCAGCCCAATTTTAAACAATAGCTGCTCAAAGATAGACGTATAATTGGATGTCGTGATTTTACGAATAACATCTGAATTATGTTTTTGGCGCTACTGCGCCGTAGTTTCACTTTACGTCAATGTAATATTTCAAAAAATTCAAAGAAATGAAAAGAAATAAAGTCACACTGGTCTTGAATCCGCGTCGTATTTTACCAATTTTTCCATCCATATTCGAGTCTAGACAGTGTGGCCATCTACGGTGTTCTTGAGAACTAGACATCATTAGACGAAGATAGTAATGTTGGTCTATCTCTTTCTACCATGTACCCATAAAAAAGGCTATAGTTAAAAAAAGTATGTAACTGGCTAAAATTCACATTTATATTTTACTGGCCAATTTGTTTGGAGAGCTCTAACCTACAAATCAGATATAATCTGAAAATGAAAACACCGCACAAAGCAGTATTCCAATCGAAATGAGGAGATTAGAGAAACTTGCTATTATTCTATCGGATATCAATCAGGTTTGTGCCTAAAGAAGTATACTACATATTATTTTATTAAAAACTCCAATTTTTAGGTTAACTAGCAGAAAATAGATATAACAGTGCTGTTTTATCCATTCTACTACCATAGAATTCAAGCTACAAGTATGGTATGATGTAGAAGCTCATTACGGGTTTTGTAATTGGATTCAAATTACATGACGGAGAATCAAAACCCTGACGTATTATTTTGTTGATCGAAAATGATTTCTAGACAAGAGATGTGATCACTAATTTTCATTATTTCCATGAACTGACGACAATAAAATCATCGAGGTATGCTGAAGATTACCGATTTTTCATCAAATTTCTTGGTAATATTACTGGAAGACATTATTATATGAGAAATGTTGTATAATGGGACACCTTGTCACCTTGTCAACCAGATGAGTCCAGATGTTTTTCTTCTCAAGTGCAAAGTGTGGGTGGGCCCAAAGTCAGAATTTATGTTCAAGACGACAAACCGCAGATTCTATTGAAATTACCCCCGAAGAACCGAACACGCATTACGACCCATATGCGAGACTAATGATAGCGAGGATCAAAATTTTTGTGATTTTCTGTTGACATTATACATAATATTATATTAATAAAGCTATATAATATTATAAAGCCTAAGTTATCTAATTGTCTTTTATAAATAATATATGAATTACAAATTGGTAAATAAAGAATAACTTATTAAGTGTTTTTTTATTTTCTTATACGTTATCAGATCCCTGTGCTGTTGATATATGTACGTATGTGTAATATATATATATATATATCGACCCATGCAACGAAGACTATCGTAACTCAAGTGCAATCCCTATGTAGTTACTATAGGCTTCGTTGCATGGGTCGATATATACATACTTGTAAGTTTTTCATTAGCTATACGCATAGGCATAAGTGTATTATCAGCTGAGAAAGGAGTGCATAATCCATCGTACCAAGAGAAAGTAATCTGTGACCAAAAGTATTAGTACGGGTGTTATGATAGAACATACGTATTTCTTCACACACACAATCCTTAGTATTTTAGGTATATGGGCACATAACCTTACACGTTTAAATTTTCTACATATTCATAGTACGAGAGTTTTTGCAGATATCACTTCATAAACCGTAGACAAATGTTGAAGTTATATAAATATATGAGAAATATCTCAAATTCTAAACATAGGTTATGTCAACAATTTATCACAGTAATTTTTAGAGTTACCATGTTATGTTGGTAAGTACTGTAAAATCACTAGCCTGATTACGTGTGCAAAAATAAATTGAAACAGCGTGAAACAGATGTTAGATCGTATAATGTTGACCGCACGTCGGCGTAGTCTATCTTGTTCCAAACTAGCTTTAGCGAAAACGTCGACATCCCCGCTCAAAGACCAATTCTCGACTGATTTTTCCCCACTTATCAAAAACAGCCAAGCCGCAGTCGATCAGCTGTTGGACCGCGCTCTTAAGAACTATTTTATGGTTTTCCTCAGTCATATATTTTTTAAATGAATGTGTAGCCGCTCTATCCTAATCTAATACGCCATCGACCCCCCCCCCCCCCCCCAAAGCTGATACTCAACTTCATTACAAATTACAATAAAGAAATTTATATGGTACAAAAATCTAGGGAATTTAGTGTTCATAGTGGAAGTAGTGGAACCTCTAGGGATTTAATTTCATTCATCTGGCAACTGGCAACTCTGCCAACGCCATGATTGATGATTAGTTTCTGCCTTCTGGCTCAGAAATCTCAGAATTAGTTCTAGAAAGAAACAGCTACACACACATTGAAATTAACAAGGCCTAGACCTAGACACTGCAGATTATTAATTGTGTAAATTTGAGTTAATTTCGAAATCAAAGGATACAATAAACGATAAACTGGTGAGTTAACCTCAATATCTGTAATAATCCTAGTATGTACTTAATCAGAAAGCATCTTATTTGGGTAGAGGTGAGTTATACAATATACAATCTTTTACCTAATTAAGCTCTCAATATTGAACTAACAATTAATCCAAAGAGGTCAAATCAGTTGTAGAGGTATTATTCCGTTTTACAGATTTCAGAAGATTGCAAAATACACACTAAATGTGTATTTCTGTCAAATGCCGTCAAAAATCTACGAACGCTATCTTTTCCGTCGGACGAAGCAAGAACCTGGGGAGAATTTCGAAAACTTCTTGCTTCGTCTTAGAAACCAAAGCGCAAAGTGCCAATTCAAAGATGTCGAGGAACACCTAATAGATCAAATTGTTGAAAAGTGCAACTCGGTTGAGCTCCGACAAAAAATCCTTGCAACTGACGATACAATCAACATTACTGGAATTATTGCAGTAGCCAAGTCTTTGGAAACGGTTAATATGCAGCTTCAGGGTTATGTTCTACAAAAGCAAAATACGTTGGATACAAATCATATTAATTTTAGCAAGGATGCTAAGAATTCTGTTGACATACTGGCTGTGGACACAAGTAAGTTGTTCGGTTTATTGATTTGATCTTTAAATTATAACTTGTGGTTTATATTCATATAGCTACTCGTCAAAATATATCCTGTGACAAGGAGATCAATAGTACGGAATTATCTGACGAGCCTATGATAATCATACCAACGTAAGTATTATAGTGGGTGATCTAACATACCTGTCCTTTTAATGAATATTTAAAAATGAAACACCTTCTCCTATATTTAATTTACTCTTTGGTGATTCATTTTGCGTTTTTACATCTGTCTTCATACCAGCTACAATTAATATAAAACCAGAATTAATACCTACATGGTATATTTACAGGTTAGAAAATTTTCTGTGACTTACCGATAAATGACAAATAAACATTGAAGGATGTTGAAGTATCATGTGAAATTGATTAATTTAAGCGAAAATATGAGAAAAAATATTGATTGATGAGCGATGTAATAGAAGATGAAAAGAATGAAAATTTTTTGAAATGAAATTGATAACTAACTGTCTCCGAGAGCTATATGTGTAAAACAGTGTCGAACTTAACACAACGATTTGCAAAATTTGCAAATTTGCAGAACGCCTAAGCTATCGTTTAAATTTATTTTTAATATATTCAGTTTATACTAGAAATTTGGTAACCTTTTCTCTTTTAAATAGAAGGTCCTGTATATTTTTGCAAAAATGGATCATTGTTGAGTTATCAGCAATAAATCAAATTTAGTAAAAAATTCCAGAACACCTAAATATTTCTGAAAACATCAAGATTTTTTAAAAATATTCAAGCAAACGTTTTTTTAGGTACGACCTAAAGGTGGAAATTGATGAAACTGGTATCTCAGCATCTACTTGCACAGGACTTGGACAATCTACCAAACCGACAAAGGCTGTGGACACAAGTAAGTTGTTTGGTTTATTGATTTGATCTTTAAATTATAACTTGTGGTTTATATTCATATAGCTACTCGTCAAAATATATCCTGTGACAAGGAGAGCAATAGTACGGAATTATCTGACGAGCCTATGATAATCAAACCAACGTAAGTATTATAGAAGGTGATCTAACGTACGTACCTGTCTTTTTAATTTATATTTAGGTATGAAACACGGTTTCTTCTGCATATATTTTATTTACTTTTTGGTGAATAATTTTGCGTTTTTACAAACATCCTCATACCAGATACAATTAAATAAAACTAGAATTAATAAATGTTATATTTAGAGGTTAGAAAATTTGTTGTTAATTACCGTTAAATGAAACTCAAAGATATATTGAACAATGTTGAAACATCCTGTGAAATTGTTTAATTTAAGCAAAACTATGTGGAAAAGTATTGAATTATGAGTGTTGTAATTGAACTTTAAAAGTATACAAATTTATTGAAATGAAATTGAAAACTAAGATTTTCCGAGAGCCGAGAGTGTGAAACAATGTCGAACTTAACACGAGTATACACGGTTAACCAAAATTTCCGAAATACCTAAATAATTCTCCAACCGTCAACAATTACAAAAAGTTTTTTGGCTTTAAACAAGCTATCGTTTAAATATAATTTTAATATACAGGCTGTTCAGTTTATTCTGGAAATTTAGTTACCTTTTCTTTTTTAAATAGAACAGCCTGTATATTTTTGCATTTTTTAATTCTTAGATTATTTACAATTCAAGATTGTTTTGCAGAAATCATTTTTTTGTAAAATGGACCATTGTCAGCAATCATTATCAGCAATAAATAAAATTAGTAAAAATGTCCCGGAACACCTAAATATTTGTGTAGAGGAACTCCGTGAGGCGATACAAGGTGTGGTGATTGTAGAGTTGGAATAAAAAACGTTCTTCCTTGTAAATAGTTTATGTAAATTTCTGACTACCGGTTTCGGCAAAAACCGTAAATTTCTTACTGCCGAAACCGGTAGTAAGAAACTTACATAAACTATTTACAAGGAAGAACGTTTTTTATTCCAACGCTACCTAAATATTTCTCAAAGCGATTTTCAACAAATATTCAAAGACTTTTTTATAGGTACGACCTAAAGGTGGAATTTGATGAAACTACTATCTCAGGATTATCTGACGAGCCTATGATAATCAAACCAACGTAAGTATTATAGTGGGTGATCTAACATAACTATCCTTTTAATGAATATTTAAAAATGAAACACCTTCTCCTATATTTTATTTACTCTTTGGTGATTCATTTTGCGTTTTTACATCTGTCTTCATACCAGCTACATTTAATATAAAACCAGAATTAATACATGGTATATTTACAGGTTAGAAAATTTGCTGTGACTTACCGATAAATGACAAAGAAACATTGAAGGATGTTGAAGTATCATGTGAAATTGTTTAATTTAAGCGAAAATATGAGAAAAAATATTGATTGATGAGCGATGAATAGAAGATGAAAAGTATGAAAATTTTTTGAAATGAAATTGATAACTAACTGTCTCTGAGAGCTATATGTGTAAAACAGTGTCGAACTTAACACAACGATTTGCAAAATTTGCAAATTTGCAGAACGCCTAAGCTATTGTTTAAATTTACTTTTAATATATTCAGTTTAGACTAGAAATTTGGTAACCTTTTCTCTTTTAAATAGAACGTCCTGTATATTTTTGCAAAAATGGATCATTGTTGAGTTATCAGCAATAAATCAAATTTAGTAAAAAATTCCGGAACACCTAAATATGAATCTGAAAATATAAGATATTTAAAAAATATTCAAACAAACAATTTTTTTAGGTACGACGTAAAGGTGGAATTTGATGAAACTAGTATCTCAGCATCTACTTGCACAGGACTTGAACAATCTACCAAACCGACAAAGACAGAAACACCATCAGGTTTGTTGCAGGTTTCGTTTATTGATTTGATTTTTAAATTATAACGTGTGTTTTAAATTTTTTCATATAGCTGTTCATAAACATATACCCTGTGACAAGAAGAGCAATAGTACGGAATTATCTGACAAGCATACAATAACCAAACCAATGTAAGTATTATACTGGGGGATCGAGAATTACTGTCATTTTTGACTCTGTTTATACGTTAAATGTTAATGGTTGTATAATAATTTTATGGCCTTGCATTAGAACATTTTCAAACAAAATGCAATTAAAGATTTGGTAATTGAATATATAAATTGAACTATGGTGGTTTCTGAATGAAAAATGTATAGAAATGTTTGATATTTGTGTTGAATACGAATCGCTGCCAGTTCTTCACACTTTAGAAATGTTTAGGATTTCATGCAAATGTATAGAATTTGAGGTTTACTCTAAAGCGCAGATTATAGTGCCGTAAACTTAACCGTAACCGTACAGTAAGAAAGTTGAACATGCACGTTTTTTGGTTAGCGGTTATAGTGCTCCGTAATGTTTTACGGTCACTTAGGCAACCCCATGCGTAGAGCGATTGCTGTTGCGGTTACGGAGACGGTTAAGTTTACGGCACTATAATCTGCGCTTAAAGGTTCTACGGCTCAGGGTTTATCATATATCATATCGTAAAAATTGACAAAAATCATAATTTTTTATAATTTTTACTTAAATGTTTCAATGACCTTAAGAAACGGTAAAGTTTTGAGCCTAGATTCTTATTTAGCATGAAGAAGTCTATAAAAAATTCCTATTAGATTTCCTTTCACAAAATCCATGTTCCCCACGGTTATCAATACTATCAACTTTCAATTGCTTTTTGTTGAAAATGTTGGTACATAAGGCCATAAAATTGTTATGCCACCATTGCGACAATTAATAGAATAGAATAGAATAAGTTTTATTAACTCTGCAGTTAAAAGTCAATACATAATGTGTTATATTATAATACATTTAGAAATTGTATTTCATTTTTGTTGTATGGTGACAATTTGATCAAGTGCTTTCTGACAGCACGTTTGAAGACTGTAAGAGTTGCTTTTTTTCATATATCTGGGCATTGATTGTAGATAGCTACACCTCTCCTAAGATACTCGCTGGTATGCAGTCTTATCGGTGGTGGACGCAGCAGGTTCCCGTATCTGGTGTCGTGTGTATGCGCTTCGATGCTGTTACTTAATTCGTGTCTTCTGTGCTGGTGCATGTCCGTGAGCACCCTATAGCAATATTCTGCAGAAGCTGTCTAAATTAGATATTTTTCAAACAAAGGTTTGCAGTGTTCGTTACTTGGGCGGCCTTCTATACTTTGAACAGCTTTTTTTTGCTCGACGAGCACTTTCTGTAAGTGGGTTGTGTGTCCCCATACTTCAATACCGTAGCTAAGCATCGAGTGGTGTAGTGCAAAGTATGCTGTAGCTGCGGCTTCACTTCCGACTGTTTTGCAGATCCTCTTCACGGCGTAAGTTGCCTTAGACAGTTCGCAACACAGTTGATCAACGTGGTGTTTGTACGAGAGCCGTGAGTCTAGGTATATTCCCAAGAGTCTCGCTGGTTAACTTGTTGGTTTCCATCTGTCCATGGTGAATTCTATCTTTTGTGTCTTGTTATTATTTAGACATAGTTTATTGGTAGCAAACCATTCTTCTGTCATCCTTATGGTCGTGCAGATTTGCCTTTCCATTTCATCTTAACAATAACAATAAAAAATAACAATAAATTTATTTCAAAAATGTGTCTACAGTGTTACAAGAACATTTCATACAACAAACTGAAAATGTGTCACACAAACAAAAAAGATACATAGAATTACACAAAGTATTCACTTAGATTATACAGTTCGAGTTCTACGAATAACTTCCTTAGTTTCAGCTTTGAAAGTCTGATAATCTTGAATTCGCTTTACATATTCCGGAAGATTGTTAAAGATTTTAATACACATATAATTTGGATTTTTTTCTGTGACTGACAGTCTGTGAATTGGATATTGATAATCACAAGTTCTTGTGTTGCAATCAGAATTTTCATTTAAAGGAACAAACAACTGTATGTTCTTATGAAGATACAAAATGCACTCCATCATGTAAATCCCGTACAAAGTTAATAATCCCTGCTCCTTAAATCTTCCTCTACAACTTTCTCTATAGTTCAGTCCCAACATTATACCTCTTTTAAATGGTAAAATCCTTTTTTGAATGGTGAAAATAGCACTCGCCCCTGAGCTCCTCCCATAGAAAATTACACCATATCTCAGTAGTGATTCAAAGTTGGCAAAGTACAAAATTCTAATGGAGTCTGGTTCCAGATAGCCTTTCGTGACTCTCATAGCATAACAGACTCTGTTCAGTTTCTTTTTTAAGTACTCAACATGACCATCCCATTTTAAACAATCGTCTATTACAACGCCAAGAAAGTTGGGTTTTTTTACCACCTCTAGCTCTTTACTTCCTAGAGTAATGTTAGCTATCGTTTCCTTTCTATAGCTGGTTTTAAAAATTAAAACATTAGTTTTATCATCGTTTATTATTAAGTTGTTATTTTTAAACCAAGTCTCAGCCCTGTTGTAAGTATCTTGGCAGTTTCCTATTAACTCATCGATGTTGTTACTCGCTACTAAAAGGTTAGTGTCATCCGCAAAACAGGTCATGGCCATGTTCTGTGTGCTAATTATGTTGTTTAAATCATTTATGAAGATGAGGAAAAGGTAGGGACCCAAAACACTCCCCTGCGGTATCCCCACACTATTTTCGGTTGCTAAAGAAATGCCCCTCATACCGTTTTTACTAATTGTGACCTGCTGCTTTCAGAAACTATTCAACAAACTAATAGGCCTATAATTTTCCATTTGCTCTGGATCACCCTTTTTAAAGATTGGTTTTATTAATGTCCATTTTAATTGTTTAGGGAAAATACCTTGCCAAAAAGAATTATTCAAAATGTGACATAGAACTCTTTTAATCGCTGAAATACTCACTTTCATTATCTTCACCGGTATTTCATCAACACCACTGCACATTTTATTATTTATTTTTTTTGTGATTAGTTCCAGTTCATGTTCAGTGATGGGTCGCAGGTACATTGAACTGTTATTCTGTTTAATCTTTGGTTCGATTTTATTTTTTTTATGTTCTTCATTAGCCTCGGCACAATATTCATTAAAAAGTCATTTACGTTATTTGCTACGGTATGAGGAGACCCATGTAACCTACAGTCTGTGTTTGTATTGGATTTCCCCTGTAATTCATTGCATATAGTCCACATGGTCTTATTTTTGTTGTCACTTAAAGCAATTCTTTTTGCAAAGTTGTCTCTTTTGCAATCCCCCAATAACCTATCATACTCTTTTTTTTGTATGTGTATTGTCTCTTGAATTTATCACAATGTCTACTTAACACTAGCAAGATATCCAGTTCTCTTTTACACGCTTTGACTTTATCGTTGTTAAAAAGTTTTTTGTGGTTGCTGTTGTTCTCTAGCCTGACAATTTTTTTTGGAAAACAACTGTTAAATATCTGCAAGTACTGATTCATAAAAGTTGACCATTGACCATCCATATCACTGACTTCCACCCCGAACACGCTTTCCCATGTTTCTTCATTTAGTCTTAACCCAAATTCCCCTATGCTACGCTCAGTAAAAGTTCGCGCATGCCTTACCGGCTTACTGGGGTGTTGCGTAATAATGAACTCCACCTTTTGAGCTGAATGGTCAGACAAATGATTTTCTATAACATAACCCCTCTGAGTGTTTACGTTCGTAAAGATGTTGTCTATACAACTCTGTGTAAGTTTAGTGACTCTTGTATATTCGCTTATACAACCATACAGAGCAAAAGAATCCATCAATGAAAATAACTCGTCTTTGCTGTTATTGTCCCCTTTCATCTCTATGTTAAAGTCACCCCCAACAAAGATATTTTTATAGAGCTCACCATTCTAGAGTGAAAGTAAGAATTCAAGTTTTTCAAAAAAAACGCTCATATTACCTGATGGAGGTCTATAAATTACTATAACAATAAAACTGTTGCCACCGATATAACATTCCACAGCTGCCACTTCTATTTGGCCTATTACAGACATGTTAATCAAATTTTTCTTGCTTTTCCACATTTGTCCCTTGCGAATAAACACTGCCGCACCACCATGCTTCCCTTTTTTTCTGCACACTTTTGAAACCAGCACAAAGCCTTGCACTGTTAGACACTCCAACTCATCTTCCGTTTTCCAATGCTCCGTGATTAAAAGAAACTTACAGTCGTCGTGATCTTCTAAAAAGCTTTCTAATTTGATGATGGAGTTTCCCAAAGATTGTATGTTTTGATGTATTATACTAATCTTTATGTTGTTATTGCTTGCATTCAACTTTTACATCTGCAGACATGTTCTCTTTTATGTATTTCATAATGTCACCTTTGGAATTATTTAAACCGATTTTTGACACATGGATGAAGGATGTTGGAATGAAAGCGCTCAGATTTACAGACGAATTTTCTCCAAAAATTCTTGTGTTATTACGTCTCCTTTGTACAGTGTGCCATTTATTACCCTCCTGTTGGCGAATTTCTTCTCCTTTTGAACCGTTCCTCATACCCTGTGCTTGCGCAGCCGAGATTGCCCCAGTCACTTAAGAAAACGTGATCTTTTGCGGTTTATCTGTTTTGTTTACAACGTTCTGCGTGTTTGTTTTGGTGTTCATTATAACCTCACTTCCAGTTCTATTATTGTTGTCACAGCTTTTGTGCGCTTGCGTCTTTTTCTCTTTCGATAACAATTCGAAATTCTGCGGAGCGGACCATGCCCATCGAGATGAAAATATATATATATATATATATATATATATATATATATATATATATATATATATATATATATATATATATATATATATATATAATCTGGAGGTAGCAAGCGGTAGGAGTGGGGGAGGGTCAAAAATGCTCTGAGCTTCATAGGCTCTTGAAGTTAGGTGTTTTAGGAACTTTATTTTAGTGCTTGCAAAATCACTAAATATCTAGCTTCAGGTATATAAACAAACCTATGATTCTAACCTAAAACGTGCGTAAAAGTATTCGTACACACCAATTCTGTTTTGTGGAGGCTTTGGGACAAAGGTTATAAGTAATACAGTGGTATAAATTGTTTGATGACATGACAGATGATGCAGATTATTTAGATTTTTCGAATATCAGTCAATTTTCAATTAATGTGGTAGGAGGTTTTGTAGTAAAAAAGATTTTATAAAGAATTAAATGTAATTGGTGTTTAGATGCCTGTATTGCTTCATCAGCAAATACATCATCTCTAATTTCATTCAAAAATAACGGTAAATTAATACATCTCTCAAAGAATGCATATGCAAAGAAATTGAGCGAGTTTGTCGGCGGTTATTGATTGTTAGATACAAACAGTGCTCCACTAAACCTAAGATGAAAATTTAGTTCACTCTTTTTTGTGCAGTATACACACACATTCATTCAATTCACTTCAAAGCCACATTATAAACTATGAACTTGGTAATAATCATATTTGTATTATTAATAAAGGAAATTGCGAAAATATATTTGACGTGCAGACTGCATTATATCGCAAATTGTCACAATATTCATGTTAGAAAAGCAAGTATATACAAAAGTTGTGCTTTTTAATAATCAATGAACCACTGTATAAAAGATGCTGTTTTATTTTATTATTTTTAGTAACAAACTGATAACCTTAAAGAAAATTGTTATATCAACCATTCCTTTACTCTGAGAGAATTTCGATGAAAAAGCAGAATTGAAATGTTTACAAACATTGCTAGTTGCTTAAAATATTACGAGTTAAATTCCAACTAGTGTATATTCCATCAGTACTGTGTTGATTTGATCATTACCTTCTGTAACTCGTATTATAAAGTGATAATTACTCCTCTTTTACTTATTTAACAGACTAAAAATAGATTATAAACAAGAGAATTTAGTAGTAGTGTTTGAATTTGCCGCGCGTCGCCCTCTGTATGGCCCTATGAGAACTAAACAACTTTTGACCCGTTGTAGCACTGGTGGGGACTATTGCATGCTACCTCCAGATTATATATATATTCATCTCGATGACCATGCCCCAGTATCTTTAACCTCTTTTTTCTTGTTTGATTCTAATTTGGCTTCAGCTTTTGTTGCCCGTTCTTTCCATAAATTGCAACTTTCCATCATCAATGCGTTGTTCAGTTCCAGTTGTTTAATAAGCTTTTTTAGGAGATAGTTTTCCCTCACATATCCTTCCTCACCGTTCGCGTTTTCGTCTTCCTCGGGAATATTTTCACATGCCTCATGCACACAACTGGTGGATTTTATTGCAGCTGCACGTCGTAAGCAGGACGGATGGAAGTGTTCCATGCACTTTGCACACTTAACTGCGCTTTTTACCAGCGATTCACAATAAGAACATTGAATTTCGCCACTCAACTCTTCGCGAGATAACTGCGTGCGTTCACTTGCCGCCATCTTGGTCATCTTCCGCGAATAAAAGGGTGGTATCATCCGCATACAAAGTGGTGTGGCAGTTCAGATGGTTGGGAAGATCGTTGATGTATAAGGTGAAAAGTATTGGTCCAGGGATCGAGCCCTGTGGTACTCCCTGGTCATTACGTAGGGTTCTACTTTTCTCATTGTCTATGATGACAAACTGCTTCCTGTTTTTAAGTAGTTTGATAGCAATAACAAAGCCGTATTTTTGAATCCGTAGGCCAATAGGATGTTGTGGGAGACGGTGTCGAAGGCTTTTGAAATGTCACACATGTAGGCCTTGCAGTTCTTCCGACCCTCAGCAGCTTTGTGGACTTCAGTTACGAAGGCATGAAGCGCTGTAGTGGTGCTACGGCTTTGGCTGAAGCCATGCTGAGCCTGCGTGATATGGTTCAAATGTTCCAGATAGTCTTGAACTCTATCCAATATTAACCGTTCCATTATTTTGGCTATTATTGGAAGTACTGAGATAGGTCGATAGTTGGCACTGTCCTTTGTATCTCCCTTCTTGAATATTAGATGGACTTTAGCAATCTTTAATATGTCTGGGAAGGTACCTGTCCTCAGGAACTTATTGCACATATTTGTCAAGACGGGAGCTATTTCGTTAAAGATCTTTTTTATCATTTGTGAGCTTATATCAAATGCATCAGTAGAGGTTTTATTATGAAGCTTACTTATGATGGTTTTAACTTCATCCTCATTTGTTTCCTTCAGTTCATTAAGCTCTGTTGGTACGCTTTCCATTCTCCACTGTGGTCTTTCCGAGATTGCCTCATTCTCAGTAAGCAAGGTATTTGCACATGTGGTGAAATAGTGGTTTAATTCCTCACTTGACGGCATATTCTTCACATGGCTTGAATTTGATTTTCTGTTTGTTTCAGCATTTATGATGTCCCACGCTGACTTTGAATTGTTGTCGGAGTTTCGTATTCTCTCAGCAAACTGTCTTTTCCGCTCAGCTTCCATGCACTTGGTATGCCGTTGTCTATGACTTGTTAAGGCTCTCGCAGTATCTTTGTTTCCAAAGGAGCTATGCAGTCATTGATAAAGCTTTATATCTTCCCTCATGTCTTTAAGCTTTTGGTTCAGTTTCTTTGTTTTCAAGATTGTTGAAGCAATTTTTTTGGGAAAGCAGTTTCAGCTGCTAGTCGGATTTTATCAATAATTTTCTCGTACATTATGGAGGGATTTTCAATAGTTGTTATTTCATGCCACGCTGCATTTGAAATTGCCAGTTGGAAGTTGATCTGTTCTCTTTGGAGCAAATTCGTCTATATTTCGATTTTTCTTTTCTCTAATAGGTAGATATCAGAATTAATAAGAAAATAATACGTTGGAATTTAGACAGAATGTATACACAAGTACAGTATACAGATGGGACGTTTTGTTTTATTATATCGGAAACATATCCCAAAGAGAAGGATTATTTTACACGTGACGCCATTCTGTATTACTTCTTATTTTTCAGGTGCGACCTAAAAGTGGAGTTTGATGAAACTAGTATTTCAGGATCTAGTTGTGCAGTACCTGGACAATCTATTGAACCGACAAAAACAGAAACACCATCGCAGTTAATCCGATCAATCGACAACGAGTACGCAGGTACGCCAACAACGCAACCTGAAGAGCACGCGAAACAACCCATGAAGGAGAAGCCATTCAAGTGCAACCTTTGTGACTATGCTACTACTCACAGTAAATACCTGCAACAGCATAAGGCACGGCACGAAAAACAAAAATTGCTGTGCTCGACATGCGGATATACCTCTATATGTGCTTCCAACATGAAACAGCATATGCGAAGGCATTCAGACGAAAAACCCTTCAAATGTACGCTTTGCGATTACACTGGCATTGAACGTAGTAGATTTACGGTGCATATGCGAACTCATACCGGCGAAAAACCTTTCAGTTGCTCGGTTTGTGATTATCGTTCTGCTTACCGTCAAGATCTTGCCATGCACATGAGACGGCATAACGGAGTAAAGCCGTACAAATGCTCAGTTTGTGATTATAGTTGTGTGACGAGTGGTCGTCTTAAAGTACATATGAGGAGCCATACTGACGAGCGGCCGGTGAAATGTTCCCTCTGTGATTACGCGTGTAGAGACTACGGTAATCTTAACGTACATAGAAGAACTCATACCGGCGAGAAACCTTATAAATGTTCGGTTTGTGAATTTACTTGTTCACAAAATCGTACTCTTAAAGGGCATATCAGACGGATGCATTAATGCCAATAATTGAAGAGTGTAAGATCTAAAGTGTCTAAGTGCCACCAACCTGGAATGGAGATAACTAAATTAAATTGTCCTGGTAATTAATATCCACCATTTTAGCTTGGCAATATTTTTTTTGTGTGAAACAAGTTCCTTCGAGTGAAGTAATGCATATTACTTCTGTAATACATATTACTGGGATAGGGTAATGAAAATGACAAAATTTTAAGAACATACGGTTTTATTGCAAAACAAATGCTTAAATTTACGTATACATATTAAACAGAACAAACTTCAGTAAGCAAAAAACATCAAGTAAACAATTTTATAGTGCACATAAGTTTGGTCTGATTATGTTGTCTGTGATAGTTGAGATTTTATGTCAATGAAGTCTTCATAAAAACTTGCTCCTAATCAACTGAAGTTATTATATTGTCAGAAGATGGTTGTTTCGATTCAATGCTGTCACTCAGCAAATGCCTGGCTTGTTCAGCTTTTTGCTGATGTAATTCAAGTTCAGTTTGACCTCTATTCTTCCAGAGTGTTTGCTTTTATTTTGGCATTAAGTAAGTCACAGGTTGAACAGGTATCAGATTTTGGTTGTCGAAACCGTAGATGTGGAAAATGTTTGCCGAATGTGTCCGAATAAAGTCTCTAATTTACCGGAATGTAAGGACATTTTCTTTTAAACGTGTTAAACATACGGTTTATGTTTAAGGCAGGGCTACGAAACTCTTTTTGAGATTTCTGTCAAGTGAAATGGTTCTCATCTCTAGGGAAACTGTTAGTGTGATCTACAGAGAGCGGCGGAAATAATGGCAATAAATGCACATAGGCGGGTACCGTTCGGTCAGACCAGTCAGACATGCTCGGCGCTCGCTCCCCTCCACTTCTCATTTTCTACGTTGCAATTCGCAGTATTGCAGTACGGACGGATAGAGCATCTTGACGGAAGATTGTTGTAGGAAGACGTTTGTGGTCCACGGGTTTTATTATTAACTCTAAATACATATATTGATTTTAGTATTAGGTTTCCACCACATTTAATGAAACAGTTAAAGCCGAAAAACTTTATGAATTAGTAGAAAATGGACTCGACAGAGTTTATAACGGTGATGTTTCCAAATTATTGCTATTTGTTTCAGACGCAGCTAGCGTAATGGTAAAGACGGGGAAATTATTAAAGCACGAATTTCCCAATATGTTGCACATAACATGTTTTGCCCACGCATTACACCGCGTTTCCGAATTCATTCGTGAATGATTCCCGGATGTAAATACTCATATAAATAGCTCATAAAAAATCCTATTAAAATCTCCGTACCGGGTATCACTGTACAAAGAAGTATGCCCGAACATTCCTCTATCGCCCAAAGCCGTCCTTACACGTTGGGAGACTTGGCTAGAAGCTGTATTATTTTTTTCCCAATACTTTCAATTATCATTTCTTTCTCAGATAATACTATTGCTATTTTAACAATGCAAAACAGTCATGTTGGAAGAAAATGACCTGCAGTTGAAATTGCAATTTATTGAAACTAACTCGTGTTTTAAAAATGTCAGCTGGTCTAGCAATGTTTGAATCATTGTTAACAAATTTAAAAGCCGTGGAATGGTCACTAAATAATAAGTTTGAAGAAAAAATTAATGCCGTTATAACAAGAAGTCTCGATTTTGAAACACAAAGAAATATCTAAAAATGAGTTCACTAAATCAGATACCTCTAAGCAATTTTCTATCCTAGTTCCCTATTATACATTTGCTCCAATAACAAGCTGCGATGTCGAAAGATCCTTTTCCAGTTTTAAGGACATTTTAACATTCAAAAGAAGTCAATTTGAAGGGGAAAAGTATGTAATTATTAATTCATATGCATTGCAGGGTAACGAGAAATAAATTTGAATTTTTTTTATACTTTGGAAATTGTCGTGTTATTTTCCAAAATCGTCAATGAAAATGTCGTAATTTAAAGCGATGCGCCAGCACTGGTGTATACCTAGCTGCAGTCGCCGATCAAATTGATGACCTTGCCGCGCGCGTTTCTGCCGTGAACAGAACTGGTTTATTGGAGGTGGGTTTTTATGCCATTAAAATCGCCGCCCTCTACATTAACTGCTTAATTCCTTCGGTATATTTTCTTGGCTTATTTGCATTTTTATTGGGATTTTTACGTTAAAATGATACGAGATTCGACCGGTACTTAGACCCTTTAGAAATTGTGATATATGTATTATCATATCTTATATGTATATTGGGTTGCATACCTGAACCCTACCTGCTGAACATTAGATATGTATGTATTCTATGAAACCAGTTAATAAAAGGTCACGAAGCTGAATGGTTGTTTGAATTTCAATTCATGACATGGCGCTGCGAACTTGCGAACAGTAATCGCAAAATTATTTTATATCAAGAAAAATAAAAGTGAGATCAAGAATGGATCACAAATTAATAACTCCGATGTTGCTGAATGGCAATTTAGCGGAAAACTGGCGAAGATTCAGGCAGAAATTCGAAATATACGCCATTGCTACGAAACTGTAGAAAAAAGATGAGAAGACGCAATGTGCTCAACTACTTTATTTAATGGGAGATGAAGCCATCAACATCTACACCACTTTTACGTTCACTGATGACGAAAAGGATAAACTCGAGGCACTGAAAAAGAAATTTGAATTATATTTTGTACCGAAGAAAAATTTAACATTTGAAAGGTACCGTTTTTTTACCATGAGGCAAAGTTCAGAAACCACTGAACTATTTGTTACGTCCCTGAAAAATCAAGCAAATAATTGTGATTTTAAGGATGAAGAGCTCAAGAAAGAATTAAGACCATGCTAATTGCCGGTATGAAAGATGATGCGGTCCGAGAGAAGCTACTGCAACGCGATACTCAAGGTTCGTTGGAAGAAGCCGTCGAATGCTGTGTTTTGACAGACGCTGCCCATCATCAACTTGAAGAAATGAGCTCAATGGTTCCCAAATCAATCAAAACTGAGATAGATGCGATACGAAGAAGGAAGACAGAAAATGAAGTAAATTTTCCATGGTCACCTACAGTCCAAGCGTCAACTTCCCGAAATGTCGAAATAAAAAATGGCACCAGATGTGGTCGATCACATGCTATAAATAAATGTCCCGCATTCGGTAAGGGCCTTTTCACACGGGACACGGCGTCCGTGCGTTTTTATACCTGTACGGTTCGAAATGTATGAGATTAAATGATAGCTTTCACACGTACCGTGCCGTCGCCGTCCACCAGGAAGGCACGGATTCCGTGCCGACCTTTTCACACGGGGCACGGCGACCGTGCGTTTTTGTCCATGTACGGTTCGAAATGTATGAAATTAAATCATAGCTTTCACACGTACCGTGCCGTCGCCGTCGACCGTCTGGTCGCCGTGCCTCACCAACGAAGGCACGGATTTGGTACGGCAATCGTCCGCTCGAAAATGCATTGAGTTAAATCGTAGCATTCACACGCACCGTGCGTTTTTCACACGGTTTGTATTCTTGCACTGGTAATAGGTATATATTAATAACAAATACAACGCCAAAAGTATCCTCATAATATCAACGTACGTTGTAAAATCGCTAATTCTACTAGTTTCGGTCATACGTCGATAGCCATTGCATCAATTTTAAATAATGGAGTAGCCGTTGTTTTTTTTAACCAAGTTCTTTTGTTTCTGTTCTAATTACATAAACTGGTGGTAACTTACATATTTATGATTATGATTATGTATCATTTTTGATTATGTTTGTGATAATAGGTTTGTTCGAGCAGCAGTAAAAACAATTGGGTATTCTTCTGCGCATGCGCAATGATGGTTTTAGACTGGCAATACACCCATTCTGCATGCGCAGAAGTAAGAATAAGTGCTTTATGCACCTATTTTGGTGTTGCTCGAACAAACCTACTAATATACATAAATTAATTAACAAAATTCTTTTCGTTTCTTTTGATTCATTTACGTTATGGACCAATTGCTTCACATTACAAAAAATTTCTTAATCCCTTCAATACTACAGCATAATCACGCTAATATTATATAGGTGCTTGGACATAGGTCTAAAAATAAACCTAGGTTCAGATTGCAAGGGAGTGGAGTGTTCGAGGGCGTTTGGTTTCGTACGGATTAGCTAGAATACATTGTATTTCCAATCATGGGCGCCGTTACATATGGGCAGGGGGGGGGGCGCGTGCCCCCCCCCCCCCCCCCCCCCTGAATTTTGAACCCAACTATATCCAAACTATTCGGTGATATATGGGCGTTTGCCCCCCGTACTGAATTAAAAAAAATCCTACTGACATTTTATATAGGTACTATAGTATATTGTGTAGTAAGACAAGAAACTGATTCCTAATCGAGGCTGGGCACATTTTGAGGCCCCGAAATCATTTTTTGCGCGGCGCACACATCATTTTTATGCTAATGATGACTCTGCCGATTATAATCATCACCAATGTCAGTTTCATTAGATTGTTTACCTCCAGTTTTCGTCGTGAAAGAGTCACGAGTCAGTGCCAAGTTTACGGTTTTGTGCTTTAGTCCAAACAACGCTTTTATTTAATCATACTTATTAGGTTCAATTACAGTAGAACGGCGATAATCTGAACCTCGATAATCCGAACGTTCGCTAATCCACCCAAAAAATCAACACCCAAAGAGAAACAATAATAAAATAAACCACTGACTAACCTAGAGAACTTTGTTTTCGGTTCCTGTTTACAGAAAAATGTTGTTTTTGTTTTATATCTTCTATTCACTACTCGTGTTTTCTACTATTTAGCTGCAATATTTAATAATCCGAATCACCTTCGGTCCCAAGTAGTTCGGATTATCGCCGCTCTACTGTAATAAATAAATAAGAAATAAATCATAATTAATAATAAAAAAGTTATAAATAGAGCCCTTCGATATCGGTAAATTGCTTCAATATCCCTTCGATATGCTTCGATATCCCTTCATATCGCTTTGATATCCCTTCGTTATCCCTTAGATTTTGACTTTTTTACATTCTAATAGATTATGAAGAGCGGAATCGAAATGTGTTGGTTTTTTAAGATTGAACTTCTATCCAATCTTATTTTCTGCTATTTAGTTGCAATATTTGGTAATCCGAACAATTTGATAATCCGAATGACTTTCGGTCCCAATTAGTTCTGATAATTGACGCTCTACTGTACTTCGCATCTTTTTGCACTGTTCAGCTGTTTATCTAAAATATAGTGGGTGTTCAAAATAAGTGTAAAATATAGGTAAAATATACTGAACTTATGATATCGAACTCATGTTCACATGCCTGACACCGTTTAGGTACTGCATAGAGCTTTAATATATTATAGAATATATAAATAATGTGTATGTAAAACTTTATATGTTTAACGTCTCTATAAAGAATTCAAGATAACCCAAATTTGTCAAAATTGGTATGAAAATTACAAAACGGTTGTCATTAACTCCTTTCACAGACGATAAATAATAAAAAAAGTCACACAAATGTTATTTGACTTTAAAAGTGCCGTCCTATGATACATGGCACTATTTTTCCTATGCTGTTTGTAAAATTGGTTCAATCTTCCGACTCTCTCCAACGTTCAAACAATACATTTCCGGACATGAGTTCATTCAAAAATTTGTCTACTGTGGTCATACAGACCATTCATAGCTTATATATAACAACAAATATTATTAACTAGTTAACTTAGTATTGTCGCCGTTTAAGTGTTTACGTCTAATAGTAATGATAGTAATGTTGAATTTCGTTGTCGATAATAATCGTTATCACAGAATTATCAAATTTGTCAACTTTTCTTTATATTTAGTCATTGTTTTTCGTCCATTTTAAAATAAGATTTTCACCTTTTATTGTTTACCAATTTCTTATTACTTACTTTTTGTTGGATGCTCGATTGATACGATTATAGAGTTAATATATCAATTGTGTTCATTTGGTGCCTGTATTTTTGGCTTTGAAAGGTGCCAGTTGCTCATTATACATTAGCCCTTGCTCGATAAACACGAGCTGAAAATGCTTATAAAAAATGAGCAATGTTTCCTCCAAAATATTCCAAAGTAATAAAAAAAAAATCAATATTGGTTGGCAATCAGACCAAATCTAAAATTTTAGGATAAAAGTTCAATGATTCTGAAACAAAAATATAAATACAAATAATATTCTTAATAAAAATTATTAATTACACATTAATAAACGATAAAAAGGCAGCAAATTTTCTTGCAATTCACTTAATATCAATATGCCATACATAAGTTGCCGAGCATACAGGGGTATCAACCGCGGCTAATGACATAAAATAATGTGTAAAAAATGACACAACCATAAAAGCAACAGAGATTTTCAGGGTGCATGCAATTTAAAGTTGACGAATAATATGGGCTATTGGGTATTCTTTTATATTTTTTATATTTTTATGTTTGTTGTGTGTCAATTTTAGAATCCGAACTAATAAATACGAATATGTCTCTATCAGTGCCATTTATAACAAATAAAACAACGAAAACGCTACAAAATAATTAATAGTATAGTCACCTTTTATTACTAAAAAAAATCTTGCCCCACCCTGGAATATTTTGTAACGGCGCCCATGTTTCCAATTGACATTAATACTCACTGTTATTCGTATATCATCGTCCACAAAATACTTATCAGAGAAACTTACAATAATTATCATTCTACACTTTTTAAAAAATAGGACTAGGAGAACATGTTTATTTATTTATTGTATATGGAAAAATAATCGAGTATTAACTGTTACCATAGAAACAATTATTTTGATTAGGTACTAATATCATACCATTTGTCTTGATCTGGTATTACTTATTTCGGTTGCAGACAATATTGTGCAGTACCAGTGTTGAAACAATTACTGCCTTAGAAGTTACTAGTTTCATGCGTAAGATCCAATATTGTCTTGTGACACAAACTCTTGTTTACGTATTAAATGTATTATATATATACAGGATGATTATAGTTGATTGTAGTCGAAGTAGGCCGTGTCAATGTTAATAATTTTTGTGCAGCTATACCCAAACAACTGTCAAAAGTGAAATAGGTTATGTAACCAAATTAGCTTTTGTGTATAGAACAGTGGTGTTCCATTCAAATAGACCAGCAACCAGCAATATTTACATTTGATTTCATGGCATACTTCGACTACAATCATTCTATCTCTATTAATAACAAAATTTGAGAATAATTGTCAAGTTTTCACGTTTAAGATTTATTGGGTGCACCCAATAAATTCTTTGTCTGCGTTTCTGCCGTTGCCGACGTCGGTAAAAAAACCATAACGCAATTATGCGTGCAGCGTGCACGCTCCATAGCGAATGAGATAGTACTGAACCGTGCGTCGCAAACACTGCGCAACTGTCAGCCAACTGCCAGCAGCAACTGCGCCGCCGCGCCGCGCCGTGCTGTTTGAAATCCGTGCCTGTGTGTAAGCACACAACGACCGTGGACGGTCGAATCCGCATGGACGCCGTGTACGGTTCGAAGTGTATGAGTTTAAATGGTAGCTTTCACACGTACCGTGCCGTGCCGTTTTAAATCCGTGCACGGACGCCGTGCCCCGTGTGAAAAGGCCCTAAGAGTTGTAATGCGTGTCACAAACCGAATCATTTTGCTAATATGTGTCAAAATAACAAAAATTATTTTCATAATAGAAGAACAATTAATAACATAGACCAATGTCAAAATAATTGTAATGAAACCGTTGATGGGTTGGTAATTGATTCGGTTGCTGTCAAGCATAAATTAAAATCTTGTCACAAATATTTATTAGTTGAAGGTAAAAAACGTTTAAATTTTAAAATTGATTTTGGGGCCGATGCTAATGTAATATCTTAAAATAATTTAAAACAGTTGGATTTTGATGTTCGAACGATTGAAAAAACAAGTCAAATTTTGTCTACATACACCAATCATAAAATTCCTATTTTAGGGAAATGTCACTTGAAGCTCCAATATTTAAACAATATTCGTTCGTGTGTTCTTTATGTACAAGAGGGTGATCGTCAATCAATCTTGGGATTTTCTGATAGTTTAGAGTTAGACATAGTTAAAATTAATGACGAAGGTGATTTAAATAAAATTAACAGCATAAATTTAAAATATGATATGTTATGTTTTCAGTATGCAGTTTTGAATTAATTGAAAATAGCTCACATAAATTATTGTTTTGTTTTTAGTTTAAAAAAAAGAAAGTCTAGTATCCTTATGAGCATTTCTAATTGATTCAAAGACAATTCAGTCTTATTAGAATGATAGTTTATTGTTTATTGTAAGTTAAGATTTATTGTAATGATTAAAATTATTATTGTTTTCTTTGGAAGGGAGATGTGATGTATGTATTATCATATCTTATATGTATATTGGGTTGCATACCTGAACCCTACCTGCTGAACATTAGATATGTATGTATTCGATGAAACCAGTTAATAAAAGGTCACGAAGCTGAGTGGTTGTTTCAATTTCAATTCATGACAGAAATAAATTACGCTCGCACATACAGCCGAGCGCCATCTTTCACACACTATTTGAAGACCTAAATCCTAAATTATTGCTGGCATTTACTTACCTTCGTAGTATTATTAGGCATGGCACTTAGACCTTTTGTACATGTATAACTCAAAACATCCAATATTGGCACTTAGACCCTTTAGAACTTACACACTGACAATTATTGTCAGTGGCTTAGAAGTCTATATGAGAAGGCAGGGCGGAAAGAATTCATTGAATTGAACCATACGTGATTTTGAACATATTACACAAGAGACCATTAATGCCAATAATTGCCACTTTTGAAAATATTGTAGCGTTTTTCGTTCGTTAAGGTGTGAATTAAAACACTCGGTATATTAAAATAGCCAACTAATTTATTTAACACTATTACAGTCTTATTACCTAATTATTAAACACGAACACTAAAAACTAACTGTCACTTAAGGCTACTATAAACATTTATCTTCACAGTATTTATTTCTAACTATTTATGTCGATCGATAATCGCGCCAAATACTCCGACTGCACTCAGAACTATATTGCCCGGTAGCGAGCGACGGCTCGCTTATATACCCGTATCGATCCGTGCGGGACCCTTCGCGAATCTTCCATGCTGGCACAGAACTGAGAACAGTCGTTACTCGCGCTCGCCGTCCGGATAGATCTCTCTGGAATGGGCCGCCTCGAGAATAACCTCGAACTTCTGGCGCCTTCGCGGCTGTTAAGATCGTCACAATATATAGCGTAACTACGGTTGTCCGTGTTCTGCATACATGAAGGCTCAATGACAATGCACATACGAGAAGGCATCAGATCAGGGAAACTTTTGGAACCATCGTCAAACAAAGTATTAGTCTCGAAAGGTGGTTAAGTTTTTCTTCAGTCGTTATAATTTAAGAATTATTTGTAAATATGTTCTGTATATTTTATATTACATTTTTTAAATACATAGGTATCTATTTAACTGGTTTCATCTCTTTGTTTATTTAACGAATATTATTTAACGATACATATGAAATTTAACAACAGTTTTATGGCTTGTTTTGGTTCGTAATATTTAGAGATTCTTTGCTCCCCTCAATGAAACATCAAATATTCCCACAACACTACCGTTTTGGTAACAAAATCTGAATATAAAATCAAATAACAGAAAATTTATTTATTCAACGTACATGTACTAAATTTTATAGTTGAATGTCGTTTGTTACCACTATCACTAACACCAATCAGAACGCACCTTAAATGGCTTACAAAAGTCTAGGGCTAGGGCAAAGGGAACATTGATGATCTCGTATTCGTAACCACCACGGTCCAACAGTAACCACAAGGGATTTAAATTTCCGTCTTCACAGTCGATTTAACCCGAGCCGAGATTCGAACCCGGGCCTCCAGCGTAGATAGCAGCCGCTCTATCCAGCTCTATCCTAATACCCTTGATTATATACCTATGGTATATAATCAAGGCTTACGCCATCGACAATAAGAAATTTATATGGTACGAAAATCTAGGGAATTTAGTGTTCATAGTGGACGTAGTGGAAACTCTAGGGATTTAATTTCATTCATCTGGCAACTCTGCCAACGCCATGATTGATGATTATTTTCAGGCTCAGAATAATTAGTTCCAGAAAGAAATAGCTACACACAAATTTAAATTAACTACGTCTAGACCTCGACACTGCAGATTATTAATTGTGTAAATTTGAGTTAAATTCGAAATCAAAGGATACAATAAACGATAAACTATTGAGTTAACCTCAATATCTGTAATAATCCTGGTACTTAATTAGAAAGCATCTTATTTGGGTATAAGTAAGTTTGATATACAATCTTTTACCTAATTAGGCTCTCAATTATTGTACCAACTTACAATTAATCCAAAAAGGTCAAATCAGTTGTAGAGGTATTATTCCGTTTTACAGATTTCAGAAGATTGCAAAAGAAATATGTCTACGGGAAAGCATGTACTGCGTACACTGAATGTGTATTTCTGTCGAATGCCGTCAAAAATCTACGAACGCTATCTTTTCCGTCGGACGAAGCAAGAACCTGAGGAGAATTTTGAAAACTTTTTGCTTCGTCTTAGAAATCAAAGCGCAAAGTGCCAATTCAAAGATGCCGAGGAACACCTAATAGATCAAATTGTTGAAAAGTGCAACTCGGTTGAGCTTAGACAAAAAATCCTTGCGGCTGACGATACAATCAACATTACTGGAATTATTGCAGTAGCCAAGTCTCTGGAAACGGTTAATCTGCAGCTACAGGGTTATGTTCTACAAAAGCAAAATACGTTGGATGCGAATCATATTAATTTTAGCAAGGATGTTAAGAATTCTGTTGACATGCTGGCTGTGGACACAAGTAAGCGAATTGGTTTATTGATTTGATTTTTAAATTATAACGAGTGTTTTAAATTATTTTCATGTAGCTATTCATAAAAATATACCCTGTGACAAGAAGAACAAAAGTACGGAATTATCTGACAAGTCTGAAATAAACAAACCAACGTAAGTATTATACTGGGGGATCGAGAATTACTGTCATTTTTTACTCGGGTTATACGTTAAACGTTAATGGTTGTATAATAATTTTATGGCCTTGCATTAGAACATTTTCAAACAAAATGCAATTAAAGATTTGGTAAATTGAATATATAAATTGGATTATGTGGTTTCTGAATGAAAAATGTATAGGAATTTTTGATATTTGTGTTGAATACGAATCGGTGCCAGTTCTTCACACTTTAGAAATGTTTAGGATTTCATGTAAATGTATAGAATTTGAGGTTTACTCTGAAGGTTCTACGGCTCAGCGTTTATCATATATTATATCGTAAAAATTGCCAAAAGCCTAGATTCTTATTTAGCATGAAGGAGTCTATAAAAAATTCCTATTAGATTTCCTTTCACAAAATCCATGTTCTCCCACGGTTATCAATACTATCCTAACTTTCTAATGCTTTTTCTTGAACATTTTGGTACATAAGCCCATAATGTTGTTATGCCACCATTGCGACAATTAATAGATAGATATCAGAATCAAGAAGGAAATAATTGATTGCAATTTAAACAGAATGTATACACAACTACAGTATACAGATGGGACGTTTTGTTTTATTATATTGGAAAGATATGCCAACGAGAAGGATTATTTTACACGTGACGCCATTCTGTATTACTTCTTATTTTCAGGTGCGACCTAAAGGTGGAGTTCGATGAAACTAGTATATCAGGACCTACTTGTGCAGTACCTGGACAATCTATTGAACCGACAAAGACAGAAACACCATCGCAATTAATCCGATCAATCGACCACGACTACGCAGGTACGCCAACAACACAACCTGAAGAGCGCGTGAAACAACCCAAGAAGGAGAAACAATTCAAGTGCAACCTTTGTAACTATGCTACTACTCACAGTAGATACCTGCAACAGCATAAGGCACGGCACGAAAAACAAAAATTGCTATGCTCGACATGCGGATATACATCTACATGTGCTTCCAACATGAAACTGCATATGCTAAGGCATTCAGACGAAAAACCCTTCAAATGTACGCTTTGCGATTACGCTGGCATCCAACGTACTAGATTTACGGCGCATATGAGAACTCATACCGGCGAAAAACCTTTCTGTTGCTCGATTTGTGATTATCGTTCTGCTTACCGTCAAGATCTTGCCCTGCATATGAGACGGCATACCGGAGAAAAGCCGTACAAATGCTCGGTTTGTGAATATAGTTGTGCGACAAGTGGTCGTCTTAAAGTGCATATGACGAGGCATACTGGCGAGCGACCATTGAAATGTTCCCTCTGTGATTACGCGTGTAGAGATTACGGTAATCTTAACATACATAGAAGAACTCATACCGGCGAGAAACCTTATAAATGTTCGGTTTGTGAATTTACGTGTTCACAGAATGGTTCTCTTAAACTGCATATCAGACGGATGCATTAATGCCAATAATTGAAGAGTGTAAGTTCTAAAGCGTCTAAGTGCCATCAACCTGGAATGGAGATTACTAAATTAAATTGTCCTGGTAATTAATATCCACCATTTCAGCTTGGCAATATTTTTTTTGTGTGAAACAACTTCCTTCAACTGAAGTAATACATATTACTTCTGTAATACATATTACTGGGATAGGGTAAAGTAAACAACAAAATTTTAAGAACATACGGTTTTATTGCAAAACAAATGCTTAAATTTACGTATACATATTAAACAGAACAAACGTCAGTAAGTAAAAAACGTCAAGTAAACAATTTTATAGTGCACACAAGTTTGGTCTGATTATGGTGTCTGTGATAGTTGAGATTTTGTCAATGAAGTCTTCATAAAAACTTGCTCCTAATCAACTGAACTTAATATATTGGCAGAAGATGGTTGTTGCGATTCAATGATGTCACTCTTTAGCACATGCCTGGCTTGTTCAGCTTTTTGCTGATGTAATTCATGTTCAGTTTGAAATGACCTCTGTTGTTCCAGAGTGTTTGTCCGAAGTCTAATTTACTGGAGTGTAGGAATATTTTTTTAAACGATATAAGATTTAATTTAAAGCAGGGCTAATAAATTTCTTCAGTATATTTTCTTGGCTTATTTGCATTTTTATTGGGATTTGTAGGTTAAAAAGATACGAGATTCAACCGGTACTTGGACCCTTTAGAAATAAATTACGCTCGCACGTACAGCGAGCGCCATCTTTCACACGCTATTTAAAGACCTAAATTATTGCTAGCACTTACTTACCTTTGTAGTATTATTAGGCATGGCACTTAGACCTTTTGTACATGTATAACTCAAAACATCCGATATTGGCACTTAGACCCTTTAGAACTTACACACTGGCAATTATTGTCAGTGGTTTAGAACCCCATATGAGAACGCAGGGCGGAAAGAATTCATTGAATTGAACCATACGTGATTTTGAACATATTACACAAGAGACAAGAGACCATTAATGCCAATAATTGCCACTTTTGAAAATATATAGCGTAACTACGGTTGTCCGTGTTCTGCATACATGAAGGCTCAATGACAATGCACATACGAGAAGGCATCAGATCAGGGAAACTTTTGGAACCATCGTCAAACAAAGTATTAGTCTCTAAAGGTGGTTAAGTTTTTCTTCAGTCGTTATAATTTAAGAATTATTTGTAAATATGTTCTGTATATTTTATATTACATTTTTTAAATACATAGGTATCTATTTAACTGGTTTCATCTCTTTGTTTATTTTCACAAAGTATACAACTGTGTTTGATGGAAACTCAAAAGAATATTATTTAACGATACATATGAAATTTAACAACAGTTTTATGGCTTGTTTTGGTTCGTAATATTATAGATTCTTTGCTCCCCTCAATGAAACATCAAATATTCCCACAACACTACCGTTTTGGTAACAAAATCTGAATATAAAATCAAATAACAGAAAATGTATTTATTCAGCGTACATGTACTAAATTTTATAGGGGTCGTCCATTAATCACGTGAGGTTTTTAAGCCCCCTTTTTACACCCCCCCTCCCCCCTGGTGATATTTGGTGAGGTTCTAAGGTACCCCCCCTCCCCCTATCTAACATCACGTGTATTTTTTTGTTGAAAAAACTAAAATATTTTCCGAATACTTTTTATTGAAAAATATAATAATATTTATATACACGTGATATGTCACAACAACCCCCCCTCTCCCATTGTGATGAATAGTGATGTAATCCAAACCCACCCTCCCCTATTTGGACCTCACGTGATTAATGGACGACCCCATAGTTGAATGACGTTTGTTACCACTATCACTAACACCAATCAGAACGCACCTTAAATGGCTTACAAAAGTCTAGGGCTAGGGCAAAGGGAACATTGATGACCTCGTATTCGTAACCACAAGGGATATAAATTTCTGTCTTCTGGCAACACTGCTAATCCCATGACTTGTTTTTGTTAGGTTGGCGCACAGACCAATTGAAGAGAGAAATAACTAAACCACGGAGTAGGAAGGAGGAGACCGCACTCTATAGGCAAAATCTGACCCAAATCACTGCACAATAAGTCCTAAAACTGTAAGTGTGTAGACATGCGCAGTACGCACATACTGCTCTCATTCATAACTTGAGCGACGAATCGGTCTGTCAAAACGTATTGTTGTGAGGTTATGGTGGTTATGTCGTCTAGTGAATACGATTATTTTATTATATGTTTTTGTGTTTACATTATAGGTACCGACTGTGATATTTATTGGCATTTCTTTCTAAGTTCAGGTTTTCGTAACTATTTGAGATATTAGTGACTTTTACCTTTAATTTGACATGGTGCACCAGTGATTGATTTTGTTCTCCGAATGCAAAAATAGATTGCATTAACAAGTGTGTATGGCAATTATACATTCTGATAGGCATAATTACATTTTTAAAACATATTTATCCGCAAATTCGGATAAACAAGAACTTTTCCTGATTTTAGGGTAATCCTCAAGGTTCTGTAGATCAACAGTTGTTTTATTTCCATTCGTATAGCCGCAATTCGTAGAAGGTAAACCTATTTTGTAAAGTTTTCATTAAAAATAAGTGAAACAAAATTCTGTATAACTTCTTTCAACAATTTTAACATTCTGTTGACAATTTTTGAAACATAACCTCACCACACTGACAATCGCCGGTCGCTACTCAACTCACATCACATGGGTCGTGGTATGAAGAATTAAAGGTATGATCTATTTTTGGACGAGTTTACGACCGTTACGACCGCTACTGCGCAGGTGACATATAGGCACCCAACATTGCATATTTCAATGTTTGGGGTTATGTCGTGATAGTAATGACGTTTTCAATTTAAAAAATACTATACTTATATTATACCTACATACTTATTCGGCAAATGTACTTGCATAAACAGAAAACATTCAAATATTTGCGCTAGGTATGTACAATATTAATATACAAATAAAAGTCGGAAGAACAACATTTTATTCTAGGTATTTTTAGCCATTTACAAATGACTAGCTATTTAGTTTATTCAAGATTTTTCCCTCAATCCCATCAGCCCTTTGGATGAAGATTTATAAGAATTGGAATATTGGGATTATTGATTTATTGGTTTATTTTCCTATCAGGCAAAAGCATCAATTGAGATGGTTAACAGTATACGATTCGATCTTGGTGTGGTTTGGACACAACATTCAAAACATGAACAAGTGTATAACTTACCAAATACGTAACTGTTAAACTATGACTTACGTCCAGACAAGCATCGAGAGTGATCTTTATTTGTATTTCGTACATATTAAACACAAAAAAGTATGAGAATAGGCAACAACATATTCTCTTTGACTAAGTTACAGACAGCAATGAACCAACAAATGATACGGATACACTTATTTTAGTTTAGTATTTTGTAGTTTTTTATTTGAATACGTACTTATTAATATTATACATATACATTGATGTTTATACGCTTGAAGATGGTCATTTAATAACCGAAATCAATAGCGTTTAATTGCTAACTAAATAAACCTGTCTAAAATAAAACGTGTTTTATTATATTTAATTGAAATATAATTGTATAACAATATTAAATATTACTGTATTTGTATCATGTAATAGTGGTAGTAACATGGACACCTCGAAAACATGAACAAGACCAACATTAATTAGCTTACGTTGCCGATGTTATACTCTAATTAGTGTGCACACTTACCTGTACTTAGCTTATGTTTGACACTCTACACTTTCACTATACTTACGTGAGATTTCAATCTTGACATAATTCAAAACCAAATAAATGAAATGATAATTTAAAAATATACCTAGGTGTATTCATATCGTATCATTTATTGCATCCATTAAACAGTATTACACTGATATCATAAATTGCCAAGAATATGATATGGCAAAAATTTAACTACAAAAATAACTAACAAAATAAAATTTTAATATCCAACAAAAGTAAATTAAATCACAAAAAAATCACTAACAAAATCAAATCACAATTTGTTAACAGCAGGCAGTTTATACTACAAAAATCAAATTAATTAAATAGAAATACAATGCAATACACCATGAAAATATATGAGCTAGTTACGTTACGATTGTAATGCGGTTACTCTTTGACCGACATGTGAAATTACTGACATTAACATCAGATGTACGTATGTTATCTCCGGCTAAGACACACGATCACAGATACTAACAGTGTATAAAACAAAGACTTAACAATAGTACGTCGTAAGCCTTGGTTTCCCCAAGGCTTCCGCAAAATGTGTTTGACTATGAAACTAACAGATTGACTAGCGTTAACTGAACCAGACAACCGTTACTTTTGACAACATTCAAAGCTCCATTGAATAAGGTGTATAATGTGACTCGCTCCGACAAACGGACCTTACCACGGTCGTCAAGTCAATATTTCCTTACGTGCTCTCCTCTTCGGGGCTAGTCATATTTCTATGACGGGTGGGCCAAAAGAGTATAAGGAAACCCGAGTATAAAAGCATACCTTTCTAATAGTGACTTATACTCGTTTGCCCACGCATCATAGATATAACATAATAGCATACCTATAAAACTCCTTCAACTAACAAAACAGCAATTAAATACTATGAACGGCAAACCTAAAATATAAAAGATAAATATTTTAGAATTAAATAATAGCATATACCTTCCTAAAATTAACTCACGTCTCCCACTAGGAACAACTATGTATCTCTGCAATGCACGATGAATAAATGCTAAAATACAAAGTTTAAACAGTATATCAGGTACTTTTAAACTTAGAAATGGAAACTTACCTATAAACAAGAAATTATAAACAATAAAAGACAATAACAAACCAGGTAACAAACACAATACCACAATAAGCAACGAATGCAACGAATGCAAATACAAACGTCAGAAGCAGAAGTTGGTTATGTTGGTTGTTTACGTTATTATTTTTCAACCATGCAGCGCCGCGAAACGGATATTAATGTAACGAAGATGTTCGCAGATTTTCATCCCCACTCCACATGCGTATGGACATACCTCTAAATAGTAATACCACGACATGGGTCAAGTCAATTTATGATGAGAGAAAAGAGATAGCAATATGTGCGCACTGCGCATGTCCACACACTTGCCGTTTTTCTCCCGTACTTATCATGCAGTCATTTGGGTCAGATTTCAAATCGTATGTACGGTATCTGCGAACTCCTCCCTTCTTACTCCGTGAACTAAACTACACAAATTTAAAATATTGACAATTTGTAGATTGTGAATTGTGTAAAAATTAATTAAATTATTTGACACAACGTATAACAAATACAACGTTCAATCAGATCACTATCAAATAAACTGGTGAGTTCTAATACGTCTAATTAGACAGTCAATTATTGAACTGACAGTTGACCCCAATAGATCAAATCAGTTTTAGAAGTATTATTTCGTTTTACAGATTAAGGATAATTAGAAAAAAAATATGGCTACAGCGACGCAAGTGGAGAGCACGGTGTACTATTGTCGAATGTCGAAAATCTACGAACGCTATTGTTTCCGTCTGACGAAGCAAAAACCGGGAGAAAAATTTGAAAGCTTTTTATGCCGTCTTAGATTCCAAAGCGCAAAATGCCGATTTAATGATACCGAGGAACAGCTAATAGATCAAATTGTTGAAAACTGCAACTCGGTTGAACTCAGGCAAAAAATCCTCGCAGCCGGCGATTCGATCAACCTTACCGGAATTATTTCAGCCGCCAATGCTTTGGAAACGGTTAATCCGCAGTTAAAGGACTCTGCTGAACTAAAGCCAGAGACGTTGGATACGATTCATATTAACTTAAGCAAAGATGATGAGAATCTTAACAGGTTAGCTGTCGACACAAGTAAGAAATTCGGTTTATTGGTTGATTTTTAAGTTATTATTTGTGTATTGTATTTCTTTCATATAGGTACTCATGAAAATATACCCTGTGGCAACGAGAGTATTAGTTTGAAATTATCTGACGAGCCAGCGATAACCATTCCAATGTAAGTAATAGGTTGTCCGTTAATATAAAATTTAACTTCGTTTATAATGTTGATCTGTCAAAAATATAACGGAAGTTAACCTTTACAAATAATGCTAGCAGAGTGGCTATTGGTTGTATAATAGTTTTATGTCCATGCATTAGAAAATTTTCAAACAAAACAAAGATTGGGAAAATTTTATAAGTTTGTGGATAATGAACGGTGTTTGTGACGGAAAAGTGTATAGCTGTTTTTGATATTTGTGGAATACGAATCTGGACTTGATAGTTGCCTATAATGTCTGGTTTTTGTGTTTATTATAATTATTTTTTTTGAGGCGTAAGCTACTTAAGGAAGCGCTGTCAGTCCTTGTCACTTCTGACATTTTTAGGATTCCATAGGGCATTTGGTTTATCTGCTATGATACCGCACAAATTTCTAAAAATCACTGTTTTTTGGCATATTGATAAAAAAATTTCAACAACTTGTGGAGACGGAAAACTCTCGAGCCTGGATTTGTATTTAGCGTCAAGAAATCTATCTAAACTTTTATAGTTGTAATTCCACAGGGTAGTATTTTGGGACCTTACGTTTTTATGATGTTCATAAACGACTTAAGTAGCATTATCGACAAAGAAACAGAAAACACTGCCATCACCAACTTTGCAGACAACACAAATTTAGTAGTAGCCAGCACTCAAGCTAATGTCTTGATAGAAAATTGCGGAAAACTTTTCAATAAAGCAGAGAGTTGGTTCCATTCTAACAAATTAAGGATAAACAATGACAAAACAAATGTACTAATATTCAATACCAGGATTAGGAAAGATACCATATCAAACATCAATTTGGGAGGGAGAGACATAGACGTAGTAAAAAATGCTAAATTTCTTGGTGTAGTAAATTGATGATGCTTTAAAATGGGATGCACATATTGAACTCTTAAACAAAAAGTTTAACAAGGTGTGGTATGCAATGAGGGTCACGGTCAAGTATATTGAAATGTATGCAATAGTAACTTTGTACTATGCTAACTTTGAATCCCTGATAAGTTATGGGGTGATATTCTATGGTGTAAACCCAAGATCAGAGGCAATTTTCAAAACCCAAAAGAGGATCTTAAGGACAATGCCGGGTTTAAAATATAGGGACACATGCAGGGGAAAATTCAAGCAGCAAAAAATATTAACAGTGTGGAATTTATTGGATGGAGTGTCTTTTGTTCCTCTTTAAACATAAAGATTTATTTGCTTTAAACGACAACGACCACAATACAAGAACATTAAATTACCAATATCCGATTAATAGGCTTTCTAAAACAGAAAACAACCCTTCCTATATGTCTGTAAAAATTTTTAATCAATTTCCGGAGCCCATAAAAAGAATCGAAGATTTGTAATGTTCAAACACGAAATAACGCAATTGTTAGAGGCCTTAGAACCTTATAGTTTAGGAGAATATTTTAGTTAAGTTTATTATTGTTGTACAACCTTTTTTTGACATTTTTCATTTTGTATTGTGCTTATTCTGAGATGGTGTATATTATATGTATATATGAACCAAATAAACTATCTATCTATCCATCTAACTTCAACATACAGATGAGTTGTTTGGTTTTATTATATTGGTAAACATAGTGAGATTGATTGTTTTACACGAGACGCTTCTATGTAATAATCCTTATTTTTCAGATGCAACGTAAAGCAGGAGTTCGTTGAAACTAGCACCTCGGGATCGACTTGTACTTTACCTAAACAATCTATTGAACCGATAAAGACAGAAACACCATTGCAAGTTTTCAGATCAATCGAACAGTACGACACAGCTAGGCAAACTACGCAACCTGAAGGGCACGCGAAAAAAAACAAGAAAAAGAATCTGTACAAATGCAACTTTTGTAACTATGCCACCACGCGTCGTGACAACCTACTAGTGCATTGGCGTCGACGACATAGAACACTCCACTGTACGCTTTGCGACTTTACAACCATCGCGGTCGAAGAATTGAAAAAACACAAGGCCACGCATCCGAGAGAAAAAATAAAAATGCTGGGCTCGACGTGCGGATTTGTCTGTTCATCGGCGGAGACCCTGACAATGCATTCGCGAAGACATACCGACGAGAACCTGTATGAATGCAGCAAATGTAACTATGCTTGTACACAAAGAGGCGATCTTACGAAGCATATGATACTGCATACACGAGAGAAGCCGTTCGTTTGCTCAGTTTGTGGTTGTCGGTTTGGTCGCCGTCGTAATCTCGTGACACATATGAGAACTCATACGGGCGAGAAGCCTTACAAATGTTCGAATTGTGATTTTACTTGTGCGCATGAGGGTAACCTTACACGCCATATGAGACAGCATACTGGAGAGACACCATTTAAATGTTCGATTTGTAACTTTGCGTGTAAACAAAGTTGTAGTCTTACGGCGCATATGAGACGGCATTCGGGAGAAAAGCCATATCAGTGCAGCCAATGCAACTATGCTTGTAGACAGAAACCTAATCTTGTAGTGCATGCGAGAACGCATACCGGCGAGAAACCTTTCAAATGTTCGATTTGTCATTTCGAATGTAGTCAACGTTGTAGTCTTACAAAGCATATGACACGGCATACAGAAGTGGAACCATATCGATGCAGCACATGTAATTTTTCTTGCAAACGTAGGGCTAATCTTGTAGTGCATGTGAGAAATCATACAGGCGAAAAGCCTTTCAAATGTTCAGTTTGTGAATTTGCTTCGACAGAAAGTGGTAGTGTTAAAAGACATATGAGAATGCATAGCGGACAAAATTCATCGAAGTGAACCATATGTGATTTTGCTTGTAAGCAGCGTAGTTATTTATTTATGAAGGCTCAATACCAATGCGCATACGAGAAGGCATCAGACCAGGGAAACTTTTTGCACCATTATCAAAGTGATTATTTGTTGCTAAATGTGATTAAGTAGTTTCTTATGTTGTTATAATTTAAGAAGTATTTGTAAATATGTTCTGTATATTTTGTTATATTTTGTAAATACATACATATTTAACTAGATTCATCTGTTTGTTCATTTTCACAAATTATGCAACCGTGTTTGATAAAGACCCAAAACAATGTTATTTTGCAATACATAGTTTTAAAATTTAACAACAGTTTTATGGCATGTTTTGGTTTGTAGTATGTATAGATTTTTCTATTCTATTTTTCCATCGGTTATATAGCACGGTTACAATACTTTTCTTTTACAAGGTGTTCCATTTCTTTCCCGCAAAATTATAATAAAATACATATGAAACAATGCGTATCCGAGAAATAATAACACCATCAGTACCCATCACAACAAAAAAAGTAAATGCATTTATAAGTAAAAACAATAAAAATTGTAAAATTATATTGAATAAACATAAGAACAAACTAAAATCCATATGAAACTTCTACTGACTTTTTCTAGAAAGTACCTATAGAAATATATATAGAAAGTACCTAAATGTTATTCTTTTGTCTTTTTCTCATATGTTATCACTGAAATAAAAAAAGAATAGTGATCTCAAATTTTATAATTGGCAATTAGAATAGAACACTACTAGCGAATGTCATAAAAATTATCAAATTAGCATTTGGGAAAATCATCACTGTTTAATTATAAACATTAATTTTAATATAAACACATATCTCGCCTGTGTGCACCGCATAGTTCGCACACGCCACCTGCCGGCCCTGCCCATACCTA
This sequence comes from Melinopterus prodromus, assembly GCA_964023965.1. Lineage (NCBI taxonomy): Eukaryota > Metazoa > Arthropoda > Insecta > Coleoptera > Scarabaeidae > Melinopterus > Melinopterus prodromus. The sequence continues at coordinate 12,746,821 of OZ030395.1, forward strand.
AATAGGACCTATATAGATATCATATGCCTATATAGCGGGTTTTCAAAGGCATTTCAGGCGGGCGCTAGTTACAACTGTTGGCAACACTGTTCACTGTTGTGGCAATTCTGCCAATGCCATGATTGTTTTTGTTAGGTTAGCGCCAGTTAGCGCCAGACCAGCTCTAGTGAAATAAGTAATGTACCCATAAATTTAAAATATTAACTGTGTAGATTATTAACAAACATTAGATTATGAATTGTGTAAAACTGAATTAAATTATTAGAATTGAAAGTATACCAATATAACGTTCAGATCTCTCTAAATATCAAACGATATAAGGGATACACTGGTGAGTTAACCGCCATATCTGTAATAATCCCAATCTTCTACTTAGGTAATTATTGAATTAACAGTTAACCCCTATAGATTTTAGATTATTTAGATTATTTCGTCTTACAGATTTGGGAAAATTACAAAAGAAATATGGCTACAGCAACGCAAGTAGTGGCTAAACGCACAGTGTATTATTGTCGAATGTCGAAGATCTACGAACGCTATTTTTTCCGTCTTACGAAGCAAAAACCGGGGGAAAAATTTGAAAGCTTTTTGCTTCGTCTTAGATTCCAAAGCGCAAAGTGCCAATTTAAAGATACCGAGGAACAGCTAATAGACCAAATTGTTGAAAAGTGCAACTCGGTTGAGCTCAGACAAAAAATCCTTGCAGCTGGCGATTCGATCAACCTTACTGGAATTATTGCAGCAGCCAATGCTTTGGAAACTGTTAATCCGAAGTTAGAGGACTCTGCTGAACTAAAGCCAAATACGTTGGATACGATTCATATTAAGTTTAGCAAGGATGTTGAGAATCTTCTTAACAGGCTAGCTGTCGACACACGTAAGTCAGTTTTTTTATTGATTTTTAAATTATAATTTGTGTTTTATATTTCCTTCATGTGTCTTTCATGTTCAGGTACTCATGTAAATATACCCTGTGGCAACGAGAGTATTAGTTCGAAATTATCTAATGAGACAGCGATAACCAAACCAACGTAAGTATTAGGTTGTTTGTTAGTATAAAATTTAACTTTGTTAAACTTTGATGATGTTAATCTGTCAGGAATGTGACGTAAGTTATCTGATGATAACAGAGTGGCTTTAATTGTTGTATAATCATTTTATGGCCTTACATTAGAATATTTTCAAACAAAAGGCAATTTAAGATTGGAAAAGTTTTATAAGTTTGTGGATAATGGTGTTTGTGAATGAAGAGTTTATAGGAGTTTTTGGTATTATGAAAGTTGCCTATAATGTCTGGTTTTTGTGTTTATTATAATTATTTTTTTAGCCGTAAGCTTGTTAAAGAAGTGCTGTCAGTCCTTGTAACTTCTGACATTTTTAGGATTTCATATAAAAGTATAATGTTTTGACTTTTGATTTGAGACTCTACTGATAGTTCTCAGGGCATTTGGTTTATCAGCTATTTTATCGTAAAATTTCTAAAATCATAGTTTTTTGGCTTTTTGATATAATCTTTTTCAACAACTTTAGGAGACGGTAAACTCTTGAGCCTGGATTTTTCAATAGTATTTTTTTGTAAACTTCCATATGTAGGCCATAAAATTGTTATGCCACCATTGCTTAACTTTTCAGCCTGATATGTTCTATATAAAGCATGGTGTTTTTCTGTACATTTAAAAACCGTTTTTGGAATATCTCAAACAACCGCTTTTGAATCTCTACTATTCGAATAAGCTTTTGACAACCAGTTAGCAAAATTAATACAAATTTAACTCAATATACGTGAATCCGCCAGGGCTGCGGAGTCAGTAAAAGAAAAACTTACAAATCGACACGACTTTGCCCATTTAACCAACTTTCTATCTCTAATAATAACAAAAGCACCCATAAGACAGTGTATAATACGAAATAAAATCCATTCTAATAAAAACAAAATTAAGTGCAATATACGTTTATAAAAATGTTGTAAGGGGCAGACTAGCTCCAACTAATTCTCCTGCAAAGCTGAAAATAATCATAGTTGAGGCTACAGGTATAACTTCTGAACAACGGCCCTACTTTTTAATCTCATTTTAACTCTCTTGTTAAGATTTCCTTTTTCAAATTTCGGTCAGATTACTTTTGTTAATCGTCTTCACTTTTGGTTGGAAAGTGTGTCTTGTAATTTGATTTTTTACATATGTATGAAGGTAGGTACTTTGTAAAAGTCCTAATGGTATATTTAGTTTTGATTTGTTTACTGTCTGTTGGGCCAACGTCCATCTCGCATGTTTTTTTTTCTACAGTAATTAAACTTGGACTCGGAGTCGGTATATTTTTCCGACTCCGACTCCACAGCCCTGGTATTCACCAACAACTGCAAAATACATATGAGAGAGACTGATTCTTTTACACAAGACGCTTCACTGTATTAGTTCTTTTTTTTTCCAGTAGCGACCTAACGGTGAAAATTGGTGAAACAAGTATCTCGGGTTCCACTTCTACTTTGCCTCGACAATCTATTGAACAAACGAAGACAGAAACACCATTGCGAGAATTCCGATCAATCGACCATGACTACACATCAGTTACAAAATCAACGCAACCTGAAGACCACTCGAAAAAAAAGAAGAAAAAGAAGGTGTACAAATGCAAGTTTTGTAACTATTCTACTATGCGTCGTACAGTCCTATTAGAGCACAGGCGTCGACGACATAAAACACTCCGTTGTACACTTTGCGACTTTACAACCATCGCCTCCGAAGAAATGAAAAAGCACAAGGCAACACATCCGAAAGAAAAGATCAAAATGCTGTGCTCGACATGTGGATTTATCTGTGCATCAGCTGCGACCCTGACAATGCATATGCGAACACATACTGGCGTGAAGCCTTATAAATGCAGCAAATGTAACTATGCTTCTGTACAAAAGGGTAGTCTTACGAACCATATGAGAACACATACACGGGAGAAGCGCTTCGTTTGCTCAGTTTGTGGTAGTCGGTTAGCTCATCGTCCTGCTCTCGTGCTGCATATGAAAACTCATACCGGCGAGAAGCCCTACAAATGTTCGATTTGTGATTATGCTTGTATACAGAAATGTAGTCTTACACGTCATATGAGACAACATACCGGAGAGCAACCATTCAAATGTTCGATTTGTAACTTTGCTTGTAAACAAAGCTGTCTTCTTACGGCACATATGAGACAGCATTCAGGAGAAAAGCCGTTTCAGTGCAGCCAATGCAACTATGCTTGTAGACAAAAAGCTAGTCTTGTAGTGCATATGAGAACGCATACTGGCGAGAGGCCGTTTAAATGTACTGTATGTAACGATGATTTTCCAACACGTAATCGGCTCATAGTTCATACAAGATTGCATACCGGGGAGAATCCTTTCAAATGTTCGATTTGTCACTTTCCTTGTACACAACGTAGCACTCTTAAACAGCATATGAAAAGTGCAGTCAATGCAACTATGCTTGTAGACAAAAACTTAATCTTGTAGTGCATGCGAGAACGCATACTGGCGAGAAGCCTTTCAAATGTTCGATTTGTGAATTTACTTGTTCGCAAAGTGGTAGTGTTAAAAGACATATGAGAACGCATAGCAGAGAGAATTCATTGAAATGAACCATATGTGATTTTGCTTGTGAGCAACGTAGTTATTTAGTGAATCGTATGAGAAATAGTGTAGTAGAGCAGTAGAGTTTGAAATTTACAAGACAACGTATTATACAGGAGAGGAGCCATTAATGCCAATAATTGTCACTTCAGAAATATACAGGGCGATTACAGTTGTTTGTGTTCTGCGTACATGAAGGCTCAATGACAATGCACATACGAGAAGAAGGCATCAGATCAAGGAAACTTTAGGAACCATTATCAAAGCGATTATTGGTTACTAAATGTGAATAACTTATTCTTCAGTCTTTATAGTTTAAGCATTATTTGTAAATATGTTCTGTATATATTATATTTTTTTAAACGTACATGTTTGACTGGATTCATCTGTTTGTTCATTTTCACATTCTTTTAAAATGAAATTGTGTTTAAGTTGCATATAAGTAACATATTTAGTATCTTAAAGCATTTCAGTGAAAGTGGAACTGGGAGAATTGTCGGAGGTTTAAATAAACACAAAGAAATGCAGCATTTGATGAGTTTAATACTTATGCTTTAGCGTTTTCGATTTATACAATTTTATGCACGCACTCGGTGCAAACTGCATCGTGAATATGCATAAAGCGCGTTGTTTTGGTGCAGTTCTTTAAAACTAACTTCACGGTGAACTAGTTCATAACCTAAAATACGTGACTTAAAGCCTCTTACGAAACTATTTATGATTATACCATTCTTCCCGGGTGCTATTCTCATATGTTTTATCTCTATTTATCATGTCAACACAAAAAATAATGACATATAGACGCTTCTGCTTCTGACCCGAAACGGTAGACAGCATGCGCAGAAGACTTGCCGCCGCTGTCGGATCTAGTAACATAATATTGCTTAAAATCTCCAGAAAACACGCGTTCCAAGTAAAATTACCAATTTCGGCTTTAATCAAGAAGTGTGCTGTACCTACGTGCCCCAACTCAAGAGAGCTTGCCGCGGGTGTACCTGTTTGTATGTACTTTGGAAAATTTGCTGAACTGTCCTAACCTAAAAACACTGGGTATTTTGGTTTTCATGTCCACTTGCATAGAATTATTCAGTTTTCAATGAATGCATATCATTGTCACACCTATCTTTTATCAATTACATTTAATTTAATACTAATTAGGCGCTTAACAAAGCAGTTGTCAACTTAATAAAATTGTATAAATCAAAAAAGACAAAAATCTAGGGAATATTAGTCCTGAGAGTGAAGCCATTAGGGATTTCAATTTCATTCATCTGGCAACACTGCCAACGCCATGATTATTTTCTCCTCGCTTGACCTTAAGCTAGCAGAAGAGAGAAGATTGAATTTTCTAAATACGAATCAATTTATTGGAATGCAAAGTATACATACATAACTTTTTATGAGATCTCTATAAACTGTAATCGATAAAGTGGTGAGTTAACCTTAATATCTGTTTATAAGTATTAGTATTATATGCTAATAATAATAGCATAACCGAGTTCACATCAGTTTTAAAGCAACTATTTTATTTTAGAGATTCGAGAAAATTCCTAAAAAAATATGACTACTTTCAACCAAATAGTGTGTAAGCGCGAGTATTTTTGTCCGAAGCCGTCTAAAATCTACGAACGTCATCTTTTCCGCCTGACAAAGCAAGAACCGGGAGAAAGATTCCAAAACTTTTTGGTTCGTCTTCGAAACCAAAGTATAAAATGCCAATTTAAAGATACCGAGGAACAGCTAATAGATCAAATCGTAGAAAAGTGCAGCTCAATTGAACTCAGACAAAAAATCCTTGCTGTTGGCGATACTATCAACCTTATTGGAATTATTGCAGAAGCCTTCGCTTTGGAAATAGTTAACCTAGAAGGCTTTGTTGAACAAAAACCAGATATTTTAGATGTAAATCATATTACCTTCAGTAAGGCTGTTGAGAATCCCATTAATAGGCAGGCTGTGGACTCAAGTAAGTCGTTCGATTTATTGCTTTGATTTTGAAATTATTACTTGTGTTTTACAGTTTTTTTTCTTGTAGCTACTTATAAAAATATACCCTGTGATCAGGAGAGGAATTGCTTGGAATTAATTGACAACTCCACAATAACCAACCAGATGTAAGTATTGTTTTAGTGTCTTTATTTTTTTGCAGCGCATTCTTTTAACAGTTAGTTTAGTTTAGCTTTTATACAGTATAAATTATATGCGCAATATACAAAATAAAACGTGCATTTATTTTTAGCATTTGATCAAATATTTGACCTATATCAAAAATATTTGTCCAATGCAAACAATATTTAAGGCGCACACATTGTTCCATGGCACCAGAGATTAAAAAAAAATACTAATCTGATTGTATTAAACATATGTTTTGTACAATGTCAAATTTGAAATGGTCAGAAAAATACTGAACCCAAATGTATAAAAACCAATATGGCCCATAATAAATACAAAACTTTCCTGCAATATTTTTTTTCTAGGATATTTAAACAAGTCCGACTTGACAGATATTTTTTGATTCCAACTCCTTTGAAATATTTATGAACTCCGCTCCGCAGCCCTGGTTTATATGATATGATATTGTGAAAACTGTCAAAACCACGTTTTTTTGGCATTTTGATCCTATCCTAGCTTTTGATAGTTTTTTTGCAAATATGTATGTTAGGCCATAAATTTATCATGCCCCCATTTACATAATTAATAGATGCATATCAGAATCAATATGAAAATAATGGGGTGCAGTTTGAACAAAAAGTGGATATGTAGTTCATTATTTTTATAGGTTAACTTTACAGCGTGATATATTCTATATAAAACAGGGTGTTTTTCTTTATATTTAGAAACCATTTGTGGAATATCACAAGCAAAAAAAAAAAAAAAACGCGATTGAATCCCGGATATTCGAATAAGATTTTGACAACCTGTTAGCAAATTTAACTTAATATGCGTTTATCAACCAACAACTACAAAATACAGACGAGAGGTTTGGTTTTATTTCATCGGTAAACATATGTGTGCCTGGATATGAACCAGTTGTCCGAAATTGAGTTATAAGTATTTTCGGATAGAATAAGTTAGGGTAAAGGTGCTGCAACATTTGAAACCTATTACCATAAAGGGAAATTGAAAAGAAATAATAATTAAGTTACTGATGCAAAAAGTACACTTTTGCGCTTTGATGCTTCAAACTTTTGCAAAGTTTAAAAGTTAATAACTTCGCGCATATTTGCAAGTTACACCGACTCCAATTTTTTTGTAACAATTTCGATATTAGTTTTAAGATTTTTAGTAAAATTTATTATTTCAGTATTCCGTTTAGGTTTTATAGGTTTTTTAATCCAGCCATGGGTCTGGGGGCGACAAAATAGTCTAACATAGGTAACGACACGACAAATTTAAAAATTTTTTGCAAATTTTGGAAAAGTTTTCAATTTTTTTATTGATTCATGCTTTGTCACCGGAAATCTGCCCACTTGCCAAATTTCAACTCGATTCCAATCTGGGAAGTACGTAAAATATGGTAATGCGCAAGACTGTAGCGTGATATCGCCAACGTGTCGCAAACAAAACACAATTTTTCCAAGCGTTTCCAACCGCAGACGGGTTTCAGACAACCACATCTGATAGAAAACACAATAAAGAGACTAATTAGCAAATAAAACAAAAATGTGTATTTTGAACGAGTTTAACTTTATTTGCGATTATCTGCGTAACTAGAAACGGACAACTGGTCCCTTTTCTCATCCACGCACACATTTTGCAATGAGACTGATTCTTTTACACAAGACGCTTCTCTGTATTAGTTCTTTTTTTCAGATATGACTTAAAGGTTGAATTCAGTGAAACTAATATTTCGGGATCCGCCTGTACTTTACAATCTACCAAACCGACGAAAACAGAAACCCCGTCGCAAGTATTCAGATCAATCGAACAAAACGACACAGCTGCTCCAGTAACGCAACCAAAAGAACACACGGAACGAGACAAGGAAGAGAAGCAGTTTATGTGCAACATTTGTGACTTTTCTACCACGCAACGTAGCTACCTAAATCGACATCAACGTCGACGACATTCAACACAGAAAGCACCCGACTGTAGGCCTGCCGACTTTTCAACCGTCACCCCGGGAAAATTGATAAATCGCAAAAAACGCCGAAAAAACTATCTATGCGTTTCATGCGGGTATACCTGTCCGTCACCTTCCCTCCTGAAACTGCATATGCAAAGGCATAGTGGAGTGAAGCCTTTTAAATGTACGGTTTGCGATTATGCTTCGGTAGAACAGCGTGTCGTTACGGCGCATATGAGAATTCATACTGGCGAAAAACCTTTCAGTTGCTCGGTTTGCGATTATCGTACGGCGCGCCGCAGTAATCTTCAGCTGCATATGAGAACGCATACCGGAGCGAGGCCATTCAAATGTATGATTTGTGACTATGCTTGTTCGCAAAGTGGTGGGCTTAAGACACATATGAAACGTCACACGGGCGAGCGACCGTTTAAATGTTCCATCTGCGGCTTTGCTTCTAAACAAAGCGCCGGTCTTGCAATGCATCTGAAGACTCACACTGGAGTAAATCCATTTAAATGCAGCGAATGTAGTTTCGCTTGTAAACAAAAGGTCAATCTTGAAGTGCATATGAGAACGCATACTGGCGAGAGACCATTTAAATGTTCCGTATGTGACAAAGCTTTTAGTAGACATGAGAGGCTTATAGTGCATACGAGAACACATACTGGCGAGAAGCCATTCAAATGTTCGATTTGTCGCTTCGTTTGTAGACAACGGAGTAGTCTTATACTGCATATGAGACAGCATTCGGACGAGAAACCGTTTCGCTGCAGCCGATGTAATTTTACTAGTAAAAGTAGGGGTAATCTTGTAACGCATATGAGAACGCATACGGGAGCGAAGCCTTTCAAATGTTCGTTTTGTGAATTTACTTGTTCGCAAAGTAGTAGTGTTAAGAGACATATGCGAAGGCATAACGGAGAGACTTCATTGTAATGAACCATATGTGATTTCGCTTGTAAGCAACGTAGTTATTTAGTGAAGCATATGCGAAATAGAGTAGTAGAGCAGTAGAGTTGGAAATTTACAAGATAACTTATTATACAAGAGATTACAGTTGTATTTAATTGTGATTCCTAATTTTTATTTAATTACATTACATTTCATCTGATTTACATTAAATAAAGTAATGATCCTATTAAATTAATGTTTATAAATCGGGATTACGAATGCAACCGGTAAATTGTCAACTGTCAAAAAACTCGTTACACAATCGTAGATCGACAACTGAAGAGCATTCTGCAGATGAGTTAAGTTTTACGTATTATCCATGGTTGAGTTATAATGCACTGAAGTTTGCAGTAAGTTATTAATTGTTCTTGGCGACCCTTTTAGCAAATCTGTCCTATTTTAGCGACAAAATAGATACAATATAGATAAACTGTAAAACTTAACTCATCTGCAGAAGTTTTAGGAATTTATAGTACTTTAGTTTAGATCCTAGAGACTGAAATGGACTCGTGTGAGCTATTTTAATCTTAAGTTTAGTTTTGTTTGTGTTTAGTTTAGTTCCGTTTATTATTATATAATTTAGAGACAGCGTGCAGAGTACTCACTTAGTTATTAATTTAATATTAGTTTAGTTGTGTTGAGAAGTTTGAGTGACGCAGTGTATTACTAATATATAAATAGTTTCCGGTCATCACGTGTAAAACATGTTGTCACATAAAAATTGATTTATGTGTGTACTATCTCCTTAGTTTAGTACTATCTCCTGTGTTTAAATTGTTAATAAATAAATGTGCAATAAGTTATGGATGTGAACATTTCGACCCATGCAACGAAGACTATCGTCACTCAAGTTCAATCTAAATGTAGTTACTATAGTCTGCGTTGCATGGGTCGATTTGAGAAATGTAATAATTTATTTTTATTTTTGATAATAGTTTGTTATTTAAAATGCTGTTTCTCCTCTATTATGTATCTACTTTCTTTAAGATTTTAAAGCTAAATGTAATAATTATAACTATTACTTAATAACTGAATATAGAGGGTCATTATAAATGATTGTAGTCGAAGTAAACCATGAAATCAAATGTAAATATTGTTGGTTGCCGCTCTATTTGAATGGAATACCACTGTTCTACACACAAAAGTCAATTTGATTACATAACCTATTTCATGGTTGACAGTTGTTTGAGTAAAGCGGCACAAAATTATTAACATGCCACGGCCTACTTCGACTACAATCATTTATAATGGCCCTGTATTATCTGTGATGAAAACAATTGCTGTGTTGCGGGTTTTTACCTGTAGTTATCAATATTTATTTTAGTTGGTGTAAAGGTAAAATATTTGTTAATTAGTGAAACATTGTGCAATATGTTTTAGATGTGAAAATTTATTTTATACTTGTAATAAATATTTAGTACAACTGTTCTGTTATTACCCATTCAGTCATAGTTTTAACGTAATATCACCATTACAAGTACTTTCAATAGAAAATCGGATGGTTTAGCTAATTTAAATGAAATATATTAATATCAGATTCCCATAAAAATTTTCAACAATAAGTTATCTTTTCAAAGCCACTATAACAGTGACATGAAGAAGTTCTGGAATTAGAATAACAAATTAGACAAACGGATCAATTAGTTGTAAGACGAGAGTTGAACATTCAACCCTAACTACTTGACGTGCAGCATATTTTTCAAAGCACAGGATGTTACACACAACATGTAGCGATTGCTAAAATAAAACAAGAGTAAGGAATCCAACTCAACTACTATTAATTAAATAGTGTAACTGCTATAATATAACTTATAGCTGTTACTGTAAATAAGTATCAATTCCAGTGTGCAACTTTTCACAATTCCTGGTAAGTTTGTGAGCGGGCAAACAGTATAGGCCGACTTGTTTGTATAATTCAAATAGTAACTCGTGGTTGTTGTGAACGACGATGGCGCCATCTATTCGAAAACTGCAGAACTAGGGAATTCCCACTCCGTTCAAACGCACAAAAATCCTAGTTTTTGCTGCTTCGTACCGATCGTCTAACTAAAATCATTTCTTGGATATTTTACTGGATGTATAGATAGGTGATTTTACTATGCAGTGTATGATGCAAGGATTTATAAATCCAAAATTGTAAGTTATTGTCTATTGTTCAATTCCGACCAATTTTCGCTGTAGCTACATTCAATTAATACCCTTTGAGTACAAACAATCTCAAACTTAAAAGCAAAATCAAAAGATCGGTACGAAGTAAATTTACCCAATTTGCTAAACTTTTTAGGTGCGTTCCGCTGTCAGTTTCGGCACCCTTAATTATTTAAGGGTGCCGAAAATTCAGTCTTAAGGGTGCGAGAAATTCAGTCTTGTATTAATAAAAAAGTCAATTCATGTGGCATTTGTTCGTGGCTTTACACTGTAATATTTGTTTTATAAATGTCTTATTGAGTGACTAAAATTTAGGGACTGAACTGCAAAACGCGTAACCACTAGGGATTTAAATTTCACTCCTGTGGCAACACTGCCAGCGCCATGATTGTTTCTGTTAGCGCCAAATAACCTCAAATGATTGGAAAATCCAATTATTGAACTAAATGTTAACCCCAAGAGATCAATTCAGTTTTAAAATGCAATTCGCTTCACGGATTTGAGAAGATTGCAAACAGACAAAATTGCAAACGAGATATGTCTACAGCAAAGCAAATAGTGGGTAAACTCAATGTGTATTTTTGTCCGAGGCCGTCTAAAATCTATGAACGTTACCTTTTCCGTCTGACAAAGCAAGAACCGGGAGAAAAATTTGACAACTTTTTGCGTCGTCTTAGGAACCAAAGCGCAAAGTGCCAATTTAAGGATACCGAGGAACAGTTAATAGATCAGATCGTTGAAAAGTGCAGCTCGGTTGAACTCAGGCAAACTATCCTCGCGATTGGTGATGCGATCAACCTTACTGGAATTGTTGCAGCTTCCTACGCTTTGGAAATTGTTAAGCTAGAGGACTTTTTCGTTAAAAAACCAAATACTGTGGATGTAAGTCATGTTAAGATTACCAAAGATGTTGAGATTTCTGTTGACAGGCCGGCAGTTGACGAAAGTAAGGAGGAGAGCAATAGTTTGGAATTATCTGACGAGATTGCAATAACCAAACCAACGTAAGTTACTTAATAAAAAATTTTAAATTGTGAACCGTTGATCCCTGAACTGTCAGAAATGTTACGGAGGAATTTAGTTAATTATTGCATCCGATGACAACATAGATTTTATACGAGTCCAAAACCATTTTGGTTTTTGGTTGATTTTACTCGGTTCAGAAATTACGGCTTTTGTGTCAGCTTTTGTGTTTGCGAAATAACTTTATTTGCATTTGTCATAGCGGTGAAATAAAAAATACTCTATTAAAATGCTCTACATTCCAACCTATCTGTTATCTGTTAGTCCGTTGGAAAAGTTTTCTTTTTTTTACCTGAAGCACTTAATTTGATCGTTCAATATTTTTTAGTTATAACCTTGTATGCAAAAGGCTTGTAATAAAAAATAGCATTCTTACTACTTCCCACTATCGATAACAAGCTAAACAACATCTTAGCAAAAAAAAGGAAGACTTAGGTTACAAAACCAGCCTTGAAGATAGATTTTAGAGATCCAAAAAGAGTCCTGTTCTCTTTTCGGATCTCTGAGATCTATCTTTTAGAAGTTTTCACAAATCGCTCCTCAAGAAATAAAAGGTGTTCTAAGATGTTACATCACATCAACTTAAAAAAACATATGAAAACTACTTAGTTTTGTAAGTATTACCAACGGTATTACCTTTGTCTTTAGCAGAAAAAGTGTTTGTTGTGTATTTACTGAGAATTTTGAATTAAATTTGGATTAACATCGTGTGATTTTTCTTTCATTTTATGGGGATGTAGTTCCAAACATAGCAATACATAAGAATGTTTCTATTTATTATTAAAGTTTATAATAAGGTAATTTGGTTATTTATTTCGTATTTATTACATTTGACGCACTGTATAACCTTAAGAAATTAATGTATTGCTTTCTAATTGTACAAATATTCAAACAGGACTGTGTTTGAGTTTTCCTAACTTTTTTATTAACTTTACAAACTTGTCGTATCATCAAAAAGATTTTGGGTTAGATGCAGAATGGCATTTTTTGGGACATTTTGTTGTATTACATCTGTAAGCATAACGAAATGAGATTCTTTTACTTTGATTCTTTTACACGACACGCTTCTCTGTATTAGTTATTAGTTATATTAATTTTTCAGAAACGATGCAAATCTGGAATTTGACGAAAATAGTGATTTGCGCGATTCTACGAAGACAGAATCACCATCGCACCTATTCGGATTAATCGACCATGACTACGCAGCTACACCAACAACGCACAAGTGCAACATTTGTGACTATACTACTACCCAACGTCGATATCTAGTTGCACATAAGCGTCGACGACATACAGCACAGAAAGTGTCCGGACGTAAGCCTACGGAATGCAAATGCCTAAAAGAACAAAAGCGTCTTAAACGTCCGGAACAGAAACCATCCGACTGTAGGCCTTCTGAATTTTCAAACGTCACCTCGGGAGAATCGAAAAATTACAAGGCGAAGCAGGAACGAAAAACATTTATGTGTTCCTCGTGTGGATATCTGTGTTCCGCACCTTCCCGGCTGAAAATGCATATGAGACAGCATACAGGAGAAAGGCCTTTCAATTGTTCGGTTTGTGACTATGCTACTGCGTACAGTAATAACCTTAGTCTGCATATGCGAAAGCATAGCGGCGAGAAGCCTTATAAATGTGAAATTTGCGGTACCCCTTTCTCGCAAAGTGGTAGTCTTAAGGCCCATATGAGACTGCATACGGGGGAACAACCGTTTAGATGTTTCGTATGCGAATATACCACTACAAAAAAATCTACCCTTACGGTGCATATGAGACGGCATATGGGACAGTCGAGTATTCAAAAGCATTTCAAATGTTCGGTTTGTGATTATGCTACTTCGCAAGGTGGTGCTCTTAAAACACATATGAGACGGCACTCGGGGGAAAAGCCGTTTAAATGTAAAATATGCGATTATCGTTGTAGACAAACCGCTGCTTTAACTTTGCACATGAGACGGCATACAGGACAGAAGCCGTTTAAGTGCTCGGTTTGTGATTATGCTACTGCATCCGGCGGTAATCTTGCAAAGCATAAGAGAACCCATTCAGGCGAAAAGCCGTACAAATGTTCTTTTTGTGATTATGCTTGTGCGCAAGATGTTTCTCTTAAGGTGCATGTCCGGAGACATACCGGCGAGAAGCCATTCAAATGTGAAATGTGTGATTTTGCGTGTATAGCAAAAGCTGGTCTTAGGGCACATATGACAAGACATACGGGGAAAAAACCATTCCAGTGCAGCAAATGTGATTTTTCTTGTAAATACAGATCGGGTCTTACGGCGCACAGCAGATCGCATACAGAAGAGGAGCTATTTCAATGTACTGTATGTGACGAAACTTTTGCGTCACGTGATAAGCTTACGGTGCATACTAGTAAGCATAGTGAACCAACGTAAATATTTACTGACGTAGTAATTTAAGAATTAATTATTAATATCTTCCGTTTATATTATATTATTTAAATGCATCTTAGTCATTTCATACTTATTTCCAACGGCCTCCTTTTGTTTCCTTTTCAATCATTCAATCAACTCTGTCCAATTTAACCCTAAATCAGTTATGTACTATTGCTTTAATTGTGATGCTGTTCATGTTGGTCAAACCTGAAGCAACTTGGCAAAACAGATAGCAGAACACAAATCTATAACTTCTAACATTGATCAACATAAAATTTCAACAGGTCATTGTATAAAATACAATGAACCTACACTCCTTCACAAATGTAATAAAAACTACAAATTAGATTTCTTAGAACAACTCGAGATAGAAAACGTAAAAGAAGCCATAATTCGTTATTAAATGATCATTTAAAATTCCAATAAAAGCATGGGTTTACAGTAATTTAAAAAAATTTGTTTCTTGGTAATTTTAGAACATATTTTGCGATTTGTCTGCTTGCCCTGCTTTTTTTTAAATCCATGTCATACGAATTCAATATTTTGACCTGGTGAACCTACCTGTAATAAAAATTACAGACACATATTATTATGATAATCATAAATTTAACAAACCTGTGAACTGCTTTTGCAATTTTCCGATTACTGTTTTCCTTTTTTGAGGTGTTCCTAAAATCTAATGCCCTCATGTTCCAAATAACAGGGTTCGAATAACAATTATTCCAGACATTCCTAATCCACGAAAGAACGCACGCGTACTAGAAAAAAATACTTCTAAGCATTCGAAATTATGTCTATTTTTAAAATACCCGCGCAATATTAGTTCCAACGTCGATTTTTTGGCGCAGAGGTCGCTTCGATCTGCAGTGTGGCAATCATGGCAAAACTAAATTTCCCTAGGACAGCGCGGGCAGTGTCGCACATCGGCGAGCGCGATAATTCCCTGCTTCCCTCTCCTCGGGAAATTTTGCTATTGTACGGTTGCGACCCTGCAGATCGACGCGCCATCTGTGCCAAAAAAATCGACATTGGAACTAATATTGCGCGGGTATTTTAAAAAGAGAAATAATCTTGAACGCTTGGAACTATTATTTCTATTACGAGAGCGTTCTTTCGTGGATTAGGATTGTCGGAATAGTATCCTTTAACGAAAAGACTAGTTGTTTTGTAATTCTAACCAATTGTAATCTCCAAAGTGGGCGAAAAGTGTCTAGCATATGGCCAAGTACAGCGGACATTTGAGCGCTTTCGATTATTAATTATCGACGAAAGTTTGGGTGCAGTTCGAAGGATTATAATTTGAATTCGTCCATCTCGAGGGAATCGAGCGTTCTTGTGTAATACCGCATTGGGGTTCGGTTTTGTAAACCCGTAAAAAGAAGACCGAAGGAAGGTAACCTAACATTTCAACAGTTTTGTTATAATGTACTGAAGTGTTTGTGTATTCCATGGGGGACATTGGGGGCATTCAGCCGTTCCAGCCAAAGCTGCTTGCGCTGCCGGCGCCGAGACAAAGCGCCCGCGGCGGCTGAACGGTTAGATACAAATACATGTATTTACGCTTTGTGCTGAGTGAAAGCGTTGGAAACTCAGCTCTAAGCGTAAATACATGTATTTGCATCTGACCGTTCAGCCGCCGCGGCCGCTTAGTCTCGGCGCCGGCAGCGCAAGCAACTTTGGCTGGAACGGCTGAATGCCCCCATTGTTTCCCAAGAAACACGATTCAACAAGCATTATATGCTTGTTACTGCTGAAGACCTATCCGCAGATAGAAACGGGAAAATAGTTACTTTTATGGCGGACTGACATCAAGTAGGTTGATTTAATCCAGTCAAATGTTACACCAACGTTGCACTGTTCTCTTTCTAGTAATGTATAGGTGCTACGTTTCAAGAATAGATTTGGGGAAGTTTACGTCCTAGTAATCCGTATTGGAAATAGTACATACATAAGTTCAAAACCTTGGGGATCATAGTCAAGCACACGATGTTGAGCCACGGAATCAAATTGGCTGACAATTTACAACAACTGCCCCGTCTTTTCGGTTCAAAAACAAAGAATCGGGACGAGCTCTTTGAAGCCATACAAACTACCACAGAAACCTCAGTATAATACATGAAAGTTCCAACAGGTGTGTTACAAATTGTAAATTAGAATTTTGTCTTTACATTGTTAATCATTTTGACTTATTTTATTTTTCAAACGATTTATTTTATTGAAAATAAAACTATCGCTGTATAGTCTGGGGGTAATTTATTCTTCTACGAAGTCATAAACTATGTCGACGTTTCGCTCGGTTGATCTCCGGCTTCCTTAGGGCCTACAATAATGCAATATTTTACTAATTGGGTACAGTATGGCGGTACATTTATAATCCCCTGTACAGTGTTTTCAGGTTTTTTGACTTACAAGTTAGGTAAACATGGAGGTCGTCAGTTTTAGTTAAGCGCATAGGAGGGTTGAATACATCTTGGGAATCTGCGTGAGGAATGGCATACAATTAAAAACGACATCACATGAGACGGGACTTACATACATCTATATTAAGGTTTACTATGTATAGGTCGTGCGGTAGGAACAGGTTCCGGTTTGTGACTTCTAGCGAGAAGACAACTAACAATGTTGACGGTGAACAATACAATTTTCAATATAGTAAAACCACCTCTCAAAAAATCATTTCTTGATCAAAAAATTATCGTCGTTATACATCACCTCTACTTGCATTATCTGTTTTTCCGATAACTGTACCCGCACCTCGTACAAAATACAATAAACTTCTTCCACAATTTTCTCTCCTTCGCTAATTTAATAACTCGGAGCGCCAAATTGTATTATTTTTTGAGGTTATCTCAGTTTACCCTAGAACACAAATATATTTTTTGCTTCTTCTTTTCAGTACCGAATTGGACTATTGCAATGACGTTCCCGTTAAAATTGAGATCGAGTTAGCAGCACGATTTGTGATTGTAAGCAACGGACACTTGCTGGTCCACTGCTTGCATCAGAATTTGGAGCGGCTATTCTTGGACGTGGTTCTGGTCGTCAAATTGATCAAATTTAATTTGGTGTAGTTTGAAGTGACATTGATATATTTCAGTTGAAAAAGTTAGCGGTTGGCGGCTCCTTTGGATAAGTTTCTGATGGATGTGAAAAATTACCCGTCACTGACGGTTATATTTATATTTGAACTTATTCATAACTGTTGCATGGGTTCCTTTCAAAGTAGACGATTGAAGAATTGTGGTTAAGTTACAGTGTATAACTTATACATACGTTGGAGTAAAACCTTTACTGATTTACGCTAAATACTCATATATACGATTTTAGACGATCTGGTTGCAAAAATCCTTATAAGCTCCACCCAAGGTATGCAAATTTTCGACGACATAGGCATTAAAGGGATGAGCCGTAATGTTTTTGCCGTCAAGCAAATATCTTTGTCCTACATCACGATGACCCGAGAGGTGGCCTTGGACCATGCTGCACACTATTTTGAGTTGTTCTTTTCAACACCAGTGGTAAGAAAAATTTAAAAAGAGAAATAATTTAATTATTATCATTGTTTTTCTCAATTTAGGGAATTTTGAATGGAATCGTCGAAGAAGGTCCGGACTTTTTCGAACTGGAATACATGAAGCTGTCAGCTGGTTCACACTTATTAATTTTTATTTTTGTTATTTTCCAAAACTGTAAGGGTGCAAAACCAAAGAGAGCCAAACTAATGCAATACAATGGTAATAAAGCTAAGGAAAATTGCAAAAAGAGGCAAAGGGTTCACGCTTCACAAAATTGTTTTAATTTTATTGCAATAACGGTAGGGGTGCAAACGAAACTAAAAAGGGTGCTAATAATTGCAAACGATCTGTAGAAAAAAAAATTGAAATTTTGAAAAAGGAGGGGCCAAGTTCACGTTTCCCAAAATTGTTTTAATTTTACCACGAAAACGGTAGGGGTGCAAACGAAACTAAAAAGGGTGCAAACAATTGCAAACGAATTGCAAACGACCTGTAGAAAAAAAAATTGAAATTTTGAAAAAGGAGGGGCCAAGTTCACGCTTCACAAAATTGTCGTAATTTTACCACGAAAACGGTAGGCGTGCAAACGAAACTAAAAAGGGTGCAAACAATTGCAAACGAATTGCAAACGATCTGTAGAAATAGAATTTAAAATTTCGAAAAAGGAGGGGCTACTGTGAATCTGGCCCCTCCGAATTTGGGGTGATATGAAGTTTAGTCAATGTGCGAATAAGACAAAATTACGTGTACTTACAGTGATGAAGTGATGTATGGATATCATATGAGTAAGAAAAACAGATGGGAAAGAAAATTTGACAATAAATAAGTTTGATAAAGCCTTTGGAAGTTTACGTAAAATAGGTTAGGTTCTATTGGGAGATTTCATTTTCGGGGGTTGGTAGCTCCACGCAGTTGGCAGGTTTGACGTGGTTTGGCGGTCCGTGGTTAGGTTAGGTTACATCAAGATGTCCGCCATGGCTGCGTCCGAAGTTAACTTTGCGTTTTTAAGCGAACTTGTTAAAGATGAGGATACATTATTAACTACTCTGACAGAGTGGGGCCTCATCCCTAAGCAGGGGGAGTATAAATGCCCGAAGTGTGGTGGAGAGATGCGAGTGGTGAAGCACAAGGATGCGTAAGTTTCAGTGATAACTGTATTTCATTTTAATAATTAGTATTTTTGATTATTTATAGCCCTGACGGACTTCGCTGGCACTGCGGAAATAGCGTTCAGAAAGGACACCGCAAGCGGACCACGTGCCAGCAGAGGGTAGAGTTACGTAAGGGCACCTTGTTCGACCATTCGCATCTTTCACTTTACCAAATTTTGGCATTCGCTTACTGCTGGGTTTCCAACCTTCCTTTAATTTGGGTGAGTGCGGATTTGGGCTTGTCGATGAAGACCGCGATAGATTGGGCATCCTTCTGTCGTGAGGTCGTTCTTCACAAGTTCATTACGCACCCACAGAAATTAGGGGGGGTCGGGAAAACTGTGGAAATAGATGAATCCAAATTTGGAAAGCGAAAATACCATCGAGGTCATCATGTCGAAGGGCAGTGGGTTTTTGGTGGCTACGAGCGAGGCTCGGGAAAGGTTTTCATGGTACCCGTCAGCAATCGTTCGGCTGATACGTTGTTGCCGATCATCCAGGAATGGATTGAACCGGGAACAACGATCATCAGCGATTTTTGGCGGGCCTATGATTGCCTTTCCTCCGAGGGGTATGTGCACTTGAAGGTCAACCACTCGATTAATTTCAAGGACCCTGACACAGGTGCACATACTAACGCGATTGAGTCGTCGTGGCGGGCTGCCAAAGCGTCGTTTGGTACCGGTCAGCGCAAAAAGAGCCACATTCCGAGATACTTAGCTCGGTATATGTTTGAAAAAAGATGTACCGAGCTAAATGTGAATCAGACTGTGGAGTTTTTGCGTTTAGCGGGCCAAATCTACAACCCGTTATTACCGCCCTCCGACATGCTACCACACCACACCGAGGGCGAGGAGGAAGAGGATGAGGACGGGGATGAGGCCGAGTAGTGTTCAAACGTGTTCAATCAGTTGGACACCACGCGTAAGACCCCCTGCACCATACGCCGATGTCGCGAACGTGCTCTGCACGTGGTGGACGATCAACAAGAGGATCCCGACTTGATCACGGCCATCATAAAAGCCGCCACCAATTCGTAGTCTGCATTATTTATCACATTTTTTCATTTGTTTTTGTTTAATTTGTTTTCTTAATTTCCGACTTGTGTTAACTTTGTTTTCTTCGCATGTAAATACAAGTTTTCTGGTGATTCTCTTCAGAAATAAAGGAATTCTTATATTGTATTGTTTTATGTAATTATTTTCTAATACCCTCTCTCCAGATTTAAAGATTTAGATATAATTTAGAATTTATTCCCATTGGGTGCATTGAACAAATGCCACATGTCTTCTCAATTAATGTAAATGGTATACAGTGATTGGTATGGGCTTGATCCTGTTTTATTTTTTTTCAGAGTGGGTGATCTGTTACGGGGTTAGGGACAATTTCTAAATTTTGGTTTTTATCGATAGGGGTCATTCAATTTTCTACATTTTCAAGGCGGGGTTGGTTGGTATTGGATTCGTAGAAAATGTTTTTTAAGGTTATGATGGTTCGTTTTCAAGGCGGGTTTGGTTAGTAGGTTGAACTATTGTTCTTGTTTGTCTTTCGGAGTCTTGTATCACGATCAATAACACAAAACCTTTCGAAATATGCAAGAAAAGTACCAACAGAAGAAAAAAAAATATGAAAAAGAAATTTTCTTTTCGTTTTCTCAGCCCATTTTCTTTTCAAACTACACGTTTTCGAAGAACTATTGTTCTTGTTTGTCTTGTATCACGATCAATAACACAAAACCTTTCGAAATATGCAAAAAAAGTACCAACAGAAGAAAAAAAAATATGAAAAAAAAGTTGCTTTTCTTTTCGTTTTCCCAGCCGATTTTCTTTTCAAACTACACGTTTTCGAAGGTTTCAAGGTCACTCCAAAAAAAAAAAACGTCAAAAACGCACATTTACTAAACTTCACAGGCCCGAATTTGTTTTAATTTTATCTTCAAAACGGCGGGGGTGCAAACGAAACTAAAAAGGGTGCAAACAATTGCAAACGATCTGTAGAAATAGAATTTCAAATTTCGAAAAAGGAGGGGCTACTGTCAATCTGGCCCCTCCGAATTTGTTTTAATTTTATCTCGGAAACGGTGAGGGTGCAAACGAAAATAAAAAGGGTGCAAACAATTGCAAACGAATTTCAAGCGATCTGTAGAAACAGAATTCCAAATTTCAAAAAAGGAAGGGCCAAGTTCACAAAGTTGAGTTCTGCCTCTAAGGTAATCCAGGAACCGGCAGTAAATTTGCATGCCAAGCAGTCCAAATCCGTACCGGTACACCGCAGTGCACCATTTTAATCACAATTGTACCAACTGCTAAGTGCCATTCTAATCGTGACATTTCACAAAATTATGGCTCAAGTTTGCAACACTGTTAATGCTTGTCAAACAAATAGGTTAGAATTCCACGTATAGAGATGGATCAACACGAGTCAAGTTACGAATTACCAAACAACATAGGTTACGATGAATGGAATATAGAAATAAAAACCGAACTAGACGATATACCCGAAGAAATCCACATCAAACGAGAAAGTTTCAAAAATTCTGAAGTTTGGAACGTCGAGAAAACCGAGTGTTCAGAAACCGTTGTTAAATTAGGAGACTACGACAATAACGGGTGGTTATATGATTGTAACTTCTGCGAATATGCTAGTATAGATAAAAGGAAGACCGAAATACATATGCGGATGCATATAGAAGAAAAATTTTTTAACTGCTTGAGGTGTGAATATAGTTCTGTCCACGAGGACGACCTCAAAGTCCATATGAGGTCACATCCGACAGAAAAGACCGTATTTATGTGCACAATTTGTGATTTGGTGTTCGCCAAAGTAAAAGATCTAAGAATGCATATGTTAGCGCATACAGGAGAGAAACGATTTAAGTGTACATTATGTAAGTACGCTACAACAAGAGCTGTGGTGCTAAAATCTCATATGGGTACTCATTCAGGCGAAAAACCTTTTACGTGTAATATTTGCGGTTATGCTACTGCAAGATCGCACCAACTTATAATACACAACCGTTCCCATACTGGCGAGACACCATACAAATGTAAATTATGCAATTACTCTACAGCTGACGGGAGAGCTCTTAGACGGCATATCATTCGACATAATGGAGGAGACAAACGTTTTAAATGTAAATTCTGTAGCTACGTTGCTCGCGCACCATCTAGTCTTAAAGAACACCTAAGAAAACATACAGGAGAACGTCCATTTCGATGTCATTTTTGCCAGTACGCTGCTACGATAGAATCGTCTCTTAAAACACACATCAAGCGAAAACATGTCGAGAAGAAACAGTATAACTGCCCGATTTGCAGCTATGGTTTTGTTATTGCCGCTGATTTGAGATATCATATGAGACGACACACTGGCGAAACACTTAAGTGCCCTTTGTGTAAATATTCTGCTACGAGGGCTTCGCATTTAAAGTCCCATATGCTTACGCACACTGGCGAGAAGCCTTATAAGTGCAAGATGTGTCCGTTTGTATCAACAACGCCTACGCAAATAAAAAGACACATGAGAACGCATAATGAAGATAGACAGTTTAAGTGTAGTTTGTGTGCTTGCAGATTTTTGAGGCCTTGGCATCTGGACTCGCATATGAAAACCCATAATTAATGTTAATATGATGTTATAAGTGATTTAGAAATAATAATATATAAGTTGTCTGAACGTAATTTGGAATAAAGTCTCATAATTAAGAATTATTTTGTTATTAATTTATGCAAATGGTCCTTTATATGTTGCTGTAGTGCGACATCTGTAGGAAAATACTGTAAACAAATATCAATTGACTTTTGTATCTATATTCTATATAAGATTTTGAAAAACTACTTTTCAGCGAAACCTATTCAAACACAAGTAAGCGCTTTTAAAGTTATATTTCAGTTTTTGCATTAAAAATAAGCTACTACTACTGATAAGCACAAATTAATTTGAGTATTTATCGGATGTTTGTTTTAGTGATGATGGGTCGCTATGGTTACCAAAACCATATGACAAAATATGCAGTGTACATTTCATTGAAGGGGAGATCAGAAGAGCAAGACAGTTTCAGTTACATTCAAACACTATTTCCTCCAGCACATCGCTTAAAAAACCCCCAAAGAAGTAAAAATGCAGGAATGATTCCAGGTCAAACAGGTTTGCTATTGCAAGTCAATGTACAATTTTCGACTTGTGTGCATTTCAAAGTATGCTCAAAAACAACGAATTTTATTTATAGTAGGAAATTGCATAGAAACGTCCAGCGCCATCTCGTGGCGATCTTAGACAGATCCCGCGCCGCACCTGGCGACATCTGTTGGAAAATATTGTATACACAATTAGTGAACCTCAAATACCTATTGACTTACCTGTCATTAGCACAACAGATAATAAATATTCGTATATTAGGAAATTCCAAAAGAAGTATGACTACATTTCAGCGAGATCTATCAGAAAAGGTAGACGTTTCTGATGAATTTGAGGACTTATCTCCAATAAAAGAATTAGCCTGTGGTTTATGTGGGTTCAAATGTAGCGAGGCAAATTTACCAAACCATTTAAAGTTTTGCAAACATCTTGAGAGTCCTGAGGACAGGCTATGTTCGAACACAACAAGTAAGAGTTTTTAAAGCAATTTTTCATTGGTAACTTCTGCTCTGTTTTCGGTTTTAGCCGTTGTTAAAGCTGAACCTACTGAAGCGGAGATACAAAGTACTGAATTACCTGATGAACACATGACGCCTGTACCGGTGTAAGTATCATCTATTAATTTGAAAATAAACTTAGAAAACTTGTTTATCTACGACTCACATATAATAAGGTCATGGGATACATATCTATGACTATACTTGTGTTCGATCGCTGGCCGCGATTAGTTCTGTTTAAGCTGATTAGCGATCAGTTGGCTAAAGTGCAGTTCGATTGCTCGTTTGACGTCTGACCCAAACTGATTGCACCAATAGGAAGCAAGTATTTCAAATTTGCAATCAATAAGATCGCAACGTGAGCAATTGAAAAAATTGCGGCCAGCAATCGAACATAGCTCATATAATCCCCATCATGTGCACGCCAATGATTGGGAAATGGAATTTATGAGTCGTAGATGAAACGTCGTATTTGACTTGCACATAACGGATATAAATCGCTCGCATGATTACACGCTCTCATACGGCTTGCGTGTAAACTTCATGCTCGCGATTTATATCCTTAATTATGTGCTCGTCAAATAATATATGTACTATTATTGTTACAAAGATTTGCAAAATATAAAATATATAAAATGAAATATCCGTCAATGTGGCAAAACTGCAACAAATGTTGGTGTTAGTAATAAATAAATCAATATATTTATTTTTATTCTTTGTATTATAAAGTATATGTATGTGAGTCTGATGAAAATTCTATTAGTACTTTTTCAGATATATCGCCGAGAATATCTAAGTAAAATATCAGAAAAAAATTTCGGCTACAGAGATAATAAACTTATTTACGTTTTTAATACTTTTTTTAATGAAATACAATTTTTTTATATTTTTTGTAAATATTAAAAACTGAAAGGTTAAATTTAATGGACAAATATTGGCGAAAACCCTGTATGGAATTTTGGCTATAAACTATCTACATTTCATTATATTTTTCAGATTGGCCATAAAAATTGAAGAAATTGAATTCACTGAAACTACCGTTGCCGCCTCCACATCTTCAATATATCCAGAGCCTATCGAATCTCCAAACACAGAGCACACAACGCATGAAGCACTGCAACTTTCAAATCCTTCCAAAGACTGTAACGATGATAAATTATTTAGATGCGATAAATGCGATTACTCCACTACGAGACGTTACCATCTCACACGGCATACAAGACGCCATACAGGCGAAAGACCATATCAATGCCCGCTTTGCGAATACACAGCTTCGCAAATGGAAACCATTAAAACGCATATGCGGAAGCATACTGGAGAACGACCTTTTCAATGTTCGATTTGCGATTTCTCCGCAGCACAGTCGGTAACCATTAAAACGCATATGAGGATTCATACCGGAGAAAAGCCGTTTCAATGTACCGTTTGCGATTATTCCGCCGCTCAGTTGGGAGACGTAAAAAAACACATGACAAGGCATACCGGAGAGAAGTTGTTTAAATGCAGTGTTTGTGAATATGCTGCTGCACAGTCAGGGGACATCACGAGGCATATGATGACACATACGGGACATAAACCTTTTCAGTGTGACGTGTGTGATTATGCTTGTTCACGGTCAAACAATTTAGCCCGACACATGCGAAATCATTCTAGGGTGTCTCAGAAATAAGTAAGAGTGTGATTGTTGTAGTTTTTTTTATGTGTTATATAAGTAATACTATTATTAAGAGCATATATTGGTGTTTTAGTTAAGGCCGCATTAGTTTATAAACGTTGATTTTTTTTTTTGTTTTTTTTTGTTTTATTTAACGGGTTGACTGCCAACTACGAGATAACTCATAGGATTTCTATTGAAATATCTCCTAACTGACAGTCAACATGTTAAATCTATTGTTACAGTTTTGTATCAATGGTAAGGCTTATGTAAATAAGTATTGCACGTTAAAATTAAATTAAGGTTCTTAGTTACAAATATTGAAAAGAAATGCCGATTGAAACTTCAAATGCTAAAGACTTCAACTTGTTTAATGCATATGCCAACGTCAGAACTTTGATTTATCATATTATAATTACTTTAGATGTTGT
Organism: Melinopterus prodromus; assembly: GCA_964023965.1. Taxonomy (NCBI): domain Eukaryota; kingdom Metazoa; phylum Arthropoda; class Insecta; order Coleoptera; family Scarabaeidae; genus Melinopterus; species Melinopterus prodromus. The sequence continues at coordinate 12,772,397 of OZ030395.1, forward strand.
TCTAGTACTACACATTTATCCAAACTTCTAAATTCCGCATATTTAAACCAATCGTATTCTAAAATTTTCTGCCTTTCTGTCCTACTGAGTAACTGGAAACACTAATGGTTTTATGCAGTTTGAGATGTTGGTACAAACTTTAAAAGCACCATATAGAATTCAATCGTATTCTTTGAATCTTTTATACAAATCCTACAAAACCCTTTTACCCACATCTTCCTAAATTCGAGGAATTATTTTATAAACAATCATGTTGAAATATTCCTCGTTAATGTAATTAGGCCAAATTTGGCCATGGTTTGTACGAAATAAGCAATTACATGAAGAACTTGGCATCCTAACAATCGTTATATTCATAGCAACAACCACCAAAAAATTCTTAGAGAGTATAAATGAATGCCCCAGCGCGGCAGAACACAATCTTGGACAAAGAGACATACACTCTAGCCTGAAAAGAAACCTTCCCCAACACAAATACCACACATCAGATGATGAGTAATCTACCAAAAACCATGTTCTAGCAAACAATCATCACAAAAAAAGTTGGAAGACATATCTCCGTAGCGTGATAAATGCCAAATATTCAATATTATAGTCATAAAAACCATGGAAAATATACTTATTATTGTTGAGCTGGTTACAAACATTAAAAAAAATTTTTATCATATTCACACTGTAATATAATTTTAAATTCTATTTCTATGAAATAGTCAGCATTTCTTAACAAGTAAACTTCTATTATTTCATCTCATATTCATTTTAAACATAAACAAATAGCTGTTACTTTTATGTTTATAAATTTTCCAGATAAATTATAATCGTCTATAAAATAATTAAGTCAATTGCAAAAACTTAATTGATTTAATTTCCTTTTGTTTTTTTGTAAGATGCCAATGTAGAACAAATAAAGTTTCATATAAATTTGTTTGGTTCAAAAAGACTCTTCCTACGATATATCACTTGATATAAATTATAAAATGAAAACCTTTATTTAATTAGTAACTAATAAGTTAATAGGAATTCGTTCTGGCTTTGCCGTCCTCGGGTAAAAGAAACTGGTGAACTTTTATGTGATTCCCGAAACATTGTATCGTAGTTCGTAAGACTCCATTTAGTTCAATCCTTGACAAGTTGTTGTTAGTTAGTAAGTCAGTGAGCGTTCAAACGTTTTGTGGTTTAATAATAAATAAATCTGACAAATTAGACATAGAACAGGTAAGTTTTAGGAATGTTTTTCGATGTAGTTTAACGAAAAAAATTAAATTCATTCTTAAACATACCAGGTCCGCGGAACAAGAAACCCAAAAAAGATGCGAACTTTGGCTTCATTTTACTGCAAAAGAAAATGAAAAAGCTGTCTGCAATATATGTAAAAATAAGTATTCGTACAGAGGGAGAACCACAACCAATTTGAGAAAACATTTAAAATTTCAAAACATCCCACAATTCTCAAAGAAATATCACGGACTGGACCAAAACAACCAACAACATCAAAAGGCAATTTCTGTATGATTTTTGTTTGTTTCTTCTTCTTGTCACTTAATATAATACGTACTATGCGCGCTCGCCACAAAAAAAATCCGTCAGTGTACATTTGCGGCAACTACAATATACGTATACTCTTATAGGTAAGTAAACGATAGTGCGAGTATTCAAAATCAACCAGTACTATGTACTCAATCGGTACTACTTGTACAAAGTAACGGGTAGAAAGTAACAGTAATAAAGTAACGGGTGCAAAGTACCTAACGAGTAACGGGTAGTGTACCTAATAGTAACGGGTACTCGAAAGTAACGAAACTTTACATCACTAATTGATACACATACTAATACTTATGTAACGATAACTTTATTATAAGTATCAGACACTAAAGACTACTTGAAAATTATGAAAAAATACTAAGTAAAAAATAACATTACTTACAGATCACTTATGCCTTTTCATACACACTGTCGTGTTACTGCATTGTGTACCAACTGATCGCTACAACCACATACCATCGTATCTGTCACAGTTGAGTACAGCTGTTAGCATGTTGCGGTCTTCTCAAAACAACGATTTTTTCGTCGGCCGCCTATCCTTAAATACCTTTTTCTTCTGTGTGTTTTCTCATGTGTGATTTGATAGATCTTCCGTTTGCCGTTGAATAATCACAAATTTTACATTTAAACGCTTTTTCTCCGGTATGTTTCCTCATATGCTGTTTGAGATGAGCATTACATACGGCAGCATAGGCACAAAGTTCACATTTAAATGTTTTTGCTCCGGTATGTTTTCTCATGTGCTGTCTAAGAAGACCATTCGATACACAGGCGTAATCACAAATTTCACATTCAAATCGCTTATCTCCCGTATGCGATCTCATATGCTGTTTGAGAAGACTATTACATGTACTAGCATAATCACATATGGAACAATGAAACGGTTTTTGTCCCGTATGGGTTCTAATATGGATTATAAGAGATGATTTTTTGGCACACGTGTACTTACATTCAGTGCATTTAAATGGTTTATCTGCCGTATGCGATCTCATATGCTGTGTTAGAAGACTAGTAGATACACAAGCATAATCGCATATGGAACAATGATACGGTTTCTGTCCCGTATGGATTCTCATATGGATTGTGAACGATGTTTTGTTGGTACAAGTGTAATTACATTCAGTACATTTAAATGGTTTATCTTCCGTATGCCATCTCATATGTCTTCTAAGAAGATCATTAGATGCACTTGAATAGTTACATATGGAACAGTGAAATGGTTTTTGTCCCGGATGAGTTCTCATATGGATTGCTAAATATGATTGTTTTGCATAAGTGTAATTGCATATCGGGCATTTATATAATTTATTCCGAACAGTATGGAATTCCTTTTCTACTCTACTCGCTGCTCTTTTTGTTTGCTTATGTTCTTTCAGGTGCTCTCTAAATAGTATGGCTTCTGTGATTGTGTATTGACACTTGCCGCACTTGTATGGTTCCTTTTGTGGCTCCGTTGTTAGGGGATCGATAGGTTCCTCAGATGCTAGATGAGAGAAGTCAGAAATAGTAGTTTCGGTGATTTCTATTTCTTCGACTTTTAGGAAAATTCTGGAAAATAAAAATCAATGCGTTATGTAAACTAATTAAACTCAATGACTTAAGAGGGGAGTTACGTAGTGATGGAAGTAAGCACGCTGATGTACAAAGCCAATCTAAAAGTAACATAGAGTCAGAGAAGAATGCCAAGAAATAGAAATATTGACCAAGAATGATCGAAACAGAGATTACGCCGATCGGCGTACCAAAATCGTTTCGTTCTGCGCATCTACGTCACACCAGACTTGCTGTCAAAACAAAGAGTCAAAGTGACATATATTTTGTCAACGAACATATCAACATGTATCAACATTGATGTGAGTGATTAGTTAGGTTATCTGAAAAACAACAATCGGTTGTCAAGGTGTGTTTTCGTCTAGTATAATGCTATGATTGTTATGACGTCACACTAGACAAAAACATCAGCTGATTGTCAAACTCGCTCAGAAATTAATGACAACCTGCGCAAGGCGTAATCTTCTATTCTATAATTCTTGGAAGTTGACAATCTCAATCTCTGTTGTGTTAGCATTTTGGGACAGTGTGTTGTTTTGGCCTTGTAGTGAGTATAATACTGCAAGTCACCTCTAAAAATAATCGTATGTACTAGCACTACTAATACTAAACGACAACAGTTCAAGTCGCACCAGGTAATTTTTAGGTTATGGTAGTGTCACCATCATCAAAACTGACAAAATCTCCAGTGATTGGGGCAATTAGCATATAGATTCTTTTATGAGGTTAAATTTCTGTTAGATAAAAGTAACTTTTTTCCGGTTTCATGTCATCAATCATAATTAGATTCCTTTCTGTTCAGGTGTATAATAGAAAGTGAACATTTGTCCGTGATAGATTCAAGCAATCGTAAATCTTACTTGAAATGAGGGATACTTACGGAGCTTCTATTTTGACTGATGGCAAATCATCAACAACAGTTGTTCCGTCACAATTCACAAAAGTAATTATACCACTTTCGGTGGGTCCTTCAACCTAAAAAGCAACATAGCACATTTGTAATGTTGGTCTCCGGATATAAACTATATTCTCAACTTACTGTGCTAGCCATTTCTCAGCAATTGTTGAATCTCCAAAATAGTATTAAATGCCAAGATTTGCTTTTGATTGATCATATACACGAGAAAACGTTGAAGACGCATTTGACGTCAAATGTCAGCCGTTTGTTAGGTTAGAGCAGTGTTGCCACCGTGGACATTAGTTTTTTGACACTTACTGCATCATAAGGCAAACAAGCTGATATGCAAAATATATTACTTTTTCTCATTGTTGCAGAGAACTGTATATATATTCGTATTGGAGCATATAATGCAACGGACTGTACGTCATTACTCTCTCAAAACACCACTGATACCAACTGATACTAAAATAACTCTCTTGCGCTCCGGTCGATTTGTAAACAAAGGAAAAGAGAGAGGTAGACTATATTATGATTTATATGGTTTATTAGTATTTTAAAGGTCTGTAACAAATAAATCTATGAGAAACAATTTATTGAGAACACCATTTACTACAACAAAGTATTATTTTCACACTATTAAATAAATAACTGTATTATATAATAATCACACTAAAGACAACTTGAAAATAACGAGTACTAAGACACAAATGGATATTATTTACACGTCAGTAATGTCTTTTCATATGCACTGCCATATTACCACGTTATGTACCAACACAGTGTAAGGCTAGCACATCGTGTACTAGTATAATCACATGGCACATTTACATTGTTTCTCTCCTGATGCTTCCTCATATCGACTCTGTGATGTCTGTCTATCTGTCACCGTTATGGAGTTAGCTGTATGACGCCAACTTCTCAAAACCACGTTTTCTAGTCGGTCCTTTAATCCTTAAATACCTTTTTTCTCTTCTGTGTGTTTTGTCATGTGAGATTTGATAGATCTTCCGCATGCCGTCGCATAATCACAAATTTTACATTTAAACGCTTTTTCTCCGGTATGCGTTCTCATATGCTGTTTAAGATGAGCATTACATACAGCAGCATACTCGCAAAGTTCACATTTGAATGTTTTATCTTTAGTATGTTTTCTCATATGCTGTTTAAGATGACCACTCAAAGTCGCAGCATAGTCACAAAGCTCACATTTGAATCGTTTATCTCCCGTATGCGATCGCATATGCGCATTGAGAAGACTGTTAGACGCACTTTCATAGTCGCATACAGAACAGTGAAACGGCTTCTCGCCTGTATGGGTTCTCATATGGATCGTAAAGTATGCTTTCTTGGCACAAGTGTAGTTACATACAGTGCATTTAAATGGATTTTCTGTGGAATGCTTGCTCATATGCTGCGTAAGAATACTATTAGATACAGTAGCATAATCACATATGGAACAATGATACGGTTTCTGTCCCGTATGGATTCTCATATGGATTGTAAACCATGCTTTGTTGGTACAAGTGTAATTACATTCACTGCATTTAAAAGGCTTATCTTCCGTATGCCATCTCATATGTCTTCTAAGAAGATCATTAGATATACCTGAATAGTTACATGTGGAACAATGAAATGGTTTCTTTCCCGGATGAAGGGTTCTCATATGTATTGTTAAATATGATTGTTTGGGACAAGTGTAATTACATATAGCGCATTTAAATAATTTTTCGCGACCAGTATGCAATCCCTTTTCTGCTCTATTTGTTTGCTTATGTTCTTTCAAGTGCTCTCTAAGTAGAATTGCTTCTGTGACTGTGTAGTGACACTTGCCGCACTTGTATGGTTCCTTTTGTGGCCCCGTCTTCAGGGGATCGATAGGTTCTTCAGATACTGGATGAGAGAAGTCACAAATAGTAGTTTCGGTGAATTCTATTTCTTCAACTTTGATAAAAATTCTGTAAAATAAAAATCAGGCTGTCACGTCATCAAAATAACCTCAGCGATTTATGGTGAGTTTGTGTTAGTATTTGGAAGGATATCAGTATTTTGAACCTGTAAAGACAATATTGATGTTTAATACTAACTGCACGTTCAATACGTCATTGAAAACACTGACACACTGGAAATGACGGTTACAATAAAAATCTATAAGCTTTTATAATACCAATATCTTTATATACACAGAACTTAGATAAAGGTTCCATCATTAACGGTAATAATACATAATTGTGATTAAAATATTAGTGCTAACCAAAACAGACAAAAAAGTTCAAGTTGCACCAATAAATTTTTAGGTTATGCTAATGCCACCCAAATTTTCAAAATCGCCAGTGATTGGTGCAATTAGCGCACAGATTGTTTTAGTATGTTAAACTTTCCGTAGCTAAATTGGTCACTTTTTTCTTGTTTTATTACATCCAGCATAATGACTTATATGTCTCTGTTGAGGTGTATAATAGAAAGTGAACATTTGTCTGTGATAGGTTCAATAAATCGTAAATCTTACTTGAAATAAGGGATACTTACGGAGCTTCTATTTTGACCTCGGACAAATCATCAACTACAGTCGTATCGTCACAATTCACAAAGGTAATCATACCACTTTCGGTGGTTCCTTCGACCTAAATAACAAAATTGCAGTTTTGAAATATTAGTCTCCAGTAGTAAACTATATTCTCTCCCAACTTACTATATTTTCCATTTCTCAGCAATTGTCGAATCTAAAAAATACTATTAAAAAGCAGGACTTGCTGACTGACAACTCTCAACGTAAAATCTATCGTTAAATGTCAGGTATGTATATGTTAGGTTAGGACAGAAGGACAGTGTTGCCAACTGTGCTTTTTTTACATATCCCGCATAAGAACATCTATCGTTAACTTCACGGTGAACTAGTTCATAACCTAAAATACGCGACTTTCAAAGGCAAGGGTGCCGAAACGGGTGCGTTCCGCACCAAGAAAGTTCAGGTCGTTTGCCTCTTTTTGCAATTTTCTATAGCTTTATTACCATTATATTGCATTAGTTTGGCTCTCTTTGGTTTTGCACCCTTACAGTTTTGGAAAATAACAAAAATAAAAATTAATAAGTGTGAACCAGCTGACACTTATTAATTTAAACACAACTTTATTTACATTAATTTACATCATTAATGGAGCAACACAGTTTGGATAGCAATACACTAAACTTATAAGAAAAATGACAAAATACAAATTACAATAAATTAACCTGGGCATTAATCTAGAATTTGGGACTGAACTGCTATAAATTTAATACATATTCTAATGTTTCAAGACTGTATGTATTTAAAAAAAGAAAAGCGTATACACATATACAGCGAGGTATCCCAATTTCTCTTCCTCAAAAATTTTCTTTTGGATATAGTTATGTCATACTGAACAAAAAAATCAATGGACTTTTTGAATTTGTTTTTCAACTCCCTTGAAGCCGCTTGAAGTAGTAACACAATAAGATACTTTTAAATAAAATAGGTATAAACCCAAACAAGAACATCATCAAAAAAATTTAAAAATAAAAATAAAAGATTTTAAAAGCAAATGATGAAATAAATAAATATGTTTTCTTTGTTTTAGCTCAGCCTTTCTTCTAATGCTTTCTCGATATGATATCCGTTATTCTATATAGCCCATATAGGCTTGATCTATAGTGGAATGCTTTTCTCTAAAACCTAATTGTTGATTAGGAATTAGTTCCTTTCTGTCAATGATAGGTTTCATTCTCTTTAGAAGCAGCTTTTCAAAGGGCTTCGATATCATTGGTAACAATGATGTTAAGCGATATGGTTTGGCCTCATTCGGTGGTTTGCCTAGTTTTGGTATCATGATAACTTCTTTTAGATACGCCAGCATAACAATACCTTTTTTAGATTATTGTTCCCTGTGATAAGATCATATCCAGGTGCCTTCTTTGGATTCAGGTTTGTCTTGATTTCTCTGGCAATTTCCTTTGGAGTAAGTAGCTACATGCCTTCTTTTTCATAGGGTATATTGGCTCTGATTTGATTTTGTGAGACGGGCAAATGTCTGTTAGATGTGCCAAAATTTCAGCCTTCTGTTTTAGGTCTCTTGCCCAGCTGCAGTTTCTTCGTCTTTTAGGTGGGACATGGGCCACTGGCCTCTTGTACTTCCTCACTGCTTTCCACAGCGTGTATTCTGTTAATTTATCGGGTGTCAATTTAGTTGAGAAGGGTTTCAATAAACAATAAATTCCTTAAAAAGGAGATCATAAATAACAATGAATCTTATTTTTTTCTTGAAAGTAATTGTCATTCTGAGTAAGAAGTTTCTAATAGACTTATTGGTTTTTCGATTCCTTGAGAAAGTAGAGCTATTTATAACACTGCTTTGTTAATATTTCAAACGGCTGTAACTTTTTAAGGAGTTGGAAAAACAGTAAGTCCATGTGCCTTTTTTTATGCAGTATGAAATTACAACTATCTAAAACAGACATTGTGCTGGAGAGAAAATGGGATAGCCTGTACATATGGGTGTGCAATTCAGGTTAATTTATTGTCCCTTCAATTTATTGTAATTTGTTTTTTGTTATTTTTTGTTTAAATTAATAAGTGTCGGCTGGTTCACACTTATTTACTTGTATATTTGTTTTTTTTTTTCAAAAACTGTAATGGTGCAAGAACAAAGAGAGTGCAAGCATATGCAATACAATGATAATAAATCTATAGAAAATGATTATGAAATTTGTAAAAAGGGGTAAGTTTTTATCTCAAACTTTATTTGAAACATATCTGAAAAACAGTAGGGGTGGAAACAAAACTAAAAAGAGTGCAAACAAGTGAAGAAAAAAATATTTTAAAAGGAGAACCAAATTCTCACTTCACAAAATTGTTTTAATTTTTTCACGAAAACTGTAGGGGTGCAAACGAAACTAAAAACGGTGCAAACAATTGCAAACGATCTGTAGAAAAAAAAAATTAAAAAGAAGGGGCCAAGTTCACGCTTTACAAAATTCTGGTCCCTCCGAATTTGTTTTAATTTTATCTCAAAAACGGCGGGGGTGCAAACGAAACTAAAAAGGGTGCAAACAATTGCAAACGAATTGCAAACGATCTGTAGAAACAGAATTCCAAATTTCGAAAAAGGAGGGGCCAAGTTCACAGAGGTCCCAACTTACTGTATTTTCCATTTCTCAGCACAATTGCTCCAAAACACTAATGCGTTAAATTAAGATTTCTTGTTAAATGTTAGGTTATGATTCTTGCCAACTATGGAAAATAGTATTTTTTTAGATATACAAACAGTGTTGCCAGATAGATTTTACGGTTTCCCCCTCAGACAAATAAAGAGATGTGGACGGAGCATAGCATAGATTTGTTTGAAGCCAACACCCCGCAACTGAGAAGCGAGGGGGGTTAACCAAACGTAAACAAACTGGACACTTGAAAATAGGCGGCGCGCATGTTTTTAGCTTGGGGGTTCATGTTTATAATAACAAACTACATTTTTCTGAATCATTTATTTAAGATCTTATTGTATCATATCTTTTGTTTATTGAATGTGGCACTTACTGAAATTGATTTATTAACAATAATTGTAATTATATTGTTTAGGTAATTATATTGTCTGAGGTTTCCCCCAATTAACAGGAGAAATTCCCCCAAAAACAACTGTTTCGGCAACAAAATCCCCCAATTTTTCTACCTTCTCGGTGAAGCTTGTTCGGGGGGGGGGGGAGATATGAGTTTAAGGATAATAATCCCCCAAATCCTCAACTTAACGTGGAACAGCTGTGGATTGAAATTAGTTGTCATATAAAACTTTGCCCCAAGAAAATCCCCCAGACATTGTATACCCCTCAGATAACCAATAGCCAAAGGCTATAGTTAGCATGTTGGTTTGTTTGTAACAAACATATCGCCCTAAGAAGTAAGGGGGGAGGTACGCGAATGTAAACAAAACAGGTCGTCGCGTCATTGGCGGGCAAGCGTGTTTTAGCCAAGGGGTTTGTTTATATTTAAAATAACTAAACTTTTCAAATCTGAATGTACACCTAACTATTTTTAGCTTACAAAATAATAAATAATTATTCAGAGTAACAATTAACTATTTGTCTAAATGTTTTTCCCCTTGGGATCTAATACTAATACACCAATAAAACCCTTAAGAAACATTTACGGACGCCCATGGAAATTCAACGTATAGGTAATAGGAAGTAGGACCAAAGATAAGAGAATAGAAAGATACGACGCTTCGGGTCGGCTCCGTTGATTTAGTGGGGTCCACATTCGTTGACCTTGAACGCATCTGGGCTTTAAATCGTTGACCAAACAATGCGGGAATTGGCGGGACTTTTAAACTAACGAATACAATGCACGATGGGCGGCAACGTTACCGACATTAGAGGTTACGTAATGCAAATGAAAACAAATCAATATTCACATATATAAATAAAATAAAACGTCTCCGATAGTCGCATAAATGGAATATTAACAAACTGACCACTCATTAAAAAGCTTATTAAAACACTGCATACACAATCTTGCACAATCCAATAAACTTAAACACCAAAGTAAGGTTATGTCACCCGATGTCACCCGCTAGTATACAACCACAATCAGCTGTTGGTAGCCATCTTTTCGTTGACCAAATCTATCTCACTCTCGAACCGCGTTTTCTTGTCTAGTGACGTATCTTATAATAATTCTTTTATCTTTGGTAGGACCGTAAGGTGTCGGCTCCTTTGATGTCGGCGTCCCAACTTTTCAGAAATGTGGAAGGGATGCGTGGTGGTCACGTGATAGAGTTCATCCTTGGTTCGTTAAAGGTTACTAGATGGCGCCACATAAAACGACAGCGTTTAAAAACATTAAAATTGAATTGATTGAGAATAAAGTGATTTTTCATTCAATTATGAAATAAATTCCTCTAATATTGTGAATGACGATGTAATACGGGTTTAAATATTCTCTCTCGATAATTCAGTGTCGCCATTCTAGATTTGGTTCGTGAAAATAATACTGGATGGCGCCACTACCAGAACGCCAGCACAATTCAGATATGAAATAAATACCTTAAAAATTGTGATATTCGATGTAACGCGGTTTTAAAGATTCCCTCTCGATAATTGAGTGCGAAATTCACTAATATTGTGTTTGAGCACAAAACATGCAAGCAGAAAAAGCTAGCGCCATCTTACGGGAAAATGGTGAACACAGGATGAGGGCACGCATGCGCCCTCAGAATCTTCCCAAGATACTTGCCGTCTTGAGGTTACTTCTATTACCTATACGTTGGGAAATTGAGGTTATATGGTATTTACTGGTAAACGCTAATTATACCTGACAAATACGTCTTATGGCACACAATACAATTTCTTACCTTTATAATATAATATAAATGGCAAATACAAACTTAAAACTGCCTATTAACGTTAATACCCGAGAAAAAAATATTTTGTATGTAAACAAACGGTACGTTGGGCAACGTACCAAAACAAACAAGTGGTTGTATATGTTCGCTACACTTTTCCTCCCCTCTTTAGCTATCCATGTCTCTTTATTTATCTGAGTATACCCCCAATTCAAACGCCTAAAAATCCCCAACTTTTGGGGGAAAATCCCCCAATCTGGCAACACTATATACAAAATGTATTTTTTTCTCATTTGTTTTGTTAGTATTTTAAAGGGCTGTAACAAATAAAACACTTAAATTCACACGAAGCTTTTTATTTAGAATATCATTTGAAAATCTATCATATTATTTCACCTCTTTTGTCGGAGGTTCCTTCGCGTGGGTTTTCATGTGCAATTTAAGCCTGTCGGATCTTGCAGCAGCGTATTCGCATATACTACATCGATATGCTTTCTCTTTTGTGTGCGTAGTCATGTGTTTCGTAACATGTGCCGCAATTGTAGCACTATAGTCACACACGGCACATCTATACGGTTTTTCTTTCGTATGTATTCTCATATGGACCTTAATATAGCTTAATCTTGCACCAGTGTATTCGCAGACGCTACATTTATAGGGCTTCTCCCCACTGTGCTTCCTCATATGTAATTTAAGATCACGAGCCTCGGCAGCAGCAAAATCATTACACACAGTACATTTATGAGGTTTCTCCTGCGTATGCCTTTTCATGTGTTGTGTCAGATGCGAGGATTTTACGAAAGTATATTCGCACATACTACACTTATACCGCTTATCCCCTGTATGTATTTTGACGTGCAGTTTAAGATTAGCTGCTTCCTTAGTCGCAAAATCACAAATTGTACACGTAAACGGTTTTTCCCCAGTATGGGTTTTTATATGGGACTTAAGCTTCCATGACGTTGTACCAGCGTATTCGCACATCGAACATTTATATGGCTTTATCCCTGTATGTTGTTTCGTATGTCTTCTAAGGTTAGATGAGCTGCTAGAAGCATATTCACACATCGTACACTTAAACCGTTTCTCATCTGAACTTTGAGTCGATCTTGGCACTTCGAGAACTGTGTTGGAGTCATCGAAACATTCGGACTTAACTAATATTTGGTCAAACTCTATTTTCAGTTTTGGTTCCACGGCAGATTCATTGTTAACTGGTTCGATGTTCCCAACATCGGGATCATATTTTATTTCATCGTTCGGTTCAACTTTTACTTCGGTCTTCCATTTGTCACGCATAAAATTGTTTGATGAATCAAAACATGATTTGTCTTCACTTTCATGAACTGGTTGAGCTGCTGAGTTGTGATCTGGTGAGGCCATCGCGAATTTATTTGAATTGCTTGCGTTGTAAGCAACTCTTGTATTTACTAGAATGCCTCCAAATACCCTCAAGAGACATAACCTAGTTGTGTATGTGGTGGCGCCACAATCGTCATAACTTTATTCAAGATGCAGCGACATAAATTGAGTAGTGTTCGATTGCTGGCCGCGATTAGTTCTGTTCAATCTGATTAGCGATCAGTTGGCTAAAGTGCAGTTTGATTGCTCGTTTGACGTCTGAGCAGAACTGATTCCACCAATAGGAACCAAGTATTTCAAATTTGCGATCAGATTGAACAGATTACAACTGAGCGCGGCCAGCAATCGTACGTTTACGAATAGTGCATGGGATTTTTAAACAGTACATATTTAATGCCGAATGAATAAAATAAAACGTGCATTTATTGTAAGCATTTGATAAATTATTTGACCAATTCCAAAAATATTTGTCCAATACAAAAAACATTTGAACACTGTACAATTACTTGAGAATGAAAAAAATAAATGTGCAAATTGGGTGTAGTTACAGCATACGAACTGATACGAACAGGACAACGATAACTAAAAAGGGAATACATACCGAAAATACGTCAGAATTGAATAACTTACAATTTTGTTTTTGGATTTATAAATCCTTGCTTCATACAATGCATAGTAAAATCAACTATCTATACACCTAGTAAAATATCCACGAAATAATTTTAATTAGACGATCGGTACGAAGCAGCAAACACGACGATTTTTGTACGTTTGAACGGAGAGGTATGTATTCTCTTTGTAGTTATTGTTGTCCTGTTCGTATGCTGTAGCTACATTCAATTAATACCCTTTGACTGCAAAAAATCTCAAATTTAAAAGCAAAATTAAAAGATCGGTACGATTTACGAAGTACGTTTACCAAATTTGCTGAACTTTCTAGGGTGCGTTCCGCTTACGGTGGGAGGTAACAAACTCGAAACTTTACATTCACTTTTATTGTACTCAACACAACTAGTACAATTATTTGTGAGAATTTGCGCTTATACTCTAACATATTAATTTTATAACACTGTGTGTAAATAATGTTAAATCAAAGGAAAACTTCCAAATTATTAAAATTCTTTTAGTAAATGTAATTCATTCAGTGCATTTAACTGATTTATCTGTATGTGATTTATTTCCCGCATGCCATATCATATGCCTTCTAAGAAGATCATTAGACGCACTAGCATAATCACATATGGAACAACGGAACGGTTTCTCTCCGGAATGGGATCTCGTATGAATTGTAAAATATGCTTTTTTTGCACAAGCATAATTACATTCAGTGCATCTAAATATTTTATCTTCCGTATGCAAATTCGTGTGCTGTTTAAGTTGACTATTAGATACAGTAGCATAGTTACATATGGAACAACGAAATGGGTTCTCGCCCAAATGGGTTCTCTTATGGACCGTTAAATGACACTTCTTGGCACAAGTATAATTACAGTCAGTGCATTTGAATGGTTTATCTTTCGTATACGATATATCTCCAGTATGGAAGCTCATATGTCTTTTGAGACGGCTACTAGTTGCACTAGCATAATTACATATGGAACAAGGAAATGGTTTCACTCCCAAATGGGTTCTCATATGGATTGCTAAATATGATTTTTTCGCACAAACGTAGTTACATTCAGTGCAGTCAAATAACTTATCTCCCGTATGCAATATCATATGCTGTCTAAGAATACTGTTAGATGCACTAGCATAGTCACATACGGAACAATGATAAGGTTTCTCGCCGGAATGGGTTCTCATATGGATCGTAAAATAGGATTTTGTGGCACAAGTGTAATTACATTCGGTGCATTTAAATGATTTATCGCAACCATGCTTTTTCATATGCGTAAACTGCGTATTACATAGACCAACGTAGTCACAAAGTTCACATTTAAATGGTACATCGTCCTTATGACGTCGCATATGTCTTTTAAGAAGACCATTAGATGTACTTGTATAGCTACATAAGGAACAACGAAATGGTTTCTCGCCCGTATGGTTTCTCATGTGGACTGTCAACAACGTCTTTCTCGCACAAGCATAATTGCATTCTGTGCATTTGAATAATTTACCTCCCGTATGCGTTCTGATATGCCGGTTAAGAAGACGATTAGATATACAAGTAAAATCACATACGGAACAATGAAACGGCTTCTCGCCCGAATGGGTTCTCCGATGCACTGTTAAATATGATTGTTTGGAAAAAGAGTGATTACATTCGGTGCATTTAAATAATTGGTCGCGAACTGTACGCAAATTCTTTTCTACTCTGCGCGCTGCTTTTTCTCTTTGACTATGTTCTATCAGGTGCTTTCTAAATTGTATTCTTTCTGCAAATGTGTATGGACACTTGCTGCACTTGTATGGTTCCTCTGACGGCCCCGTCTTCAGGGGGTCGATAGGTTGTCCAGATAGTGGACGAGAGAAGTCAGAGACAGTAGTTTCTGTGATTTCTATTTCTTCAGTTTTGATGGAAATCCTGAAAAATAAAAATCAGTCAGTCAAGTCAAACAATAATCGAGTTGATGTACAATGCCAACCTAAAACTATTATAAAAAGAGAAAAAGTTGCCAAAAATCAAAATATCATTCGGGAGGGACAGTCATAAATCTCTTTATATCTGTCGCATTAGCATGTACAATTTTGCGAGTCACCCACAAAAATAACCAAACGCGTTAGTACCTACTACTAATATTAAACTACTAAATAATTACTACTCATTTCCGACTTCTAATGTAGTAGATTATGAAAACATCTCAACTGATTATTCATTGTCAAATATTATTCAAATATCTTGATTATGTCCATCACTCGACTTAAATGAAGGTGAATATGAGGTAAATGTGGTTAAAATTTCATTATATCTTCTACGTTGCTCATGTCAGCAGACACATTGGATTCATTTCTGAACCTCTTCTTCGTGTTATTTTGGCAGTGACGTTGTCCGTCAATCTTTTTAATACAGTTTTGTTTATACAGATTGTAAATAGATACGTATTACAAAATTTCGATTCAGCGATGTTAAATTAAAAAATGTTTCTGATGAAACCTATTTGATTCTAAAAAAGCTATGCCGTTATTGTTCAGTAATACTGTCAGTATTTTCAAAGACGTCACTATTCTTGAACCTCTAAAGATCATATTGATGTTTAATAATAACTTTACTCGTAAAATACGTTCTTGAAAACACCGTTCCGCAGTTGACGGTCACAATATAAAAGCTATAAGCTTTTAATACAAATACATTATATTATATATACACACAAGTAGAACAAAGATTCCATCATCAATGGTAATAATCGATAATCGTGGTTAGAATATTGGAAAACAAAACAAAGACAAAAAGTTCAACTTGCACCAGTTCATTTTTAGGTTATGTTACTGTCACTGACACCAAAATTGTCAAACTCATCAGTTATTTTCTTCTATTAGCGCACAGATTCTGTTATATATTAAATTTTCTTGAGTTTCCCCTTTGTTGAGGTATATAATAGAAAGTGAACATTTGTCTGTGATAGATTCAAGCAATCGTAAATCTTACCCGGAATAACCGATACTTACGGTGGTTCTATTTTGACTGAGGGAAAATCATCAAGCATGGTTGTTCCATCGCAGGTCACAAAAGTAATCATACCAGTTCTGGGGGTTCCTTTAACCTAATTAACAAAATAGCAGTTTTGTAATGTTGACCACCAGATATAAACTATATTCCAAACTTACTGTATTTTCCATTTCTCAGCAATTGTCGAATCTCAAAAATACTATTTAATGGTCGGATTTGCTTTAGATTGATCTATATCCAACGCAACGTAAACATCGCGTTTAGTTTACCTTTAAATGTTTGGTTATGGCGCTTGCCAACTGTTTACTGTGTGCATTTGTTTCTGTTTACATAACTAAACTACCACAACAAACGAAAGGATCTGATCGCCCCCTAGTGGAAAAAGTTTAGTTATGCGGGATACAGATAAAGATGGAAAAGGCCAAAAGAAGTAATAAAAGCAACAATTATTGTTGCGTGCCTCAATGTAATTCATATTATAGTGCGGCATTGTCATTTCACACACTTCCCAAAGATAATCGATTACAAGACGAGTGGCGCCGGGTGTTAAAAATTGAAAAATCAGTTTCAAAGTCGCATGTTTGCTCAAAGCATTTTAAGAAGGAAGACTATTTCTTCAGTCGAGGTGTACTTTTTACAAATTAGAATCCTTTGTATTGCTTATTCACATTATAACCTTATTTTAATGTTACAGCCCTAACCTCACAAAGGCATATTCTAAAGAGAGGTACAATACCATCTTGTTGCCTTCCAAAAACGACGCTTGGCATTAAGGAGAAATCACTTTTGGAAAGAGATAAGGCAAGAAAACTAAAAAAACAACAGTTCAGGTAAATATGAAACTTTTTATTCAGAATGTTACTTAGTATAAAAAAAAACTACGACACCTCCAGTACAAAATTTATCGTATTATTCCACTTCCGCGTGGATTTTCATGTGCGATTTAAGCCTTTCTGATCTCGAAGCAGCGTATTCGCATATACTACATCGAAACGGCGTCTCTTTTGTATGCGTAATCATGTGTTTCTTAAGATGTGCCGCTATTGCAGCACTATAGTCACACACGCCACATCTATATGGTTTTTCCTTTGTATGCGTTCTCATATGGACTTTAATATAGCTCAGTCTTGCACCAGCGTATTCGCAGACACTACATTTATAGGGCTTCTCGCCTGTGTGCTTCCTCATATGTATTTTAAGATCGTGGGCCTCGGCAGCAGCAAAATCATTACACACTGGACATTTATGCGGTCGTTCCTGCGTGTGCTTCTTCATGTGTACTTTGAGATGTGACGATATCACGGAAGTATATTCGCAAATACTACACTTATAGGGCTTCTCGCCTGTATGTGTTCGGAAGTGTAGTTTAAGGTTAGATGCTTCCTTAGTCGCGAAATCGCAAAGCGTACAGGTAAATGGTTTTTCGCCAGTATGCGTTTTTATATGGGATTTAAGCTTCCATGACGTTGTACCAGCGTATTCACACATCGAACACTTATAGGGCTTTACCCCTGTATGTTGCTTCGTATGTCTTTTGAGGTTAGATAAACTGTTTGAAGTGTATTCACATATCGTACACTTAAACCGTTTCTCGTCTGAATTTTGTGTCGACCGTGGCACTTCGAGAACAGCCTTCGAGTCATCAAAACATTCGGGCTTAACTAATATTTGTTCAAACTCCATTTTTGGTGTGTGTTCCCCGGTGAATTCATCGTTAACTGATTTAATGTTCACAACATCGGAATCATATTTTAATTCATCGTTCGGTTCAACTTTTACTTCAGTCTTCCATTTGTCACATATTAAACTGTTTGATGGGCCTAAACACGATTTTTCTTCACTTTTATCCATCCTGAATTCGTTTGAATTAAGTGCGTTGTAAACAATACTTGTATTGATGACGTTTTTGACGAGACATAACCTAATTGTTTATTTGGTGGCGTTAGAATCGTTCAAACTTTATTCACGCACCAGCGACATCTGGCGTGAAAGTGACGTTGAAACATAACCTCTGGCTCTATTCGCCTGAACGACCAAATGTAGAGGGCGCTGCAAAAAATAGTTATGGCCGCTCCAGACGGGATGCGTCATATAATAACAAGATCAACATACAATAGTCGGTATAACTTCAATCAGTCTTAGCAGCATTTTTAGTTATATACAGAACAAGAAAAACTCAAAAAAAGTACTTTGAAGAAGGGAAAAACTGTTTGCGGCTGGACATACTATTGGTTGCGGTTATATTGGCGAAAATCGCGAAGTGTCTAACCTCAAAGTTAGCAGTTGAGTATTTAAACATTGTAGAAGTAAAGCAACTATTATTATTCATAATATTATTTACAGCTTCGATAACCTGATGTGTTACGTTATACAGACATCAAACAAGTTTGGGGAAAAAGAAAACGTTTGTAATATGATCCCCTTTTCTAAGAAGGACAACTAATTAAATGAATCTGAAATTGCTAGAGCAAAAGTGCATGTCGATCGAGTCGTGCAAAGAATTATACTTTTTCGATTGTTTCAAAACGTAACGTCAAATGTAAAAAATTTATTTAAGAGTGGTCCGTCCACTGAAAAATGTTCGTAGCGTACTTATGTGTAGTAGTAATGTAAACTTCATACAGTTTAAATAAAAGCTCTATTAAGTTTGTTTTTATTTTATTAATTCAGAAAAAGAGAACACTTATGAATATTATTATATAAAACGTAATATTTTGTTAAAGAAAATGGTTGGAGAATCAATCAAATCGGGATTGTAAAATTAGACAAATTGGTTATGCAAGAGGGCTTCCATCGTCCATATATACATAGCCAAGATTTTGTTTATGTAAAGCCAGCACCTGCCCCGATTAACTCGGATAATCGAGAACTGTTATCTTCATTACAACTGTTGACATAATATTTTCCTTCGTTGTTTCTTCTATTTGTCTATTACGAACTCTACAACATTAATTATTTAATTGAACTTCACAAAATATAGTTACTTATCTACCTCAACGAATTTTTAGTGTTCTCTCTCTACTTTCTACCAAAAGTGCATTACGCTTTATTCCAAACGACGTTTTTGGAAGGTACAAGAATGGATTGTTCCTCTCTTCAGCTTCCGATTTTGTTAGGTTAGGACTGCAATATTAAAATAATACTGAATTTGAATAAGTAATACCTATGCAGAACTAAAGTGATGCCAAGTACTCACTTCGATTGAAACATAGTCCTCGTTTTTAAAATGTTTTGCGTACAACATGTGGCTTGATATCGATTTTCCAATTTTTAATACACGGCGCCACTCGTTTTGTAACGGTTTACCTGGAGAAATTTGTGGAATGACAATGCCTCACTATAAAATGAACTACATTGAGGAACACAACAATAATAGTTGCTCTTATTGCTTATTTTCATTACGCTTTCCATGTTTTCCTTCAATACGTATCCTAACATATCCCGTCCAGAGTAACTCACTCTTTTACCACCAGGGGGCGACTCTTTCGTTCGTTTTAGCGAATTCTTGCATTGTCAATTTTTTTACCTACAAAACTCTGCTAAAAGATATATGGAAAACTATATCAAAAATGTTCAAACGTGTTTTGAAGCAACGGCAACTGAAGTGTCGAATGATTTCAGGTTTTCGAACAAGGGCATTGATGATACCTCTGAAAAAAATAGTAACGAGACCGTTTCGAGTGAGAAATTGTTAGACAGCCATGGGAGGTCATGCAAAATATCCGGACTTTTGTAAGTATATTGCATTTTATGTGACCATTAGAGTAAATAGGAAAATGAAAACTGTTACCTGACAAAACTACTGTATCTCATAGAAATGGTTTTATATTTTCTCTTTTGTTAGATTTGGTTCTACCCAGGAGAACATTGAAACGAAAACTGAACCTGACCTGGACATTGAGGAACCTCAAATTAAGTCAGAAGTTGATGATTCCGATAATAGATGCTGCTTTGAGTTTGTTGGTATTACACCAAATATTGATAATTTTGAATTGGGAGATATCGAGATAAAAGCTGAACCGGAAATAGATTCAGACCATGGGTGTAAAGATAACAGCGAATTTTACGGTGAATTGATTTGCGGTAATTGGTTTATTTCACTAACATTAATTAATTCTTTACAGGTACTCCAATATGTGGAAACTGCAATAAGAATATTTCTACTAGTTCTTTATCGTACGTATATATATTAGGTTACAAAATTATTTTGCAAATAGCCTATTTACTAGCAAACATGGCTTGTTCAACAACAATGTTACTTACTAATGCAATAGTTGGATGATTAGGGCTCCCGTCTCCGACCTTGAAAACGCGAAAATAACCCTCGTCATAATTATTGCGCCAATCGAGAAACGTTCGCTACCATTCGATCTGAAGGTCCTTATGCGACTACCATCGGAAAGGAATTTCAATATTTATAAAAATTATTTATGCAAATTTTGGTGTCGACAACAAATATAGAAATGCTTTCTGATGGCAGTTGTGTCTGATTATTGTCTGCAGTAATGCATTATAAAATATAATTAAATGTTTACTATAACAGCACAAGTTATTTCCTTCTGAACTTCTCTAGACTTGCACTCTGGAGTATTGTAGTGCGTGTTTGTAATAGGCAACCATGTTGACAATAGCGACGATTGTGAAAGTACTATATTATCGACTAGAAAACTCAAACACAGTCCCGTTTGACTATTGGTACAAATAGAAAGCAATACATTACACCCATAACTTACTTGTTTTTCTTTCTGTTTAGGTTAGAAACTAACATCGAAGGGGTTGAAATGAATAACTCAGTATGCGTTTGCATAAATTTCACGGAATCAGGACGTAAGCAGCAAAAATGCTATATATGCGGGTACACTACCAACTACCTAAGTATGCTTAACAGACATATGAGACGACATACCGGCGAAAAGCCTTATCATTGTTCCGTATGCGATTTTTCTACTAAACAATCGGGAAGTCTTACAATACACATGCGAAAACATAGCGGAGAGAAGCCTTATAAGTGCACAATGTGTGATTACACAGCTGCAAGGATGGACCTTATTAAGGCACATATGAGAACACATACAGTACGAGAAAAGGCCTTTAAATGCTCTGAGTGTGATTATGCTACTACAACCTTAGGCCATCTTAAAGTGCACATCAGAACGCACACAGGAGAGACGCCGTATAAGTGCACGAAGTGTGATTATGCTTCTAATAATTCGTCTGGGCTTAAAATTCATATGCTGAAGCATTCAGGTGAAATGCCGCATAAATGTAACATGTGTGACTATGCTAGTGTAAAGTTGTGTAACCTTAAATTTCATATGCGCACCACGCATTCTGGGGAGAAGTCCTAAAAGTGTAGTATGTGTGACTATGTTGCTGCACATATGAGCAGTCTAAAAAGTCATCCAGAAGCAAACAGGGAAAAATTCTTAGAAATGCTGTTGATGTGACTATGCTACTACAATATCGTACAATCTGAAAGTGCATATGAAAAGCATGCAGGGGAGGAGGCTAAGTGCAGCAGTGTGTGATTATGCTAGTATATAATCTAAAAATACAATAACGAATCTAAATAAAAATGTATAAATTATAAATTAATAAAAATGTTGATTAAAAAATTATCAATTCTTCGTTTCTTTCTAACTGATCAAATTTTGTATATTGCCATCCTTGTTAGACAAACTAACACCGAGGTCGCCACATTCTCATATGAAAGCTGTAACCAAATATGAAATTTGCTAGGTGGTCGATAGATGTCGCTAGGAGCGATTAATTTTTAATTTGAGTTTATGTTCATAAAACAAGTAATTTTTTTATAATTTAAAATGTGAATGGTAATATACTATAGAGTTTATAAAGTATTATTGTTTTATGGTTACTGTAGGTGTTTTAATTTGATATTGTAGCCAATTTTGAACACAATATTGCACATGACAAAGAACACGTTGCTTGACAAAGTTTAAAAGGAAAAAAAAATATGTATATTTTCTTTTTTATTTACTTATATGTATTAGTTTGTCATTAGGAAAAACTTTTATTTGAAATTTTCTTCTCGTAAACTTAAGGGGACGAATTATTGACCCGGTAGGAAAACCTCACACTTTTATTGCTTTCTTTCAATATTTAATCGCATTGTAACAGATAAACGAATAAACTCAGGAACATACGATTTCCATATTTTAAGTTGTAATTTGCTTCTTGCAAATGAATAAACCTGTATTTTTAAAAGTATTTTAGGTTTGTAGCTTAAGTGACTTTGTAAAATTCTCAATTAAAACTTGTATATACAAATTATATAAGAATAAAAATATATTCAAAATATTAAAATTTACATTATCATATGTCCATGTATCAGTTTGTTAAAAAATATGTATTATTTGTTACTAATTTTGTTATTATTTATTTCTAAAGACCAACATTACAGCACATTAAATTGGTTGCCAAAAACTTTGCCTTTAATTATGATTATTATTATCGTTAATTGTTCATATTATATTTATCTTCTATTGATTATTTGGGTTATCCTAACCCAAAAATATTGCCTTTTAAGAGGTAACATAATAATAACTACAATCTCCAACACATCATTCACTTTTATTTTCCAACTCAGCAACTATTACAATTCTTTGTACAATACTTCATATATAAACCATTCAATCCACGCATATATTCAACTACATTAATTTACATAATATCCTGTATAAATAATATTAAATTAAAGAAGTAGAAAGAAAATAGAATAGAAAATTAGTATTATTTGGATTCCAAGTCATCTTACCAATGTATTTAAAAAGTCTACGTGTCCCCTCTTCCATGTGTTCTCATATGTCTTTTGAGACCACTTATATTCGTACTAGCATATTCACAAACAGTACATTCATAAGGCTTCTCGCCTGTATGTGTTCTCATATGGAATTTAACCTGATACGCTGTCGCAGCAGCAAAAGAACACAACGTACACTTATATGATTTTTCGCCTGTATGTTTTCGCATGTGTTTTCTAAGATCCGACGATTGATTAGCAGCGTAATGACAAACACTACATTTATGTGGTTTGTCCCCAATATGTGACTTCATATGGGCTTTAACTTGATACGCAGTCGCAGCTGCGTATTCACACATGTGAAACGTACACTTATACGTCTTTTCACCTGTATGTATCCGCATATTATGTTCTTTCAGTTTCCAAGATGTAGTGCCGGCATATTCGCACAGATGGCACTTGTAAGGTCTTTCGCCTGTATGTTTCCGCATGTGTTTTTTGATGTCCGATGATTGATAAGCTGTGTATTCACACATCGGGCATTTGTGTGATTTATCGCCTATGTTATGCGAGCGCAAGTGTACTTTTAGGCTTGTTGATACCGAAGCAGCGTATTGGCACAGGGAGCACTTAAACCGTTTTTCCATTGCTTGTTTTTTTTCGATATCGTGCGTTCGTGTATGGCGTTTAAGGATAAATAAACTAGTACAAGAGTAATCGCAAATATTGCATTTGTGTGCAGTATTTTCTACGGGTTCTCTAGTAGGTTGTTCGTCAAGATTGATAACGACTGTATTTTGGGAATCATTGCAACCTTCTGATTTAAGTAATACTTCTTCGAACTGTATTTCCGGTTCTACTTCAATTCGTTCTATCGAATCAGACGTTACATCGTTGGAATCATTGAAGCTTCTTGAAGTTTGTTTAATCGCATCGTCTGGTTCAGTTTTTATTTTTGTAGTCCAATCGTCACGTTCAAAACTGTTCGATTTGGTTACATCCATGTCTTTATCGTAATTTTAACCTGTTTGTTAATTTGGTGACATCGACATCATCGCAATCGTCGAATGTTAGGTTATGACCAAGTTATGACTTATGATCCTTATGATACAGAGGGCGCTGTTTGTGACGTGCTACTTATCAATAATTTTATTGGTGCGATTATTAGCAATTTTATCTGATTATTTTAAAGTTTGTTTGTCGAATTAAATGATTTGACAACGGGGAAGACTTGTTTTGTGTGTTGAAAACCGTAATTGCAAGGATTATTTACAAGTATGTTAAACATAACCTCAATTTTCATATTGATAATGAACAATTGTTTATTTTTTCTAATAGAGTACCTAGGAATGTAGAACTTTGAAGCAGAAAACATGGAGAAAACCGATACCAATCCTGTATTAGATACTCCCCCAAGGTATGTAAGATAACGTTTAAAATGCTGAATACATTTTCATCTATAATATTCTTGGCGATGCACTTATTACAAAAAAACACACACTTATTCCAAGATGTCTTCTTTGGCTAACCTAGGATTTTATGGGACTTTTAACACGTGCAATAAAAGCACAAAAATGTTTTACTTAAAAAAGGGTTTTTGTATCTTCGATATTAAAAAACCGTATTATCGTAGAACTGGTTTCATAATAACTGTTGCCTAAAACTGTTTCATACTTTACGTTTGTAATTTTTCATGTTTGTCACTGAATTCCACAAAATGGAATACGATGAAAGTTAGGATACTGCAAACTGTGAAAATTCACCATTCGAACAACTGTCTGTAGAGAGAAGATAGAAACACAAGAGAATCTATTGGAAACAATTGACCATGACGACACACCGACACAAGAACATAAACGGGAGAAATTAGGTGTGAAACTTTACAAATGCAACATATGTGGCCGTGCTTTTGCAACAGGTTCTAACATCACTGAGGACATGCGAACGCATACAGGTCAGAAACCATTTCAGTGCAGCAGATGCAAATTTGCTTCTACGCAAACTTCTCACCTCATACTGCATATGAGAAGGCATGCAGGTGTGAAGCCATTTAAATGTACGGTTTGTGACTATGCTTCTCCAGCATCCGCCAATCTCAAACGCCATATGAGAAAACAGCGGAGAAAAGCGTATAAATGTTTAGATTGTGATTATGCTTGTACAAAACTCTCAACTCTCAAACAACACGTTAAAACACATTCGGAAGAGAATTTATTTGCACCGACTTTTCAACTGTAGTATTGAAGCATCTTCAAAGTCACAACAGAATGACACATGTCGATTTGAAACCATTTGCATGCACAATTTGTGAACATTCTTGCTCTAAAGAATGTAGTCTTAACGAGCATATAAAAGCACACAGACACACACACACACAGAGAAAAAAATTCCCTGCAGCCACTGTGATTATCTTGTGCAAAACGTGCTAATCTTTCAAGGCATACGAGAACACATACAGGTGTAAAACCATTTCACTGTATAGGTTGTGATTATGCCCTAAACGCTCTAGTCTACAACAGCATATGAAAGCGCATTCAGAAGAGACACTATTTAAATACCGCCTTGGAGCAACTTGAAATTCAAATAGAACTCATAACGAACAGAAACCATTTACATACCACGACTGTGATTAAGCTTGTACAAAAGCGTCGGCGGTATTTAAATGCACGCTTTGTGAGTATTCAACTACAACGTCAAAGCATCTTGATATTCACACGAGAACGCATATCGAACTCAAACAATGCAAATGCGAAGCCTGTGACTATGCTAGTGCAGATCGTGGAACCTTTAAAATCCATGTGAGTGAGTGCATACAGGTCAAAAACCGTTTGAATGTAGAAGAAATGTGATTATGCCTTGCCATACAAAATATGGCAAGGCATACAGGTGAGAAATCATTCTTATGCAATGTTTGTGGCTTTGCGACTGCAACTTATGGTAGACTTACGCACCATATGACATTGCATACGGGGGAGAAACGACTTGTATGCTCTGTATGCGGCCATGTTATTACAAAACATTCTTTTAGGCGTCATATGAGAACACGTACAAACGTAAAGCCATCTAAACGTACCGTATTAAGAATATGGTTGATGAGGGAAATGGAAGAAAGCAAACCAAGCTCGATAACACCTGCGGAAGACCTGAAAATTATAAGTGTTGTGGAGGATGATAGTATACCAATGCAGAATAAATTGGAGAAAAGAGAATTGATAGTTATGTCACCATTCAGAAAAATAAGTGAAGATGATTCAGGTGATAAAAATTATATAATTGAAGAACATATAGTGGGAACCAGGTTGAGGAAGAAGGAAGCATGGATCAAATGAGACAAACGATTAACCAAAGTGATGGACTGAGAGATAAAATAATGAAGGCTAAAGAACAGACAAAGTGTAAGGAAGAATTGATAGAAAAAGTAATGGAAAATGCTGAAGCATTGGCAACACTGGATGCTCTGCAGAAGAAATTGGAGGAACGAGAGAAATCATGGATGGAGAGAAATCGAACGAGAGAAATCATGGATGGAGGAGAAAATGAAGCTCGAGGATCGCATACATAAATTAGAAAATGAATAAATAAAAACAGAGAAATAAGAACATTATTACTAAAAGATGAGACGTGCAGAAGCCAATGTATATAGGTGTAACCCATCTAACTGTTCTCATTTAAATATAATTATTATAATGTCCAGAAGGTCTGATATAATTCTAATTTCCTTTTTTTCCAATCAAGAATTAACGTTTTCAGTAATTCAGTCATTGAATCACTTGCCCCGAGCCTTTAGACTAGAATATAATATAATTTTACCATGTTATTCATACACGGTTAGTATTTGCAAGAGTAAGTTTAACTTTTTTGTTTGATATCATCGACTCCAATGTGATCGTCATTATGAAGAGTCCGGTGAAACTATGCTTTAGAACGTACCCTAAATGGCGTTTCGGTAATTCCTGATGTTCTTCAATTGTTGCTTTTAAATTTGAGATTTTTTTATGCTCAAACGGTTTGAATTGAATGTATGTAGCTATTGGGGAAGACTTCGCATAACGATAATTGAAAAGGAAATACTTTTTGAAAATCAGTCATTATTGAACAATAGGCAGTAACTTACGATTTTATTATTAGATTTATAAATCATTGATTTTTACCCCCATGCACACAAAAATCACCTACCTATGTATGCAATAAAATCTCCTTAAAATCACCTTCGTTTGGAAATCATCTGGAGCAGAAAAGGCTATGATTTTTGTGCGGATTGCGTTGTTTGAACGAAGAGTGGGAATTCCTAAACACCTTATTTAACTCCTTAGTATTAGGTAATTGTGTTTAAATTTCTACACTGTCGAGTATTGGCAAACATTTCACATTTTATACAACCCGGAAGGCTACTGCCATCTACTGAAAGACTAAAGTAACCTAATAAGGCATGACAGGATAACCGGAACATAACTGAAGTAAACAGCAGCACCGGCGCTGCATAAATGATTATTATTTATGATATGAATAATTATTTTAATCATTGATCTACGACTCACATATAAGTTCATTACATACGCGTCTATGACTATATAATCCCAATCGTTATACGCACCAATGATTATAATTGGAAAGTTGGTTTATCGACGGTAAGATATTCAAGGAGAAAGGTAATTTGTCGGGCAATTCCGTCATACGAAGAAGCAACCGTAGACACGTGTTTCGGACTATTAGTCCTCATCAGTACGGTACAGCCAAGGAGTAAGATGGACACTCAATGGAAAAAACACGAAAATGGAGACTATAAGGGGGGTGGCCAATGTCGCCAATTGGTGCTTCAGTCACAACATCTTCAGGATTCGAAGACAAGATGTGACGTCCAATTGAAGCACCAATTGGCGACATAGGGCACCCCCCTTATGGTCTCCATTTGAGTGTTTTTCCATTGAGTGTCCATCTTACTCCTTGGCTATACCGTACTGATGAGGACTAATAGTCCGAAACACGTGTCTACGGTTGCTTCTTCGTATACCGGAATTGCCCGACAAATTACCTTTCTCAATGATTATAATGACACTAGCGTTGTATAATAATGACAGTTCATTCAAATAATGACATTATTTGAACGAACTGTCATCATTATACAACGCACTAGCATTGTTTAACACTAGTCAAAGTCTGCCAAAACCTACGTGGATGACAGTTATTTGACAGGTCGCCTCGCCATCATTGACAACTACATTTAAAATATTTTGCATAAAATGGAATTTATGAGTCGTAGATAAAACATCGTATTTGACTCGCACATACCGGATATAAATCGCATACTGCGTATGATAAAGTAAAAATCTGATGTGGCCAGGCACATGACTATCATACAATATATAAAATTAATAGTTTAGCTGCATGAGATTCTATTTGATCGAGATCGATCGTGTCTGCATTAAGCTGAAACAAGTTGATTTGACAGATATTTTGATAATATTGACAGTAGGTATTCGCAATAAAAACAGCGTTTGCCGCTACCTGCTGTCAGAATGAAAATAATAGCATGAATAATAATTCCAAAGGAACCGGATCTTTACTCTAAGCATTTTTCAAGGATTTTGCAAAATTAAAGTACAGGAAATTCTGAATAACTAATGTCTACGACATATTATATTTTGGTAAAATTAAACATGAGCAAATTGTATTTGATTGCGATCGGTCGTGTCTGCATCTTAGTTAGCCAAGATTTGACAAATAGTTTTATTCTCATGTCAGTAGGTAGTGTCAAACGCTGATGTTTTGACAATACCTACTGCCAATAGTAAAAATATCTTTTAAAAAATCTGTTCTTCAGTCTAAAAATCATCCTCTATAGCAATGTCAATTAAGTATGTTAAATTAGAATTCTGACTATGGTTATGCATTTTTGAGAGCACCCTAACTTTTTACAAGAAATACTTTAAATAATAATAAATAATAATACGTGAAGATTTTCCAGATATTTCACTGCAACCTAAAAAAACTGTACATCCTGTTCGATACAAGTCAACATTTTGGGGTTGTTAGCAACGGTGAAACACTCCGAGCCTTTAAGGGTAGCTATTACGTTTATCTATCTACAATTTGAAATATGAAATCTTGATAGCAATTACTAACTCAATTTGTATCAAACCAAGCTCATTCTGTTTTTTAAATACTCTTCACAATCTCGAGTATTCTAGATAATAAGAAACAATAAAAAATAAAATCCGACATATGGTATCTCTTCACAGATCGCATGGCATATAGAAATATATTACATATATTACATACATATATGCTGCCGGGTGATCGTATCTACGTTTGTGAAAAATGTTCAGTTTATTGTGCTGTTACTTTGCAGACTCTCAACAATAACTAATTCTTTGGCAGGTTCTTATGTATTTTCGCTTTAATAAATCAATCAAAAATCATTTCATCTTATTTTATCGAAAAGGAAATAAAACGAAAACAAATTTGCAGATACAACATCTATACTTAGCATGGCAGTGTAATCTTCCAGTCATAAGTAATGTCACTGCCAATAAATTAAGAATAAACTCATGTTTACTTATATCACCCAATATCCAGAAATATTCGTAAAACACCTGAATATTCAGCTGCAAAGATAATTCAACGACATGAAACTACATTTATCCGTATTTATACCAATTTTAAACGTAACTATAAGTTTAAATCACACACTTATCGCTTCAATGGCATTTATTTTCATCAAAAGTCTACATCAAATACTATATTACAATACAATATCCACAATGACCTCTACAATAGATTGACATGGCACAGAATACAGATGATCCTGGCAGGTCCACCCGTGGTCATGCTGCGTGCTCATATGCTGTCCAATACGTGAGGGGATGTATAATGGCACCATTTGCAACGATAATGGTTCCCCAAACGCGTACAATACACTTAAAACAGCAAAACTTAAAGATAATATTATGGCTATAATGCGTTATGTTTCATTAATTAATATATTTGTAGGTAAATTTAACATAACATATACATAAAACTCATAGCTTAGGAAATTATAAAAATTAAAAGAAAATAAAACGGGAAATATTAGCTAGAAATATACATAATATCTGAATTTTAATTATAATTTGTTAGTTACGTTATCCTTAATTTGTAAATTACAGTAAGAGTTATAGCTACAACAATACCCAGGTAACAATCGTACGACGCACGGAGTCATCACGCGTCGATTTTTGGTGCAATGTGTGTAATATCGCTCGCACGCGGGCTTTTATCGAATAAAGCGCACGGGTGCGAGCGATATGCGAGTCACAATGCTGATTTTCGTCATACATTCGGCACGGTGCGTCGTCCGTGACGAATAAAACGCACGAGTGCGAGCGATATGCGCCGCGTATCGCTACTCGAGTGAGAATGCGGGTGATATGAACCTCTATTGATGACGCATCTGCGTGATCGTATGAACGCACGTGCGGTTTAAATTGCATCATTATGCGTCGCACGACTGTTATCTGGGTAATGTGCGTTACATAAAAAATGTACAATATTTCTAAATACAAGTATGTACATAATAGTACAATATTTCACTAACGGAAATTCCTTCGATATATTTTATTTCTTTCATTAACTTTAGTCTTTAGCACGTTTACTCGCCCCAGCGAATAAGAGTGATTTTTTGCAGTACTCTTAGTTTTATTATTTTCTCTGCCTAGTGTTCTAGTTTGAACCTCCAGAAGTTCTTCAAACATATCAGATGCTTCCTCATAGTGTTTCAGTGCTTCTGCAGGATTTTGCTGTGATAATAATCCGCCAAGTTTATTATTGATGAATGCAATATTACGTAGATTGTATAACGTATTTCTATTTTGCTTGCCTAGTGTCCTTCTTTGAATCGCAAAAACCTCTTTATACATTTCAGATGCCGTCTCATAGTGTTCTAATGCTTCTGCAGGATTGACTATTGATTTTAATGTGCCAAGTTTATCATTAGTGACTGCAATATCAGTTAGAGTTCTTAAAGTAAATCCATGTTCTTTACTTAATGTTCTTGTTTGAAACTCAAGAATCTCTTTAAACATAACAGTTGCTTCCTCGTGGTGTTTTATTGCATTTGCGGGATTATCTTTTGACGTTAATTCGCCAATTTTATTATTGGTATATGCAGTATTACGTCGAGTGCTTAAAGTATGTTTATGTTCTTTACCTAGTGTCCTTGTTTGAATCTCAAAAAGCTTATTAAACATTTCAGATGCTGTCTCATAATGTTCTAATGCTTCTGCTGGATTGTTTTGTGATTTTAAGCTACCAAGTTTCTCATTGGTGAGTGCAATATCATTTAGACTCCTTAAAGTTAATCCATGTTCTTTACTTAATGTTCTTGTTTGAATGTCAAGAACCTCTTTAAACATAACAGATGCTTCCTCATAGTGTTTTAATGCTTTTACAGGATTATCCTTAGACATTAATTCGCCAATTTTATTATTGGTATATGCAGTATCACGTTGAGTGCTTAAAGTATGAACATGTTCTTTACCAAGCGTCCTTTTTTGAATTTCGAAAACTTCATTAAGTATTCGAGTTGCTTCTTCATAGTGTTTTAATCCTTTTGCAGGATTGTGTTTTGATTTTAATTCGCCAAGTTTATTATTTGTGTGTGCAATATCACGTTGCGTGTTTAAAGTATGTTCATGTTCTTTACCTAGTATTCTTGTTTGAATCTCAAAAATGTCTTTAAACATTTGATATGCTTCGTCATGGTGTTTCAATGCTTCTGCAGGATTGTCTTGTGATTTTAATCTGCCAAGTTTATTAATTGTGTGTGTAATATCACGTTGCGTGTTTAAAGTATGTTCATGTTCTTTACCTAGTATTCTCGTTTGAATCTCAAAAACGTCTTTAAACATTTGATATGCTTCCTCATGGTGTTTTAATGCTTCTGCAGGATTATCTTGTGATTTTAATCCGCCAAGTTTATTATTTGAGTGTGCAATATCACGTTGCATGTTTAAAGTATGTTCATGGTCTTTACCTAGTATTCTAGTTTGAATCTCAAAAACGTCTTTAAACATTTGATATGCTTCCTCATGGTGTGTTAATGCTTCTGCAGGATTGTCTTGTGATTTTAATCTGCCAAGTTTATCATTGGTGACTGCGATATCAGTTAGAGTTTTTAAAGTAGATACATCCTCTTTACTTAATGTTCTTGCTTGAATCTCAAGAACCTCTTTAAACATAACAGATGCTTCCTCATGGTGTTTTAATGCTTTTACAAGATTGTCGTTAGACGTTAGGTCGCCAATTTTATTATTAGTATATGCAGTATCACGTTGAGTACTTAAAGTATGAACATGTTCTTTACCAAGCGTCCTTTTTTGAATTTCAAAAACTTTATTAAGCATTCGAGTTGCTTCTTCATAGTGTTTTAATGCTTCTGCAGGATTGTCTTTTGATTTTAATCCGCCAAGTTTATTATTTGTGTGTGCAATATCACGTTGCATGTTTAGAGTATGTTCATGTTCTTTACCTAGTATTCTTGTTTGAATCTCAAAAATGTCTTTAAACATTTGATATGCTTCCTCATGGTGTTTTAATGCTTCTGCAGGATTGTCTTGTGATTTGAATCTGCCAAGTTTATTAATTGTGTGTGCAATATCACGTTGCGTGTTTAAAGTATGTTCATGTTCTTTACCTACTATTCTTGTTTGAATCTCAAAAACGTCTTTCAACATTTGATATGCTTCCTCATGGTGTTTTAATGCTTCTGCAGGATTATCTTGTGATTTTAACTCGCCAAGTTTATTAATTCTGTGTGCAATATCCCGTTGCGTGTTTAACGTATGTTCATGTTCTTTACCTAGTGTTCTCGTTTGAATCTCAAAAACATCTTTAAACATCTGATATGCTTCCTCATAGTGTTTTAATGCTTCTGCAGGATTGTCTTGTGATTTTAATCTGCCAAGTTTATCATTGGTGAGTGCGATATCAGTTAGAGTTCTTAAAGTAAATTCATCCTCTTTACTTAATGTTCTTGCTTGAATCTCAAGAACCTTTTTAAACATAACAGATGCTTCCTCATAGTGTTTTAATGCTTTTACTGGATTGTGCTTCGACGTTAATTCGCCAATTTTATTATTGGTATATGCAGTATCACGTTGAGAGTTTAAAGTATGAACATGTTCTTTCCCAAGTGTCCTTTTTTGAATATCAAAAACTTTATTAAACATTCGAGTTGCCTCTTCATAATGTTTTAATGCTTCTTCTGGATAGTTTCGTGATATCAATCCGCCTAGTTTTTTAATTGTGTGTGCAATATCACGTTGAGCGGTTACAGTATGTTCATGTTCTTTACCTAGTATTCTTGTTTGAATCTCAAAAACGTCTTTAAACATTTGATATGCTTCCTCATGGTGTTTTAATGCTTCTGCGGGATTGTCTTCTGATTTTAATCCGCCAAGTTTATTATTTCTGTGTGCAATATCACGTTGCAGGTTTAAAGTATGTTCATGTTCTTTACCTAGTATTCTTGTTTGAATCTCAAAAACGTCTTTAAACATTTGATATGCTTCCTCATGGTGTTTTAATGCTTCTGCAGGATTGTCTTGTGATTTTAATCTACCAAGTTTATCATTGGTGACTGCGATATCAGTTAGCGTTCTTAAAGTAAATCCATGTTCTTTACTTAATGTTCTTGTTTGAAACTCAAGAACCTCTTTAAACATAACAGATGCTTCCTCATGGTGTTTTAATGCTTTTGCTGGATTGTCCTTCGACGTTAATTCCCCAATTTTATTATTGGTATATGCCGTATCACGTTGAGAGTTTAAAGTATGAACATGTTCTTTACCAAGTGTCCTTTTTTGAATATCAATAACTTTATTAAACATTCGAGTTGCTTCTTCGTAATGTTTTAATGCTTCTTCTGGATAGTTTCGTGACATCAATCCACCTAGTTTTTTAATTGTGTGTGCAATATCACGTTGAGCGGTTACAGTATATTCATGTTCTTTGCCTAGTATTCTCGTTTGAATCTCAAAAACGTCTTTAAACATTTGATATGCTTCCTCATGGTGTTTTAATGCTTCTGCAGGATTGTCTTTTGATTTTAATCCGCCAAGTTTATTACTTGTGTTTGCAATAGCACGTTGGGTGCTTAAAGTATGTTCATGTTCTTTACCTAGTATTCTTGCTTGAGACTCAAAAACGTCTTTAAACATTTGATATGCTTCCTCATGGTGTTTTAATGCTTCTGTAGGATTGTCCTTTGACGTTAATTCGCCAATTATATAATAGGTATGTGCAATTTCTCGTTGAGCGCTTACAGTATGTTCATGTTCTTTGCCTAGTGTTCTTGTTTGAACCTCAAAAACGTTTTTAAATCTTTGATATGCTTCCTCATGGTGTTTTAATGCTTCTGATGGGTTGTCTTGCGATTTTAATTCGCCAAGATTATTATTTGTGTGTGCAATATCACGTTGCGTGTTTAAAGTATGTTCATGTTCTATACCTAGTATTTCTTTTTGAATCTCAAAAACGTCTTTAAATATTTGAAATGCTTCCTCATGGTGTTTAATTGCTTCTGCTGGGTTTACTTGCGATTTTAATCCGCCAAGGATATTACTTGTGTATGCAATATCACGTTGCGTGTTTAAAGTATCTTCATGTTGATTGCCTCGGATTCTTGTTTGAATAACAAGAACCTCGTTAAACATGTGATATGCTTTTTCATGGCGTTTTAATGCTTCCAGTGGATCGTTTTGTGATTTTAATACGCCAACTTTGTTATAGGTGAATGCAACATCACTTAGAGTATTTAGAGTATGTTCATGTTCACTACCAAGGTTGTTGTATTGAATTATATGAACGTCTTTGTATACTTTTAATGCTTCTTCGTGGTGTCGTAGTGCGTCCTCAGGATTGTCTTGTGATTTTAGTTTTCCAAGAATATTGGTGGAGTTTGCAATGGCAGTTAAAGTAGCTAAAGTATGCGCATGGTTTTTGCTTAGATTGTTGTTTTGAAACTTATGAACTTCTTTATAAGTATTTAATGCTGTTTCCGCAATCTGTATTACTTCTTCTGTATTACTTGATCGTTTTAGGTAATCACCAATAGTATTATGCGTACGTGCAATATTACGCGATTGCTGCAGAATGTCTTCTATTATTTTGTCTTTCTTTTCTCGTTCTCTTAGTTCTAATAGTTGCCCTACTTCCTTCCTATCTTCTGTCAGAGAAGAGTTACAATAATCTGTCTCTTCGCTATTGTTTTTAGAATTATCTGTGAAGTCATCATGATCTTCATAATATTGGTTTAACATTTTTAAGATATCCGTCATCATCATTTTTTGATAATTATTGATAATACTTTGTTCTAAACCATAATTGTAATGATTTAGCTCTGTACCGGTTTGTGGTAAGTTTACGTGGAACAACTGTATTTGAGTGTTACCATTGTTACCATAATGGTAGCAATGTAGCAATGGTAGCAATGTAGGTAGCACCATAATGGTAGCGTTAAGCATTTCACTCATTGCTCTTATTTCCGGGTCACCTCCTACAGTAACAGTGTTTCGCATATCATGTAAATGCTTATCAAAACCTCCTTCAACAAATGCTTCAAATCTGCACCTGTTATCTAATAAATAGTTGACTACTCTAATACGAAATATATCGCTAACTAAATATCTTAAAACTTTGTTGTTGTTAGGAACAGTATCATAAAGAAAATTGAAAGTATGAATGAATGTTCTAACGCTGCTCAAGCCTTGCGATACAATTTCTTCACTTCCAAACAGAGCTTCATATCTTTGCGGAAATAAATCATCACTATCTTTAACAGGTATTAGATAAGCAAGAGCAACAGCCAAAAACAAGCAATTATTATCTGCAGGAACATCAACTTGCTGAAAAACTGGTTGTTGAGCATGACTCCAGTTATTGTCAGATCTTGCTGCACTTTGTGACAAACTTGATGATGGATCTCTTGCACTGCGGGAAGACCGCTGATCATCGGAGCTGTCCTGATCCATGACTATCCTTCCTGTAAAAGAAATTTGGGATCTTTTATTGAACTTAGAAGAGGCAGAATAACAAGTATTAATAAAGTGGATTCAAATCGCATAGTAGTGAGCACCTAAATCAATACGGTTTACAATAAATTGTTAAGAAAATAAGACGGTAAGCACTAGAACCCATAGTACAGAATGAACATCGGGACCTAAAATTCTCTAGGTACCATTTTTGAACTTCCCCTCGGTATCTAAATCGACGTGCTTCCACTCTAAGCAATAATCGCACCACGTCAAGAGTTATTACGGGTTGAGTTATTTCATACCTTCAATCTTCTGTGTAGTCTATCTTAAGAACCAGTGGATAGATTTAATTTTTTTATCATGGTTGAGTAGAGAATTTTGTGCCCTTCCAAATGATGTATCACAAGATAGAGGGTGCCATTTGAAATTTCACAGTGGGTGGCTGGGGGGTGGAAGGATGAAACCTTAAATTCTCTAGGTACCATTTTTGAACTTCCCCCTCAATATCTAAATCGACGTGTTTTCACTCAAAGCAATAATCGCATCAGGTCAAGAGTTATTAAGGGTGGATACTTTTGAAATGAACACACGGTATAATAGAAAGTTATGCAATAATATTTGGAAAAGGTATAAACCTTTTTCTGCAAGAAGTGACTTGACATGTGATTACCTGTCGCACTGGTTGCGTTCGGACATTAGCGTTATTTAAGGGTAGTTCACCGTAGAGCAACCCTTCGCACGCTTCGAGCTGCGAAGGATGCGAAGCCCTTTTAATTACCTACAATCTGATATATGATAAAAAGCTATGCAATCATAATTGCAAAAGTTATAAACATTTTCCTGCAACAACCAACCGACATATGATTGCCGGCGGGGACGGTTGCGTACGGACATTATCGTCATTTAAGGGTTGTTCGCCGTAGAGCAAATCTCCGAGCGGAGAAGGGTGAGAAGCCCTTTTAATTGCCTACAGTCTGATGTATTATACAAAGTTATGCGATAATATTTATTTGTAAAAGTTATAAATATTTTCCTGCAAGAAGTAACTTGACATGTGATTGCATGTCGTACTGGTTCCGTTCGGACATTATCGTTATTTAAGGGTTGTTAGCCGTAGAGCAAAACACCGAGCGGCGAAGGGTGAGAAGCCATTTTAATTACCTACAATC
The DNA here is from genome assembly GCA_964023965.1 of Melinopterus prodromus. Taxonomy (NCBI): domain Eukaryota; kingdom Metazoa; phylum Arthropoda; class Insecta; order Coleoptera; family Scarabaeidae; genus Melinopterus; species Melinopterus prodromus. The sequence continues at coordinate 12,809,645 of OZ030395.1, forward strand.
TGATATAATGATAGAAAGTTCTGCAATAACTTCAGCCATATTAGGGTTAGCACTAGGACTTTCAATCCCGGACAAAATACTGATCCCGCGATTTCGGGATTAAAGATTTTGTAATCCCGGGATCCCGGGCTTCATGAAATAACCAACAATTGCCGGATGCCAACAGTTACCAAATCTAGTCAGTATACTGACTCTTATAAGAGACGCAGTAAGAATCGCCTAAAATAAACTTGATTGGACAGTATTTTTACCCTGAAACTTGTTCGACGTTTTCAAATTTTACCTTACAAGTAGAAAACCAAAATTTATCAATAATAAACAAAGTTGAAACTCCATTAAGATAATAACTTGCTCTTCCATCTTAAATTTTCGTTCTTGTAGAATGTTTCAAGAATAGTGAACAGCAAAAGAAATTATTTGATCGTGCCAAATTTTCCATTTTTTATATTATGGCCAATAAATATTTTGATGATTTTTTGTTTTCTTCTTTAGATAAAATTGGTTAACTTTATAATTCATACGTCATGCATGTTTATTATTCAAATTGACAAAATATTGTGACGATCTTAACAGCCGCGAAGGCGCCAGAAGTTCGAGGTTATTCTCGAGGCGGCCCATTCCAGAGAGATGTATCCGGACGGCGAGCACGAGTAGCGACTGTTCGGTGCCAGCATAGAAGATTCACGAAGGGTCCCGCACGGATCGATACGGGTATATAAGCGAGCCGTCGCTCGCTACCGGCAGTATAGTTCTGAGTGTTAGCCGGAGCGTTGGCGCGATTATTGATCGATATAAATAGTACGAAATAAATACAGTGAAAATAAATATTTATAGTAGCCTTAAGTGACAGTTAGTTTTTAGTGTTCGTGTTTAGTGTTCGTGTTTAATAATTAGGTAATAGGACTGTAATAGTGTTAAATAAATTAGTTGACTATTTTAATATACCGAGTGTTTTAATTCACACCTTAACGAACGAAAAACGCTACATTGGTGTCAGGTGTCGGGTGTGAATTGGACATTAGTGAAAATAAAATTGAAGTGAAATAAATCGGACTAATTAGAGTGCGTGAAAATGGCGAAACTAGCGGACTTAAAAGTTAGTGAGCTGAAAAAGGAGCTGGAGGAAAGGGACTGCGATACGACGGGGAAGAAAGCGGACTTGCAGGAGCGGCTTCGTAAAGCATTAATTGAAGAAGGCAATGACCCGGACAACTTTGTTTTTGCTAGTGCAAGTGATATCGGCCAAATGCTGCAATGTTTGGAGTCTAAGTTGCTAGAAAATTCCGCCGACCTAGAGGCTAAATTGCTAGAAAATTCCGCCGACCTGGAGGCTAAATTGCTAGAAAATTCCGAACTTATTACCAGTTTAAAAAGCGAGCTTGGGGAAAAGCTAGAAGAGAATTCTGCCAAGTTAAAAAAAGAGATGTTAGAAAACAACGCCAATCTAAAAAGGGAATTACACGAAGAAATTTTAACAAAATCTTCTACACTGGAAGAGCGAATTCTTTTGATTTTGGAAGGCAAGATCCAGGAAGTTCAGAACAAAATCACAACGTTGGACGTCGACACCTTCGAGAAGTTGCCCTATCAACCTTCAGCAATGGACAACAAGAGCAAAATTAGTGCCAATCCGGAATCCGTTGGGCTGATGCGCCTCAAACCACCGCAATTTGATGGTTCAACGTCGTGGAATGTTTATCAGCGTCAGTTTGAAGCGGCTGCAAAAGCGAACGGTTGGTCATCCAGGGAGAAGGCGACCGCCCTTACGTTGGCTTTGAGAGGAGATGCTGCTGCTATCTTGCAAAGAATGTCCCCGGAAGAGCAAGAAGTCTACGACCACCTGGTGAGACACCTGGAGACGCGTTATGGCCAGTCACACCTGGAACATGTCTACCACACTCAGCTAAAGAATCGGTGTCAGAAGTCAGGGGAGCCCTTACAGGAATTTGAGGCAGATATTGCACGTCTGGTTCGACTAGCATATCCAGATGCCCAGGAAAAGATCATGGAACGTTTGGCGGTTCAAGCATTCCTGGACGGACTCCGTGATGGTGAAATGAAGCAAGCCTTACTACTAGCACATCCACCTAAGCTAGTTGATGCACTAACACGGGCCCTTGAATTCGAAGCTGCCAAGAACACGAACAAAGGTCAAGCTCGTGTGCGACAAGTGATTCCAGTAGAGGACGACTTCGAAGAGTCAGTCAAACGGATCGTCAGGGAGATCAATAGAGAACGTAGCCGCCAGGACCGGAAGTTGGAGTGCTGGAAATGTGGCAAGGCAGGCCACATAAGAAGACGCTGTCCAGAAGGCGTCAGTCCCACTTCCGCCAATCCGGAAAACTAAAAAAGGTCGATGCGAGGGGGCAAACGTCGACCTGTATTCAGCAAGCCCCAGCAAATACCGCCCAGGTCTCCTCACTGCAACACCATGCCAACAGTGTTTTCGTCGACGCGTGTGTGGATGGAACCCTCCGCACTGTGCTGCTGGATACAGGTGCAACGAAGACAATCATAAGGCCCGACATAATAAAACCTGCAGCAAAGGTTCGGCAATCAAAATGGCGTCTACGAACAGCAACGGGAGATCAAGCAAAAGTGCATGGTGAAACAAACGTCATGTTTACCATCGGGAAAGCCACGTTTAACCATCCTGTGATAGTGGCTGAGATTGAGGATGAGGTGATCATCGGGACGGACATAATGGACACCAAGGGCTTCGAGTTAAGCTTTAGGCAGGGAGTTCTGCGGGTAGATGACGAGGAAGTTGTTTTACACCGACAAAAGAATTTAAGCGTTCAGGTCCTACTGCCGGAGGAGACACTGATACCAGAACGGAGCGAGATTGTTTTGGACGGCTGCATTGATGGCAAGACCACAGATGGTGAGATAGTCATGTTCGAACCCGTAATGCATGACGAGGCTGTTGGTCGAGGAATAGCGGTCGGAAAGGCCCTTGTGCGGGCTGGCAGGAGTATTCCTGTGAGGATAATGAACGTCAATCACTATCCTGTGTTATTAAAGGAGGGCACGGAGTTAGGACACTGCTCTGGAGTGTCAGCGATACTGCGACAGGTTACGGCCGTGGAATCCAGCCGGGAAGCCATTCCAAAGGAATTAGAAGTACTGGTATCGTCGTCAGGCACCGGTCTAAGGCCAGACCAAAGAAGGAGGCTGAGACATTTGGTCCATAAGTATCGAGATATTTTTGATACTGGGAAGAAAGGGAGGACAAATATAATCCAGCATAAAATCAATACGGAAAATGCTCGTCCCATTCGGCAGACAGCTAGAAGGCTACCGCTGGCTAAGAGAGAGGAGGCTGACAAGATTATTGAGAGTATGGTCGAGGAAGGAATCATAGAACCATCCAGCAGTCCATGGTCTTCACCGGTGGTACTGGTAAAGAAGAAAGACGGCTCGACCAGATTCTGCGTTGACTACCGGCTGCTTAATAATGTGACCAAAAAGGACAGCTATCCTCTTCCCCGCATCGATGACACTTTGGACACCCTGGCCGGATCGAAGATCTTTTCCACGCTGGATTTGAAGAGCGGGTACTGGCAAGTTGAATTGGCCCCCGAAGATAGAGAAAAGACAGCTTTCACGGTGGGTGCTGGATTATGGCAATTTAACGTGATGCCATTTGGACTGTGCAATGCTCCTGCTACTTTCGAACGACTGATGGAAACGATTTTAAGAGGACTGTCCTGGAAGACATGTCTGGTCTATCTTGACGACATTATTGTAGTAGGAAAATCGTTTGAAGACCACATGCGAAACCTAGAAGAAGTGTTCCTGAGGCTACGAGGTTCAGCACTGAAGTTGAGCCCAAAGAAATGTCATCTATTTCAAAGAGCTGTGCAGTACCTGGGTCACGTTGTTTCCAGTCAAGGAGTGGCGGTTGACAAGGCAAAGATCCAGACTGTCAAAGATTGGCCAGTTCCCAATGACAAACATGAGCTGCGCAGCTTCTTGGGATTATGCACATACTACCGACGCTATGTGAATGGATTTGCCAACATCGCAAAACCATTAACCAGGCTCACCGAAGGAGAACGAAAATTCCAGTGGTCCCAGGAATGTCAAGAAGCTTTCGATCACCTAAAAGGGGCTCTGATAAGCGCACCTATCTTGAGCTATCCCCTACCTGAAGGAAAATTTGTACTGGACACCGACGCTAGCAATGTGGGCATAGGAGCCGTGCTGTCACAAATTCAGGATGGGCAAGAAGAAAAAGTCATAGGCTATTTTAGTAAAACGTTGTCCAAGCCAGAGCGTAACTACTGCGTCACCCGCCGAGAGTTGCTAGCTGTTGTGAAAGCGATGGAGCACTTTTACAAGTACCTCTACGGAAGGAAGTTCCTGCTACGAACAGACCATGCAGCTTTAAAATGGCTCCTTCAGTTTAAAAATCCAGAGGGACAAGTGGCAAGATGGATAGAGAGGCTACAGGAGTTTGACTTCGACACCGAGCACCGAGCAGGGAGAATCCATGGAAATGCAGATGCCCTATCAAGAAGACCCTGTCCACAGGACTGCAAGCATTGCCAGCGGGCAGAGAAAACAGATGCTGATTTGTTACGAACTACCATAGTCGACGATACTTGGCAAAATAGAGATCTTATAAAAGACCAAGAGGAAGATCCCGATATCCAGATAGTCCTAAACTGGATGAAAGAAGAGAAGAAGCCAACCTGGGGAGAAGTAGCCAAGTATCCTCCTAACATCAAGTCGTATTGGGCACAATGGGACTCCCTAATTCTGGAAGATGGACTTCTGCGGCGGAAAATAATTGACCACGACGGCAAAGAGGAAAGAAGGCAAATTGTTGTGCCCAAATGTCGGATTGCGGAACTGCTAAAAGAACTCCATGCCGGTGTGTCAGGAGGACATCTCGGAGTGACAAAGACGCTGGGAAGGGTGAGGGAAAGATTTTACTGGGTCAATAGCAAGGAAGACGTAAGGGACTGGTGCAGAAAATGCGTTGTATGTGCGGCAAGTAATGGGCCGCAGAGAAAGCAGAAGGCTTTGATGCGCCAGTACAACGTGGGAAGTCCCTTTGAAAGGATTGCTATTGACGTAGCCGGCCCGTTTCCCGAATCCGAAGCAGGAAATAAGTACATCGTGGTCGTGATGGACTACTTCAGCAAATGGGTTGAGGCATACGCTCTACCAAACCAGGAAGCCTCCACAATTGCCGACGCCTTGGTGAAAGAATGGATTTGCCGATTTGGCGTACCTTTGGAGCTACATTCTGACCAAGGGCGAAATTTTGAATCCAGTTTGTTCCAGAACATCTGTAAGACGCTCGGAATCAAGAAAACAAGAACTACTGCGTTACACCCGCAGTCAGATGGAATGGTGGAGCGCATGAATAGAACCATTAATCGGTATTTGGCCAAAGTTGTCTCCGACCATCAAAGAGACTGGGATGGCTTTCTTCATTTGTTCCTCCTGGCTTATCGATCGGCCGTCCACGAAAGCACGGGAGAGTCTCCGGCTCGGATAATTATGGGAAGAGAACTCCGTCTCCCATGCGATCTGAAGTTTGGTTGCCCGCCAGGAACTGATGTCGCCGGGGAGGACTACGTCAGTGAACTGCGAAGAAGAATGGATGCCATTCATAGCCAAGTTCGCATTTCCATTCAAGATGCCAGTAATCGGATGAAGGACGCATACGATGTGAATGCCAAGGACCACAGGTACAATGCCGGTGATATGGTTTGGCTTTACGACCCTAAGAGACGAAAGGGACTGTCACCAAAACTTCAAACATCCTGGGATGGACCATACAAAGTTCTGGAAGTTATCAACGACGTCCTTTACCGGATACAAAAGCCACCGCGGGGTAAAGCTCGAGTCATTCACTTCAACCGACTGGCTCCTTACTACGGAGACCACGAAGACGCGGAGCTGCGGCAAATCCAACCAGAACCGGATTTGACATTCGACGAATTCATGGCCCGTCATTCTAATGGTCAAAAGAGTCGGTTCGGTGTGACCTGTGAAGTGCAGCGGGACCTGTTTACTGCTCCAGATGGCTACGCACTGGCACATTGTGTGGCTAAGGACTTGCAAATGTCTAGAGGGATAGCCAAGGTTTTCCGCGGGAAGTTTGGAAATATTCCGGAGCTGCGTCGGTCTAATCCCAGAGTCGGACAAGCACTCAAGGCAACCGACGAAAAGACCGGCAGAAAGATCTTCCACTTGGTTACCAAAGATACGTCCGGTCAGAAGCCAACCTATAGGGATGTTTGGGACACTTTGTGTTCTCTAAAGGAAGAATTGCTAGCCGAGGACCTGAGAAGCCTGGCCATTCCCAAGCTGGCATGCGGACTCGATGGCTTGGATTGGAGGATGATTCGCAGCATGTTGGAAGCACTCTTCAGGTTGACGGGCGTACAAATTCTGGTGTGCTGTTATAGCCCTCAACGTCGTCCCCTGGAGAGAACCGTGGACTGTTACTTCCACAAGAGGTCTTGCTGCAACAAGGGAGCTTTCTGCCGATATCGACATCCACCATCTTTGGAATCGTTTCGGGACGAAACGAGCTTAGGAGGGGGGCAGTGTGACGATCTTAACAGCCGCGAAGGCGCCAGAAGTTCGAGGTTATTCTCGAGGCGGCCCATTCCAGAGAGATCTATCCGGACGGCGAGCACGAGTAGCGACTGTTCGGTGCCAGCATAGAAGATTCACGAAGGGTCCCGCACGGATCGATACGGGTATATAAGCGAGCCGTCGCTCGCTACCGGCAGTATAGTTCTGAGTGTTAGCCGGAGCGTTGGCGCGATTATTGATCGATATAAATAGTACGAAATAAATACAGTGAAAATAAATGTTTATAGTAGCCTTAAGTGACAGTTAGTTTTTAGTGTTCGTGTTTAGTGTTCGTGTTTAATAATTAGGTAATAGGACTGTAATAGTGTTAAATAAATTAGTTGACTATTTTAATATACCGAGTGTTTTAATTCACACCTTAACGAACGAAAAACGCTACAATATAATAACTTGTATACCCAGTTCTAAATGCGTCTTCAAGTAAACCGTTATTTATTGTTCAAAATTGATAAAATATTCAGTGAAACTTCTTAGAATGTTAAATATTCAATTTCTTGTCATGAACAAAATTAATATATTTCTTGTACGTCTTTCGCTTATGTCAAGTATAGATCACATAGCCCAACCCATATTATAAAATACATTTTTTACAGTTCATGTTTTGATACAAGTTTTTCACCAAAAATGCAAAAAAAGCGATAATTGTGCCATTAAAAAATGTAAAAACGACCATATTACTGCTGTCACAGCTCAATACAAACTCGAGATGTTTTAGCCGAGACGCAATCTATGACGTACATGCACTCCATGATGGAAAAACATCGTACCTAAATATATCGTTAGTTTAAAGTAAATTCCTTAAACTGGAAGAAACTTGAAAATCGGAACAAGAAATGATATGGATGTCGTTCGTTCGATTGGAGTGAACCATCGAAAGATTAATAACAACGATTAACAACAAATCATTGTTGGTACAATTTGGGTTTCATTTTACAAATATATCGGAATTAATTTATATCTTTATTTTCTACTTACTTTCAATACTTTTTTCGCTGTTTATTATACCTATTTACAAATTTTATATTCTGTAGTACATCACTGAATACAGGTAAAGAAATCCGCGACTAATTTTTACGTTTATGTGTTTGTTTATGTTTTAAATGAAGCATGTATTTCTTGTTGAAGTAATAAAAATCTGATGTGGCCAGGCACATGACTTTATCATACCATATATAAAATTAATAGTGTAGCTGCATGAGATTCTATTTGATCGATTTCGGCCATGTCTGCATTAAAATAAAACTACTAAAACTAGACTAGAGATATTTTGATTATATTTACAGTAGGTAATGTCAAAACATCAGCATTTGATACTACCTACTGTCATTAGAATCACAATATCTGACAAATCCTGGCTAACTAGTTTATATGCAGTACGAGCGATCTCGATGAAATAGAATTTGCTCATGTAGCTAAACTATTAATTTTACCAAAAAATGTCATAGTCATAAATTATTCAGATTTCCTCTACTTTAATTTATTATTTAACTATTTCGACGAAATTCCAGATATAGCGGCTTATTTGCAATATCTAAAATGCTAAGACTAAATCCCCAGTTCCTTTGGACCCTTGGTTCAACAGAAAGCTTCTAAATATGGAGTGTTGTCATACTACGGATGATAAAGTGAAAAGGTTCTGGTTCTGATGATTAATATATTATATTGGCTTCTAGCATACTATATTTTCGAGTTTTACGCCGTCTTCAGTGCTAACTACAAAAGTTCATAAAGAATTATGCTCAAGTTTTAAGGTTAACATACCGTCTTACAATCTTTCTTGAATTTATTCGCGAAAACATAACATTGCTATCCGCACTCGAAATATTGTTCTTCAATATTGTTTCACCTAGCTTCTCATGGCAATTCTCCATGCATTTGAGTGTTGAATTGACGATTCGCAAACGCTGACGTTCCGAATACTGTCAAAAGCTTCAGAATATCCTGGCTACCTAGTATTAATGCAGACACGATTTCGATCAAATAACATTTGCTCCTGCAGCTAAACTATTAATTTTACCAAAAAATGTTATAGACATAAATTATACAAAATTTCCTCTACTTTAATTTATTATTTATCTATTTTGATGAAATTACAGAAATGACGGCTCATTTGCAAAATCGTCGAAAAATGCTAAGAGTAAAAAGCCAGAGCCTTTGGACCATTTTGAACCAAAAGCTTTTCAGCTCTAAGTTTGGTCATAAAACTTCTAAATATCAAGTTTCGACCCGATACCTTTAGTAGTTTCTCCGGAATCGTCGTCACAAAAATCGAGTACACACATACGCACGCACACACACACACACACACACACACACACACACACACACACACACACACAGACACACACACACACACACACACACACACACACACACACACACACACACACACACACACACACACACACACACACACACACACACACACACAGACATTTTTTTGTACCTTGGTCAAAAATGTTCAGGGGACCCAAAAAGACCTATTTCCGCTAAAATCTCATTTTTTTTTTCGGCATGATTACAATACTTTACCATACTGCGTATGATAAAGTAAAAGACTCAAACAAGCTGATAATGATGTTTGCCTCCATATTGAATTATATTTACTTCTTGCAAAATCTGTTCCTTCTATTATAGCAACATGTTGGTATAAACGAACATTTTATCCTGGATACTTACTTAATTTAATCAGATATGGTGCTGTTATAGATTGTAGTTCATACTAAAAAAATAGCAGCTCAAATGATTTATTGTAGATCAGCGCTCACACTTCACCAATTAACGAAAAAATTAAAAAATAATTTAGATTTAACTTTTTCGAGATCCCGGGATTTAGACTCAATCACGAGATCCCGAAAAGGCTCATTAATTGTCGGGATCCCGGGTGGAAGCCCTAGCCCATGCCTGTTATAATTGCTCATAGCTTCGGGATTTTTGCATAGATTTTTATCGGATAATTGGCGTCTTCGTAAAAGTGTACACTCTACGTACAAAATAAGAAATTTACAATATTTCCACGATTTCTACCGGTGATAAGAGTAAATATTCGATTTTCATTTTGGCCATATGTTTATCATATTGCGGCCCATTGCGTTGAAACTACTGAAGTGATTGAAAAACTATGTTAGTAACATTTGTTGGTGATACGATTAGCTTTGATTTGATGTGCCGAGTCACCACATTGGTCATTCCTAACTCGAGATATGCACCAAATAGTGTACTACCTCCGAAAAGAAAAACAAAAAAAGGAAAAAAATTCATATTTCGAAAACGTATCCATTCCAATTTTTTTAATGCGATTACTGCGATTTAAATGCGTTTAGCGGACCTACGTACATAAGAAAAAAATAGCCGCATCCAATGTACAGCCGAGGAAAATAAGATCTTTACATGACCGCAGCTGGCGTACATCAAACGTAGGTCGGAGGTTGTCTGTCGTCGGATACCTACCTGCTAAAATTATAAAACCAAAGGGTCACTTTTGTTTCGTTTCGTTTTATTTTTCTGTATGTATGGAATGAAATCGAATTTGGTCATTTATATGTTTCCGATATCCGACTGACAAAAGTGTATTGTTATGTATTCTAAAATACACAGTAAATTAATTTTTATTGTAAGTAGGTATACCGAGAGTTTCAGTATAATAACATCCATAATCCATACGCTTTTTCTTTTATGTGTGATATGTAAGAGGAGGATTTACAATCCAATATGAATGGTATTACATCAGAACAATATGTTGATAACATTTTAAAAAAAATTTAAATTTATTTAAATTTCAATCTATTTATGTTACTCAATTTATTATCATTAAATTGTTGTTTACCTTAATATTAATTAATCAATTGAATTTTATTTTTTATTGTGTGGAAACGACAAAACATCTGGAACGGATTTCTATTTTAAAAATCCTCCAACTTGTCAATTTGTAATTATCAAAATATACAGCAATATTAAATTCAATGTCCAACCTTCAATTGTTTTAGTTATGACGCCATCGATACCTTTTCATGGCCATTCCATCTTTTTCTTACTAATTTTGATATATGTATTGCTTAATTGTCTTGATATAATACATTTATAACCTTGTCTAATAAAATTTACGAGACATCGGTAATTCAAAATTATAGGAAATTGATAACATATTTAGTGAATATGGTAAAGATTATTTGTATGTTTTATATTTGATATTTCCAAGTATTCAATTTTGTTTTTTGTAGAAAAGACGAGCAGTCAATTCAACGCTAATTTGATTTTTGTATTGATAAAAAATTTATACCGGCTCACTCCAATATTCTAGAAACCTCAAAAGGGTCCCTTAGAAACCTTGAATTTTAACCTTTTACCTGAACATCGGAAAATTTACATAAAAAAAACAAAATGGTTGCATTCAATGCTATCCGTTGCTGCATAACAATTGGTAATACAAACTCGGTTACGGCATTACCCCGGAAATTATATTTTAAAGAAAAAATTATTTTGCTAATATTTCTAATGTGCAGTAACTTTTTAAGGATTTTGAAAAACAATTAGGTCCATATGAAAAGTTTTACTCTGAATGACATTTAGTTTCTACAAATATTTTTTGCGGGAAAAAGTGTGGGATATATAATAAATGTTATTCCTTTTATAATATATCTTAAACACTTAAGTAAATAAATGTGCAATACAGTCGAAACCTCTATAAATTATAATGAGCAACTAAAAGGTCGTTAAAAATGTCCATTAGTTTAATTAAATCGCAATTTAAAAATTATATGTAATTTAAAATAATACATGACGTAGTGTGACCTAAAACTAATATTTTATGCAATACGTTCGACTACCTGAAACAGTTGTTGTGGACTGATGGATGTCTTTGCATAATACATATGTATATTATACATAATATATTTGATCATTATATTCTTTTACGAGATAATTTTCAAAGTTAAGCTCTCCGATAGTAAATGGTACAATTTAATATAATTGTAGATATTAACAATATCCAATAATAATATAACTTTACAACCAGAACATAAAATATGGAAATATTGACAAAATGGAACTCTACAGCAGCTCGACCAAAATTACTGAAATCTTGGATATAATAGTTTCTAAAAATTTTATAATTATAATTAACGTTACTATGTATTTTATTATGAATAAAATAATATTGCAATTGCAAATCAAAACAAAAATATTAACGAATAACAATCTTTAGTTTCGAGCGGCAGTTTCGCTCGTTCCGAATATCGAAAATATATTATATAAATACGAAGCTCAATTTCATGCCATCTATATACAGAAAACTTAAAATGAAATGAAACAGAAGTGACATTTCGGTTTTATGACTTTAGCAGGTAGGTATACGACGACCGACAATCTCCGACCTACGCTTGGTGTAGGCTAGCTTCGCTCATGTAAAGATCTTTTTTTCCTCGGCTGTACATTTTGATTGTTGACTAGTGTAATGAGACACATTGTTACAATGGTCTCAAAGGGATAAACCTAAATTTACTCTACTATCACTCACCTGATATATATACGATGCCTTTTGAACGATACTGAGCACACAATGGAGGTAATCTTCCAGCGTACGGTGACAACTAGCTATGAATACTTTTGCAATATTACTTTATCCGCACATTTATATATCACATGGTTTTTTAAATTTATATAATTGCGAGGAGAATTTTGTTAATTAAAGTTGTGATTAAAGTTTGATAACAGAGGTTATAATCTATATCTAGATAATGGTGCTGTATTAGTAAAAATTTATTATGAGCAATAATAATAGTGAAGTAGGTACTTCCCCCTAGTGCATTCATAATTGCAACGTATGCGTACCGGTAAAAAACCTCCACAGGGTGAGTCATTAATCCCGCAGTTAGATATACTTCCGTTATCTTAAGTGATAGATAAAATAATAATTTGTAGAAATGTTTTTACTAGTTTCTATGATATTTGCAATCTCACAAAAATGTAATACCGTAATCTGTATACCGCGACATTTTTGCCGATTTTGCCGTTAAACTATGTCAGACAATAGTCAAAGCCTATAGATAAATGATAGCTTCAAAAGATATTAGATTTACTATACAGAGTGTTCATAAAATGTTTTTGATGTTTTTCAATGGATTTTCCTTGAGTTTTTTAAATGGAACCGCCTGTATATTATGTGCTAGTTGAATTGCCCCCCGAGTTCCCTTTAACTTATGTTAAGTGTGTCATATGTCCAATTGTAGTAGTTTTCGTCATATTTACAATTTAAAGAAAAATGTGTAATATTATCTAATAACGCCAACTTTTTTGTTTGTTATTTTTTGTTTGTCTTTCTATTCTAAATCAGTAATACTGTATTAAAATACAACTTTAAAAAAGCGGTAACTAGTACTATTAGCATTAATTAATCATAGAAACAAACAACTGAGATCTAACGACACTCAATAAGTTATTGCCGTCAAAATTAGTAACAATATTTGTCTTTTTTCTGAACAATGGGTTATAATTATAAGGCGAATCCGACAGAAATACATTAGTAGCGTCCAGAATGTATGAAAAGCGATATCCGGATAGACGGCATCCCCAATCAAGTGTTTTAAACAGTGTTCGGTTGCAATTTGAAGAAATAGGTAATATTAATTACCAGCACAAAACAAGAACTAAAACGGTGACCAATGAGGGAAGAGGAGGTCCTACATTGTGGCCACCAAGGTCTCCAGACCTCAACAAACTCTATATCTTTTTATGGGGATATGTGAAGGAGCCAGAAGACATGAAACTTCGTACAACCAATGTTTTTATCAACCTTTGAGTAAATAACGGGTACATGTTAAGAAATATCTAAATATCTAATACTAATACTATTACTGATTTACAACTAAGAGAAAATTAAAAAAAGAAAGAACAAGAAAATAGGAGCATATTTAGATAATATTACAATTTGTTCTTTAAATTGTAAATATCACGAACACTACTACTAAAATTGGACATATGTGGATATATTTGACATAAATTAAATGGAACTTGATGGGCAATTCAACAAGCACATAAAATATAAGGTGTTCCATTTAAAAAACTGAAGGAAAAGCAAGGAAAAGTTTTATGAACAGCCTCTATAGTGAATCTAATATCTTTGGAATCTTAGGATATTAACATCTATCTACTAGCCTTGACTATTGTCTGACATTGTTTAAAAGCAAAATCTACAAAAATGTCACTTTTACATAGTTTTAAAGAAGATCGTGCAACAAGCCTATTTTGGAGAAATAATTGAATATCTCCGGTACTATTAACGCTGAGTATTAGCAACCTATACCATTGGATAGACAAATTTATTAGTATTGATATAATAGTAAAATATACAGGGCGTTCTATTTTTAAAAAAATGTACATGCTTTACGTCACGCCTAAATGCAACACCCTGTATAAATGAAAATACCGCCGGGATACTAATAACTCACCCTGTATATTGATGACGGCTATTTAAGAATGAACTATCGCAGTTTTTGTAATATGTATTTAAAATATTAAAAATTTATTTGTTCGGAATACCCGCCTTTATTTATTAACATAGAATGGTTTACTTGCTACAAATTTTGATTATTAAATTGTTAAGCTATTTATTAGTTATTTTGTAACTCTTAAGATAAATCTGTTGTTACTTTAAATAATTATGTCAGTACTTACATTAAATGTTGTTACAAAAACACCTATTACCTAGTTACCTTACCTATTATTTACGATTTTTGTTAATTGTTCCGAAATGTTATATCAGTATTATTAATTTTTGTATAAAAAGTAATTCTTCTTAATTTAATAATGCATATAAAGGTAAACATATACGTTGGTGCGATGATATGTTAAAACAAAACAAAATGTCTAACGATGATAAGAATAAGTGAAGAAATATAATTAGCACAGCCATTCCGAATATACTATCTTTTAAAACTTTTTTCTATTTACCAAAAAGAAGTTTAGAATAAGACGAAAGTTATATAGCGTTGGTGTAAAATCGCTTTTATTCTTACAAGCTCTTTGGACAAGGACGCTAGAGTATTTAGAATTGATTAGAATAAAATAGAATAGAATAGAATAACTTTTATTTATTTCCAAAGACTACACATTATGAAACAAGTTACAAGCCACATACATACACATAATATACTCTTTCCAGGAGCAGCCAAAATATTCTCTTAGATCATAAAAGTAATAAAAAAAACCATAAAAGTAGTTCAATAATAATCTTAATTCTAATTCCTAATGTATATGCGAAGAAAACATGCAAAGTCGATATATTCACATAATTATTCCCTGCCAAAGAGAATTTAAATATAAAAATGCACAACGTTCCTTGTTCAGAAAATTAAATTGCTTCGATAAATTTTATTCTTTTCGTTGACCTTCGCCTTTAGAAAGCTTATTCGCCTAAGCAAGTATGTGTGTGTTCTTGACGTTTTCTTAGTGTAATTATGTGCTACACCTAGTGTTCTAGTTTGAATCTCAAGGAGCTCTCCAAACATTTTAGATGCTTCTTCAAAGTATTTTAATGCTTCTGCTGGATTGTCTTGTGATTTTAATCCTCCAAGTTTCTCATTGAGAAATGCAAGATTACGTAGAGCGCTTAAAGTATGTCCATTTTCCGTGCCTAATCTTCGTGTTTTAATTCTATGATCCTCTTTATATAGTTCAGCAGCTTCTTCATAGTATATTGATGCTTCTGCTGGATTGTCTTGTGATTTTAATTCACCAAGTTTATCATTGATAAATGCTATATTACGTAGAGCGCTTAAAGTATGTTCATTTTCCTTGCCTAGTGTTCTTGTTTTAACTTTAACATCCTCTTTATATATTTGAACAGCTTCTTCATAGTGTTTTATTGCTTCTGCTGGATTGAATTGTGATTTTAATCTGCCAAGTTTGTTATTGGTGAATGCAATATTACGTAGAACGCTTAAAGTATGTTCATCTTCCTTCCCTAGTGTTCTTGCTTTAATTTTATGATCATCTTTATATATTTGAACAGCTTCTTCATAGTGTTTTAATGCTTCTACTGGATTGCCGCGCGATTTTAATCCACCAAGTTTATTATTAGTGTAAGCAATATCACACAGAGTTCTGAAAGTATGTTCGTTTTCCTTGCCTAATGTTCTTGTTTCAATTTCAAGAATCTCTTTATATATTTGGATAGCTTCTTCATAGTGTTTTAATGCATCTTCTATCCAGAAGTTGTGTGATTTTAATGCACCCAGTTTATCATTGGTGAATGCAATACTACGTAGAGTGCTTAAAGTATGTTCATTTTCCTTGCCTAGTGCTCTTGTTTGAATGTCAAGAACCTCTTTATATAATTGGGATGCTTCCTCATAGTGTTTTAATGCCTCTTCTGGAATGTGTTCTAATTTTAATCCGCCAAGTTTTTCATTGGCGATTGCAATATTACGTCGAGCGCTTAAAGTATGTTCATGTTCCTCGCCTAGTGTTTCCATTTGAATTTCAAGAAGTACTTTAAAAATGTTAGATGCTTCCTCATAGTCTTTTGATGCTTCTGCTGGATTGTCTTGTGATTTTAATCTGGCTAGATTATTATTCGTGCATGCGATATCACGCAGAGTTCTTAATGTATGTTCATTTTTCTTTCCTAGTGTTCTAGTTTGACTTTCAACAACCACTTTATATATTTTGGATGCTTCCTCATAGTATTTTAATGCTTCCTCGGGATTGTTTTGTGATTTTAATCCGCCAAGTTTATCATTGGCGAGTGCAATATTACGTCGAGTGCTTAAAGTATATTCATGTTCCTTGCCTAGTGTTTCTATTTGAATTTCAAGAACCTCCTTAAATATTTGGGATGCTTCCTCGTAGTGGTTTAATGCTTCTGCTGGATTGTCTTGTGATTTTAATTCGCCAAGATTATTATTGGTGTATGCAATGTCACGTAGAGTTCTTAAAGTATGTTCATGTTCCTTGCCTAGTGTTTCTATTTGAATTTCAAGAACCTCCTTAAATATTTGGGATGCTTCCTCGTAGTGTTTTAATGCTTCTTCTGGATTATCTTGTGATTTTAATCCGCCAAATTTTCGGTTGGTGTTTGCAATATCACGTTGGGTGTTTAAAATATGTTCATGGCTTTTACCGAGAGTCCTTGTTTGAATCTCAAGCACTTCTTTGAATATTTCAAGGGCTTCCTGGTAGTGTTTTAATGCTTCCGCTGTATAGTCTTGTGATTTGATTACACCAAGTTTGTTATTGGTATATGCGATGTCACTTAGAGTGTTTAATGTAGCTTCATGGTCTTTACCTATGCTGTTGTATTGAAGCTTATGAACTTCTTTGTAAACTTGTAATGCTTCATTGTGATGTTGGATTGCTTCTTCACGATTGTTTTTTGATTTTAAAGTTCCAAGTAAATTATAGGTGTATGCAACAGCACTTATCGTGTTTATTGCTGTCTCATGTTCGTTACTAAGGTTGTTCTTATTAATTAACTTATGCAATTCTTTGTAGGTATTTAAAGCTGTTTCTGCAATCAGTGCTGCTTCCTCTGAATCAGTAGATTGTTTTAGGTAATTGCCAAGCTTATTCAGCGTACCTGTAATGTTACGTGATGACAGCAAAATATCTTCTTTCATTTTGTCTTTCATATCAACTTCTAGTAGTTGTCTTACTTTCTTCGTATCCTCTGTAAGAGAAGAGTCACAGTAATAAGTATCTTTGTTAAATTCCTTCTGTACTTGTTCTACATTAACACTTTGCAATTTTTGTATGATATACTCTGCATCTTTAAAAGCAAACATTCCCGAGTTGTGGTCATGTGTGCGCTTCTTATTGATGATTGTATAATCTTCAATAGCAATATTTCTACTATTGTTAATTTGGTTCCATGCATTTTTAATTGTGTCTGGCAACTTTTTCCCCAAAGCATCAACATAATGGCCATAAAATTGTTGATTTTTATATTGGATCACCAATGTTGCCCAATGTAGGTTACCCAGATCAATCATAACTGCCAAAAACTTTCCATGATTTTCAGGGATTCCTAATTCTACTTGGTATTGCTTTAACACCTGATCGACAACCTCTGTTTCTGAAGTAACTTTAAATATTACTTTGGTATTTCCATCCCACTTAACTTTTGCAAAGTTCTCAACAGTCTGTTTTTCTAAAGACATCTCATGTTTTCTAATATCCTCGGTAAAAATTTCTGTAAGATCATTACGATCAGAATCATCATAATATTCGTTGAACTTTCCTAACATATTCGTCATCAGGCTTTTTTGATCATTATTGATAATACTTTCTTCTAAACCATAATTGTAATGATTACGTGCTTTACCGGTTCGTGATAAGTCGACATGAAATAACTGTACTCGAGGGTTGGCTTTGTCACCATATTGACATTCAGTTACACCGAAAACACTAATGCTAGTGTTAAGCATTTCACTCATCGCTCTAATTTCAGGTTCACCTCCCCAAGTAATAGTGTTTCTCATATCTGCCAAATACTTATCAAAATCACCTTCAACAAATCCTTCAAATCTGCACCTGTTATCTAACATATGGTTGACTACTCTATTACGAAATGTATCTCTTATTAAATCTCTTAAAATTACGTTACCGTCAGGAATACTACCACAAAGAGAATTGTAATTCTGAATTGATGTTCTAACACTACTCAAGCCAAGCGATACAATTTCTTCACTTCCAAACAAAGCTTCATATCTTTCACGAAATAAATCATCATTATCTTTAACAGGTATTAAATAAGCAAGCGTAACAGCCCAAAATAAGCAACTATCATCCGCTGGAACATCAACTTGATAAAAGGCTGGTGGGTGATCAAGTCTCCAGTTATTGCGAGATGTCCCTTTTCCACTTGGTGGCAAACTTGATGATAGTTCTCTTGGACAGCTGACTTGACGAGAAGACAGCTGGCTATCAGAATTGTCCATATCCATATCCACAAGATTCCCTGTAAACAATGATTTGCTATATTGTGTTGAAATTGAAAAGGGCAACTATCTAGGACTAAAATGCAACAAATCTCAATTAAATAAAATAATCAATCAACATTACATAATACATACATGTGTACAATTTTTAATCATTTTAAAGTTTTAATTGGAATTAGTATCAGTAGGTTTTAGTAGCAGACACGTAAAATTCCTTAGGATTCTTTTTATGTGTTTATAAAAAGAAGCTTAGGAATACACCAAATTACAGATAAAGAATAAACAATTTTCTGTCTAAAGGTGGATATTTGATATTGATTGAACGGGACAAAATTTAGTTGAAAATTGAATATAAAAACATCTTCATCTAATCGATGTACAAAATTTCCGAAAAAGTATCAGCATTTTGTAGTATGGCCACCTTGTTTTAAGTAAGAGATTAATTCAATTAATTACCGTTGCCTTTTTCGAGATATTCACATTCTTAACATGGGGGCCCACTTTACCGTAGCCCCCCCCCCCCCCCGTTCATTGAAATTGGCAAGTTTTTATTACATCATCGTTTGGCCATTTGTTTGACCATGTTTGACAATTTTTACTTTATCATACGCAGTATGATAAAGTACTGTAATTGTACCTAAAAACATTTTCTGCAGAAAAATGCTTATAACTTTTGCAAAAATTGTTGCATAAATGTCTATCATACCTCAAGTTATAGGTAAATAAAAGTCCTAGTAACGACGTTTGGAGTTTTGCCCCAGAGACAACAACCTTTAAATTGCGATAATGTCCGTTCGAATAGCAAACGTATTTCAATCAGGTGCTACAGAAAAATGTTTATAACTTTTGCAAAAATTGTTGCATAAATTTCTATCATACCCCAAATTGTAGGTAATTAAAGGACCTAGTAGCCCTTCGACTGTCGGAGTTTTGCTAAATGGCGATAATCTCCTTTAGAATAACAAACGAATTTCAACCAGTCAAGTTTTGCAAAAATTGACTACATAGTCAGTATTTTGTTTGTTAGTTTCTGTTTTTTTTTTAATTGAATATCTATGAACTTTTATGTGTAAATTGCGAAGTTTATTTATTATTAAGTTCTATTATTATTATTTTTTGTAATTAAATGTTAAATATTTTAACACTAGTTATCAATCAGATCTTTTTCGGGGTTATATCAAAGCCAGAGGGGTGCATGTGCACCCCCTTGCCCCTTTTTGCGGGCGCTCCTGCTTCCGAAACTTTCGGTGTCCTCTTTTTTACTCGAAGAAATATGGTAACCTAGTCTCAAAGGATAAACCTAAATTTACTCCACTATCACTCACCTGATATATACGATGCCTTTTGAACGATACTGAGCACACAATGGAGGTAATCTTTCGGCGTACGGTGACAACTAGCTATGAATATGTACTTTTACATATTCATAGCTGTGATTAAGCATGTGATTAAAGTTTGATAACAGAGGTTATAATCTATATCTAGACAATGGTGCTGTATTAGTAAAAATTTATTATGAGCAATAATAATAGTGAAGTAGGTACTTCCCCCTAGTGCATTCATAATTGCAACGTATGCGTACCGGTAAAAAACCTCCACAGGGTGAGTCATTAATCCCGCAGTTAGATATATTTCCGTTATCTTAAGTGATAGATAAAATAATAATTTGTAGAAATGTTTTTACTAGTTTCTATGATATTTGCAATCTCACAAAAATGTAATACCGTAATCTGTATACCGCGACATTTTTGCCGATTTTGCCGTTAAACTATGTCAGACAATAGTCAAAGCCTATAGATAAATGATAGTTTCAAAAGATATTAGATTTACTATACAGAGTGTTCATAAAATGTTTTTGATGTTTTTCAATGGATTTTCCTTGAGTTTTTTAAATGGAACCGCCTGTATATTATGTGCTAGTTGAATTGCCCCCCGAGTTCCCTTTAACTTATGTTAAGTGTGTCATATGTCCAATTGTAGTAGTTTTCGTCATATTTACAATTTAAAGAAAAATGTGTAATATTATCTAATAACGCCAACTTTTTTGTTTGTTATTTTTTGTTTGTCTTTCTATTCTAAATCAGTAATACTGTATTAAAATACAACTTTAAAAAAGCGGTAATTAGTACTATTAGCATTAATTAATCATAGAAACAAACAATTGAGATCTAACGACACTCAATAAGTTATTGCCGTCAAAATTAGTAACAATATTTGTCTTTTTTCTGAACAATGGGTTATAATTATAGCAAAGAAGAATTAATTACCATGATCTACATCTAAGGCGAATCCGACAGAAATACATTTTAGTAGCGTCCAGAATGTATGAACAGCGATATCCGGATAGACGGCATCCCCAATCAAGTGTT
This sequence comes from Melinopterus prodromus, assembly GCA_964023965.1. Classification (NCBI taxonomy): domain Eukaryota; kingdom Metazoa; phylum Arthropoda; class Insecta; order Coleoptera; family Scarabaeidae; genus Melinopterus; species Melinopterus prodromus. The sequence continues at coordinate 12,830,568 of OZ030395.1, forward strand.
TTAAACAGTGTTCGGTTGCAATTTGAAGAAATAGGTAATATTAATTACCAGCACAAAACAAGAACTAAAACGGTGACCAATGAGGGAAGAGGAGGTCCTACATTGTGGCCACCAAGGTCTCCAGACCTCAACAAACTCTATGTCTTCTTATGGGGGTATGTGAAGGAGCTGGTATACCAATCAACACCTACTACGCCAGAAGACATGAAACTTCGTATAACCAATGTTTTTGACAACGTTTGAGTAAATAACAGGTACATGTTAAGAAATATCTAAATATCTAATTAAAATCATAGTTACCTACTTGTTGTGCAATGTTTATTAAGTGTTTATAGTTTGTTTCTGAATGTGTTTCAAATATGTTACTATAAGTTAAAGGGGATTTATTTTTTAATAAACTTAATAGTTATAAGTTTTTTTTTTCTTAAATTATATGTGAATATACTATTACTGATTTACAACTAAGAGAAAAATAAAAAAAGAAAGAACAAGAAAATAGGAGCATATTTAGATAATATTACACATTGTTCTTTAAATTGTAAATATCACGAACACTACTACTAAAATTGGACATATGATATATTTGACATAAATTAAATGGAACTTGATGGGCAATTCAACAAGCACATTAAATATAGGGTGTTCCATTTAAAAAACTGAAGGAAACGCAAGGAAAAGTTTTATGAACAGCCTGTATAGTGAATCTAATATCTTTGGAATCTTTGGATATTAACATCTATCTACTAGCTTTGACTATTGTCTGACATTGTTTAAAAGCAAAATCTGCAAAAATGTCACTTTTACATTGTTTTAAGAAGATCGTGCAACGGGCATATTTTGGAGAAATAATTGAATATCTCTGGTACTATTAACGCTGAGTATTAGCAACCTATACCGTTGGATAGACAAATTTATTAGTATTGATATATGTAGTAGTAAAATATATGGCGTTCTATTTTTAAAAAATGTACATACGTTACGTCCCGCCTAAATGCAACACCCTGTATAAACGAAAATAATTTTACGTCATAGAAACTAGTGAGTCAAACAACTTTTTGTTTGTTCTTTGTCTAACGATTTAGTAGCTATAAGCGACTGCCGGGATACTAATAACACCCTGTATATTGATGACGGCTATTTAAGAATGAACTATCGCAGTTTTTGTAATATTTAAAATATTAAAAACATTTATTTGTTCAGAATACCCGCCTTTATTTATTAACATAGAATGGTTTACTTGCTACAAATTTAGATTATTAAATTGTTAAGCTATTTCTTAGTTATTTTGTAACTCTTAAGAATAATCGGTTACTTTAAATAATTATGTCAGTACTTACATTAAATGTTGTTACAAAAACTACCTAGTTACCTTGCCTATTATTTATGATTTTTGTTAATTGTTCCGAAATGTTATATCGGTATTATTAATTTTTGTATAAAAAGTAATTCTTCGTAATTCAACAATGCATATAAAGGTAAACATATACGTTGGTGCGATGATATGTTAAAACAAAACAAAATGTCTAACGATGATAAGAATAAGTGAAGAAATATAATTAGCACAGCCATTCCGAATGTACTATCTTTTAAAACTTTTTTCTATTTACCAAAAAGAAGTTTAGAATAAGACGAAAGTTATATAGCGTTGGTGTAAAATCGCTTTTATTCTTACAAGCTCTTTGGACAAGGACGCTAGAGTATTTAGAATTGATTAGAATAAAATAGAATAGAATAGAATAACATTTATTTATTCTCAAAGACTACACATTACGAAACAAGTTACAAGTCACATACATACACATAATATACTCTTTCCAGGAGCAGCCAAAATATTCTCTTAAACCATAAAACATATAAGTAGTTCAATAATACTTAATTCTAATTCCTAATGTATATGCGAAGAAAACATGCAAACTCGATATATTCACATAATTATTCCCTGCCAAAGAGAATTTAAATATAAAAATGCACAACGTTCCTTGTTCAGAAAATTAAATTGCTTCGATATATTTTATTCTTTTCGTTGACCTTCGCCTTTAGAAAGCTTATTCGCCTAAGCAAGTATGTGTGTGTTCTTGACGTTTTCTTAGTGTAATGATGTGCTACACCTAGTGTTCTAGTTTGAATCTCAAGGAGCTCTCCAAACATTTTAGATGCTTCTTCAAAGTATTTTAATGCTTCTGCTGGATTGTCTTGTGATTTTAATCCTCCAAGTTTCTCATTGAGGAATGCAAGATTACGTAGAGCGCTTAAAGTATGTCCATTTTCCGTGCCTAATCTTCGTGTTTTAATTCTAAGATCCTCTTTATATAGTTCAGCAGCTTCTTCATAGTATACTGATGCTTCTGCTGGATTGTCTTGTGATTTTAATTCACCAAGTTTATCATTCATGAATGCGATATTACGTAGAGCGCTCAAAGTATGTTCATTTTCCTTGCCTAGTGTTCTTGTTTTAACTTTAACATCCTCTTTATATATTTGAACAGCTTCTTCATAGTGTTTTATTGCTTCTGCTGGATTTAATTGTGATTTTAATCTGCCAAGTTTGTTATTGGTGAATGCAATATTACGTAGAACGCTTAAAGTATGTTCATCTTCCTTCCCTAGTGTTCTTGCTTTAATTTTATGATCATCTTTATATATTTGAACAGCTTCTTCATAGTGTTTTAATGCTTCTACTGGATTGCCGCGCGATTTTAATCCACCAAGTTTATTATTAGTGTAAGCAATATCACACAGAGTTCTGAAAGTATGTTCGTTTTCCTTGCCTAATGTTCTTGTTTCAATTTCAAGAATCTCTTTATATATTTGGATAGCTTCTTCATAGTGTTTTAATGCATCTTCTATCCAGAAGTTGTGTGATTTTAATGCACCCAGTTTATCATTGGTGAATGCAATACTACGTAGAGTGCTTAAAGTATGTTCATTTTCCTTGCCTAGTGCTCTTGTTTGAATGTCAAGAACCTCTTTATATAATTGGGATGCTTCCTCATAGTGTTTTAATGCCTCTTCTGGAATGTGTTCTAATTTTAATCCGCCAAGTTTTTCATTGGCGATTGCAATATTACGTCGAGCGCTTAAAGTATGTTCATGTTCCTCGCCTAGTGTTTCCATTTGAATTTCAAGAAGTACTTTAAAAATGTTAGATGCTTCCTCATAGTCTTTTGATGCTTCTGCTGGATTGTCTTGTGATTTTAATCTGGCTAGATTATTATTCGTGCATGCGATATCACGCAGAGTTCTTAATGTATGTTCATTTTTCTTTCCTAGTGTTCTAGTTTGAATTTCAACAACTTCTTTATATATTTGCGATGCTTCCTCGTAGTGTTTTAATGCTTCCTCGGGATTGTTTTGTGATTTTAATCCGCCAAGTTTATCATTGGTGATTGCAATATTACGTCGAGTGCTTAAAATATATTCATGTTCCTTGCCTAGTGTTTCTATTTGAACTTCAAGAACCTCCTTAAATATTTGGGATGCTTCCTCATAGTGTTTTAATGCTTCTGCTGGATTGTCCTGTGATTTTAATTCGCCAAGATTATTATTGGTGTATGCAATGTCACGTAGAGTTCTTAAAGTATGTTGATGTTCCTTGCCAAGTGTTTCTATTTGAATTTCAAGAACCTCCTTAAATATTTGGGATGCTTCCTCGTAGTGTTTTAATGCTTCTTCTGGATTATCTTGTGATTTTAATCCGCCAAATTTTCGGTTGGTGTTTGCAATATCACGTTGGGTGTTTAAAATATGTTCATGGCTTTTACCGAGAGTCCTTGTTTGAATCTCAAGCACTTCTTTGAATATTTCAAGGGCTTCCTGGTAGTGTTTTAATGCTTCCGCTGTATAGTCTTGTGATTTGATTACACCAAGTTTGTTATTGGTATATGCGATGTCACTTAGAGTGTTTAATGTAGCTTCATGGTCTTTACCTATGCTGTTGTATTGAAGCTTATGAACTTCTTTGTAAACTTGTAATGCTTCATTGTGATGTTGGATTGCTTCTTCACGATTGTTTTTTGATTTTAAAGTTCCAAGTAAATTATAGGTGTATGCAACAGCACTTATCGTGTTTATTGCTGTCTCATGTTCGTTACTAAAGTTGTTCTTTTGAAACTTATGCAATTCTTTGTAGGTATTTAAAGCTGTTTCTGCAATCAGTGCTGCTTCCTCTGAATCAGTAGATTGTTTTAGGTAATTGCCAAGCTTATTCAGCGTACCTGTAATGTTACGTGATGACAGCAAAATATCTTCTTTCATTTTGTCTTTCATATCAACTTCTAGTAGTTGTCTTACTTTCTTCGTATCCTCTGTAAGAGAAGAGTCACAGTAATAAGTATCTTCGTTAAATTCCTTCTGTACTTGTTCTACAGTAACACTTTGCAATTTTTGTATAATATACTCTGCATCTTTAAAAGCAAACATTCCCGAGTTGTGGTCATGTGTGCGCTTCTTATTGATGATTGTATAATCTTCAATAGCAATATTTCTACTATTGTTAATTTGGTTCCATGCATTTTTAATTGTGTCTGGCAACTTTTTCCCCAAAGCATCAACATAATGGCCATAAAATTGTTGATTTTTATATTGGATCACCAATGTTGCCCAATGTAGGTTACCCAGATCAATCATAACTGCCAAAAACTTTCCATTGTTTTCAGGGATTCCTAATTCTACTTGACATTGCTTCAACACCTGATCGACAACCTCTGTTTCTGAAGTAACTTTAAATGTTACTTTGGTATTTCCATCCCACTTAAGTTTTGCAAAGTTCTCAACAGAGCGTTTTTCTAAAGACATCTCATGGCTTTGAATATTCTCGGTAAAAATTTCTGTAAGATCATTACGATCACAATCATCATAATACTTGTTTAACTTTCGTAACATATTCGTCATCAGGCTTTTTTGATCATTATAGATAATACTTTCTTCTAAACCGAAATTGTAATGATTTCGTGCTTTACCGGTTCGTGATAAGTCCACATGAAATAACTGTACTCGAGGGTTGCCTTTGTTACCATATTGACATTCAGTTACACCAAAAACACTAATGCTAGTGTTAAGCATTTCACTCATCGCTCTTATTTCAGGTTCACCTCCCCAAGTAATAGTGTTTCTCATATCTGCGACATACTTATCAAAATCTCCTTCAACAAATCCTTCAAATCTGCACCTGTTATCTAAGATATGGTCGACTACTCTATTACGAAACGTATCTCTTATTAAATCTCTTAAAATTATGTTACCGTCAGGAATACTACCACAAAGAGAATTGTAATTCTGAATTGACGTTCTAACACTACTCAAGCCAAGCGATACAATTTCTTCACTTCCAAACAAAGCTTCATATCTTTGCGGAAATAAATCATCATTATCTTTAACAGGTATTAAATAAGCAAGCGTAACAGCCCAAAATAAGCAACTATCATCTGCTGGAACATCAACTTGATAAAAGGCTGGTGGGTGATCAAGTCTCCAGTTATTGCGAGATGTCCCGTTTCCGGTTGGTGGCAAACTTGATGATAGTTCTCTTGGACAGCTGACTTGACGAGAAGACAGCTGGCCATCGGAATTGTCCATATCCATATCCACAAGATTCCCTGTAAACAATGATTTGCTATATTGTGTTGAAATTGAAAAGGGCAACTATCTAGGACTAAAATGCAACAAATCTCAATTAAATAAAATAATCAATCAACATTGCATAATACATACATGTGTACAATTTTTAATCATTAATCAAACACGTAAAATTCCTTAGGATTCCTTTCAGGTGTTTATAAAGAGAATCTTAGGAATACACCAAATTACAGGTAAAGTATAAATAATTTTCTGTCTAATGGTGGATACTTGATATTGACTGATATTAACGTTTTTGAAACATCTGAAACGTATCCTTAAAATAAATTCACAGATTTCGCATTTTTGTACGAGAAACGGGACAAAATTTAGGGGCCCACTTTACGGTAGCCCCCCATCATTTAAATTTGCAAGTTTTTATTACATCATCGTTTGGCCGTTTGTTTGACCATGTTTGACAATTTTTACTTTATCATACGCAGTGTGATAAAGTACTCAGGGCCGGCCCTAGGCGGTAGGCAAGGTAGGCAACTGCCTACGGCGGCAAAGTTTAGGGGCGACAAAACCAACTGAACTACAATAAAATGGGCTCTAAAATATTGCCTGAATCTAGAAAATAAAGGAATAGTAAAATACAATCAAATACTATCGGAATTGACAGGCTTCAGGCCATTCCTATATTTTAAGATGCATAGCAGCCAATAATAGATATACTTAAATAAAATAGCTCATTAGCTTTTATAAAGAATTAGGATCAATTAGGAAAAATATATCATCAATTAGGAAAAATAATATGAAAGTGTACCTATACAAAAATCAAAAGAGAAATATAAAATAGTCCTAACGATCCTTTTGCGTTTTTATGCGACATCCACAAACTTATAGAAAATGTTATAAGTAAAAATGATTTACTGGCACATCCCAAAGATATAGAAGCCGCTTTAAAAGTTAATTAAAAGCGAATCCTCCATCTTAACGGTTTAGCATTTGCTACCGAAATGGTAAGCTAGTTAATTTTTATTTGGTTAGACACATAATTTGCCCGCCTATAAAAATAATATTAAAATGTGCTGAGTCTTTGATGATATTATTATTGAAATTAATTAAAAACTATCAGTGATTAAAAAATTCCCCATGAAATGCTTGCATCAATATCTCCGAAAATATTAGACTTAGCAGAACAAATTATACATCATATTAAAGATAAAATTTTGATGAAGATTTGGGTACATGATAAACAAAGAATTACTTAAAATATTGAAAGATTTAGATTTGGGAAAATGTAAAGAACGGAGATATTTTGTCAATATCTATTCTGTCAAAAACGACAGAAGTTTGCTGATGACAGATGACTTAACAGTGTAGATATTGACATAATATTTCGGTTCTGAAACCCCGTTTTTTGACCTTCTCCCAAATCTACATCTTTCAATATTTTTAAGTAATTCTTTTCTTCTTTAATATGGTGTACATTTTGTTCTGCTAAGCTTAATACTTTCGGAGATACCTATTTGATGCAAGTAGTTCATGACAAATTTCACTGATAATCACTGATAAATTATAATAAATTTCAATAATAATGTCTCCATTCAAACATTTTGATGGTATTATTGGTACTATTTTCATAGTCGGGCGAATTAATTATGATGTTAAATGATTTTGTGTCCATAGACCTTGTTTCCAGAAGGTCCAGTGGCCGTTTTTAAAAATTCATTACCTCCCTTAACATTGAGCCAAATTTAAACATTGCTTAGCAGTCTTTTTCTAACCCTGCCTATAACTGTTGGTACCTGAGCGGGCGATAGACAGTTTGCTAAACTAATATTAATAAAAAAAATTACTTAAGAACCATGTATATTTAAAATTGTCTTAATGGGTTAGTAATGAAGGCCACTGAATATGAATTGTGTAGTATATTAGATCTGAAATAAGTTACTCGCGATTTTGCAGAAAAAAAGGTTCGAAAGAGCTAATTTTAATTTAGGGTTAAACTTTGTATAGCAGTATTCTTTACTTTTTGTTGTTTTAAAAGTATTGTTTGCACTAGTACAATCTCCAAAGATTGTGTTTTTATTACAAATAAATTTCGTAAATATAGTGAGTGCTGACTGTAGTTTTCTGGATCATGATATACCTATAGGAGATATCGGTAACTATAAGAGATATCGAAAAACGTGTAAGATCGTCTTTTTTTGAGAGAAACTCAATGGTGAAAACCAAAATTAGCTATCGTCTTTTGTTTTCGAGTATTATTATCCTATTAATCTAAGCAAATTACACTGCGAGATATGCAAATATGCACTGTCAAATATTTGTAGCGAAAATATGAACATTTAATGCGGATTCGTAACATCGCACATCTGGACTTGCAACACGTTGCAAGGTCTCGAACGCATCGGCTGGCTAGACAAAAACTTGTAGTTCTGTGGCCGTAAAAATACCTCTACGCCAATATTGGGCAGACTATTTGAGGTAAACATATTAATGCCGCATGAATGCACCGGTGAAAAATACGTTCTTATGCCTGCAAGAAATAGTTTTCGCGCTATAGAATTCTTAATACGTTTTACTTTTGACAAGAAAATAACATCTTGGTACGTAGTGTGTAGGATGTATTGTTACGAATAAAACAGTGTTGGTTAGAACAGAATATACAATTTATTGTATATTGATAGAAATATAAACTAATGTTAAAAACTCGTGATAAATGATAAATTAAACGGAATCGACTGACGCTGTCAACGGTCTATTCGTCTCTGCCCGTCCAGGCTCAGGTACTCGCTGCCTCCCCTCTCTGGAACGCCTCCGTGGGATTCCCCCGGTTAATTGACGAGTCCCGTGATCGCCAGTTGCCAACCTTAGGACATCCCGTGATTCCAATCCGTAACATTCGGCCATCCTGGAAATTGAGTGTCCCACTCAGCCACAGCAAGTACCTGTCAACAATTTCAGAGTAGTCCTTTGTTTTTTTTTTCTCTTTATACTTTCAGTTATTACATGTCATAAATCACACATTCAAATTGGGGCCCCATTCAAATGCACACACACGAATATAATACAAAAAAAGGAAAAGTGAATGTTTTTTTTATAGAGAATACCGTCTAACCTCGACAATTTTGTCCATGCACGGTTAGCAGTCTATTTTATCAAATCCCGTGCAGTATCTAGTACAAACTAGTGCCTTGCACCGGGTTCAGTGCTGTATCTAGTTGAGACTAGTGCCTTGCATCTGAGATCCTTGCAGTGTCTAGCTGAAGTTAGTGCCTCGCACCCTAGGTTGTGCTGTATCTAGCTCAGACTAGTGCCTTGCACTCCAGATCTATGCAGTATCTAGTTCAAACTAGTGCCTTGCACTCAAATTCTACTCTGGCCATATAACTTTCAGGTGCCATGCTAATTACAATATTCTTACCTGTGTTGTTTTTATTTTTTTTAATTACTCGTTACCAAATCTTATCCAGGGCTTTACATTTTCGACCCCTACTACACTGCAATATTTTGCCCGACAACTTCCAGGTATATTCTCCACTTCGTAGCGGTCGTTACCCATTACCTTAGAGACTCGAAATGGGCCCTTCCATTTTGGCAGTAATTTTTGACTTGAACCGGTCACAGCGTTGCTCGTAATTTTAATTAGAACTAAATCTCCAACTAAATATTTTCTGGGAATACACCTTTTTGCGTCAAAGTAAGCCTTTTGCTTATTTTGATAGGATTCTGTCCTTTCGCTCAAGGCATTCCGTACGGCGGTGACATCTATATTGGATCCGGCCTCGCAATCCAACACATTTCCGTGCAAGACTCGATAACCCATCAGCATTTCACTAGGAGAACATCCCAAAGCAGTGTTGATGGTCCCGTTTATGCCAACCTGTATGTTTGACACATTCTGATCCCATTGATCTTCCTGTTTATCGGCACCCATGGTAGCGAGTGAGTCGAGTACTGTCCTGTTATAGCGCTCTATCTGACCGTTCCCTCTTGGAAGACCTACAGCGTTCAAGTGATGAACCACTTTTGCCTCTTTGCAAAATTCTTGGAATTCATGCGAGGTGAAACAAGAGCCCCGGTCGCTGATGATACGCTTGGGAACACCAAATACTTTAATCATTTCTTTTAATGATTTAATGACATAACTAGTTTTCGTATTTTTCACTGGATATATTAATAGGAATTTTGTGAAAGCATCAATTATAATAAAAAGTTGTGTATTGCCAGTCTCGGATTTAATGAAAGGACCTAAATGGTCTACATGGATCGTGTGAAACGGCTTTGCTATTTTTGTAATAGGGTTAAGAAAACCTGGTTTTTTTCCGGCTACATTTTTGTAATATAAACAATTAAGGCAGTTCCTGACATATTTAGTTACAAATCTTCGCATTTTTCGAAACCAATACTTTGCAGCAACCATTTCAAAAGTTTTCTCTACGGAAAAATGTCCAATATCATCATGATTGGCACGTAAGATCTGATACCTTGCTACCTTAGGTACAACCCACCTGTGACCATAATCTGTCCTTTTATATATTTTTCCCCCTTTTAAAACGTACTTATTAAAAATCTCTTTATTACCGTCATAATCACCGGATTCCAGTACTTGTTTTAACTGACGAATTTCTGCGTCCTGTTCTTGTACTGCTAACAACCAGTCGGCTTCGGTCACGCATACAGAATTGACATTCAACTGAGTCAGTGGTGGGTTGCGACTAAGAGCATCAACGTGGCGCATTTGGGTTCCGGCGCGATGTTTGATATCATAATGATACTCGCTCAACTTTACGACCCATCGCCCTACCCGTAAATTTAAGTCTCCTTTTAATAAGGTATGGCGTACTGCTGCGCAATCAGTTATTATTACAAAATATTTTCCCAATAGATAATGACGAAATTTAGATACGGATTCAACTACGGCTAACATTTCTAGTTCAAAGGAGTGATAACGTTGTTCGGTTGATGTCGTCTGACGACTATAAAAAGCTATTGGGTTTTCTTTTGTGTCCTGTTTTTGAACTAGAATTCCCGCTATACCAACTCTGCTAGCGTCCGTATAAAGTAAAGTTTCTAAATTATTGTCAAATAGTTTCAAAACCGGTTTTGAAATTAAGCTTTCTTTCAACGTATTAAAGGAGATCTGTTGGCTTTCTCCCCAAGCAAACGGGTTGTCTTTTTGTAATAAATCACATAATGATCTAGATTTGAATGCGTAATTTAGAACAAATTTCCGAAAATATCCCGTGAGCCCTAGAAATTGACGTACTTGGTGGACATTTGTAGGCACGGGAAAATCACGCACACAACTTATCTTCCGATTAGTCGGAGTAATTTTTGAGTTTGATATCTCATAACCCAAATATTCAATACTAGTCTGTAAAAAGAAACACTTGGAAATATTCAAGGTTAGCCCGTGTTTTCTTAGCAAGGTTAGAACTTCAATTAATATTTTGATATTTTCCTCAATAGTTTCTGACGGAATCAGTATATCGTCTAAATATACTAAGACCTTTGAAAAACGTAACTGACCCAATACTTCATTAATAGTTCGTTGGAAAACAGCTGGCGCATTAGTAAGCCCAAAAGGTAGTCTGAGGAATTCATAATGCCCGTCTTGCGTTGTAAAAGCAGTGATGGGTATAGAATCAGCGGCCATAGGTATTTGATAATAGCCAGAGTATAAGTCAAGTGTTGTGAAATATTTAAATCCTACCAGGCGGTCTATTTGTGATTCTATTAAGGGCAGTGGATATTTATCTTTGATGGTAATTTTATTTATTCGCCGGTAGTCGATACATAAACGTTTGTCACCTGTTTTCTTAGAAACTAACAAAACAGGACTTGAATAAGGCGAACTAGAATCACGAATAACGCCATTTTGTTTTAGTTCTTGCACCATCTCCCTAATGATACCCCTTTCGCTTTCTGCAAACCTACGAGGTCGGGTGCTTAATGGAACAGTTGTTTCTAAATCGATTCTCATTTCAACACACTTAGCTTTACCTACTTCCATCATACTGTTAGCCAAACAATCTGAATAATCACTTAGAATTTGTTTGAGACCTTTAGTGACCTCGTTATCCGGACCTCTTATATTAAAAGAAATCGGATTATCCACGTTTACTTTTGGTTTTAATTTAAATATCAAGCAATCATCGGACTTATAATAGTGAACATCTGAAAGTTCTGTGAAGTTTTGTCCTATTAATACGTGTACTCCCATAATGCACTTATCAATAATATACATTTTTATTTGTTTTTCTATGCCATCTACGTTTATCTGAACGCTCACTTGTGCCGTTGGCCGTAAACAACAGTCGCCTAACGTGACCAACTCAACTCTCTCTGTCAGATAAATACTTTGCAAAGTCATTTCTTTTACTAACGTTTCAGTAATTAAGCTGCATTCGCTACCGAAATCAATGTAACATTTCACTTCATTATTGTCAATACAAATATTTTTAAAGAATTTATCATTACTAGTAGGACCAACATAATTAACGTGCTTGTAGCGTACTAATTGATTAGATTGACTGTTATTTTGCCGATTCGGACATTTTCTTTGTATATGTCCCACTTCATTACAACCATAACAAGTTTTGCTACTAACAACGGACTTATTCTGTGTAGACACATTGACCTGAGATGTAGTGCTAGATCGTGCATCTATTGTTTTAAAATGAGAAGCTAGTACAGCAGGGTCAATTATACCAGCAACCTCTATAGATAATTTCATCTGTTCATTTCGGATACCGCCTAGAATTAAATTTACCTGATCCTCTGAAGTCAACGATAATTTCAAATCATTTATTAGGGACATTTTCTCGAAAATATACTGGTATAGAGACTGATCAGGCTTAGCCACACACCCTAACATTTTTAATAGTAAACTGTGCAAATCGCGTTTTACTTTAAACATTTCAAGTAGCATTTGTTTCCATTGAGCCCATGTAAAAACATGGCTAGGCAGACCCCGATACCAAATTTCCGCAGGGCCCCTCAATTTACCCAAAGCTAAATGACAAATGACATAATCCTCCCATTTATACAATGTTGCAAACTCATCAATTTGATGTAGCCAATCGATAATATTTTGATGCAAAGGATCGAATTCGTTCACAATATTGTGACTCAATGACAAAAATGCATGGGTATTGGTGTTCCCGGTTCCGCGTATTATATTATTTGTTTGTTCACTTACTTGAACAGTCTGCTCAACTGACCGCCGTTTTCTGTCAGCTTTCCTTTGTTTGTCGCTGTGGTCACTGTGTTTTGAACGCTTGCTCCGGGAACGGTCACGCCTTCTTTTCTCGTGCTCGGACTCGCTATCCGATGAGCTATGATGATGCCTTCTACGCCGCTTTTCTTTTTTTGGCATCGTGGAATTCTTTATCGCACTTCTGATGTTACGAATAAAACAGTGTTGGTTAGAACAGAATATACAATTTATTGTATATTGATAGAAATATAAACTAATGTTAAAAACTCGTGATAAATGATAAATTAAACGGAATCGACTGACGCTGTCAACGGTCTATTCGTCTCTGCCCGTCCAGGCTCAGGTACTCGCTGCCTCCCCTCTCTGGAACGCCTCCGTGGGATTCCCCCGGTTAATTGACGAGTCCCGTGATCGCCAGTTGCCAACCTTAGGACATCCCGTGATTCCAATCCGTAACAGTATGTTTTCGCTACATTACTAGCGCGTCTTGCAAAATATAATAAAAAATAATACACGCAAGGACTCATGATGCATGAATTTATTATTTGATAATAATTATTTCAATCATTTGCAGTTGGTTTGTTAAACAAGTAATTAATCAATCAATCAGGGGGGCGGCACTATTGAGATTTGCCTACGGCGGCAAAAACGCTAGGGCCGGCCCTGAAAGTACTGTAATCGTGCCGAAAAAAAGAGGAAATTCTGAATAATTTAAGACAAATTTCTGTTTTGCTACAATCAATTGTTAGCTGCATGAGCAAATTCTATTTCATCGAGATCGGTCATACTACATTAAAATTAGTAGCCAGGATATGTCAGACATTTTGATTCTAATGACAGTAGGTAGTGTCAAACGCTAATATTTTGATAATACCTAATGGCAATATAATCAAAATATCTATCAAATCCTGGCTAACTCGTTTTATTTCAATGCAGACACAGCTAAACTATTAATTTTATATATAATATGATAAAGTCATGTGCCTGGGACATCAGATTTTTTATTTCGTCTGACTACCCTCCGTTTTCGACATATAGGCATTTCATTAACTGGCTTCCCATAACTGGATTTTTTTACTTTTTAGTACACCATCGATTGACAATTTTTCTTACCATGATTGACCATTTTCAAGTAGCTGTCAATTTTTAATTACGACCGCCATTGATCTTGACCGTTAGCTACCTTTAAAATATGTACGCAATTCCGATTTATCATAGTAAACTGTTGAATACTGGAATTTTTACATTTGACCAGTTTCCGCAATCGAAAAACCTTGATAGACCATATTTTTGAATTTTCAAAATAACTACCAATTTTGAATTACGACGCCTAAGTGATTTTCGCGGTTACCTTTGAAATAGGTACTTACATAATTACTATTTATCATAGTAAAAGGTTGAATATTTGCAATTTGGACTTTTGACCATTTTCCATCTACTGCTCGTGTATAAACTTTATGCCCACAATTTACATCTTTAATTATGTACTCGTAAAATAAAATAAATAATAATGGTCATATCTATTTGTCAAACAGATGTATTGCTGCTATGGTTAGTCGATTACGGAAAGTGATCAAAAGTTCAAATTGCGAATATTCAACTTTTTACTGTGATAAATATTGTTTACATTTCAAAGCAGATTACCTGTCAAGATCACTTTGGCGAGCATAATTAAAAATAGTAAGGATTTTGAAAATTCCAGAATATGGTCAAGCAAGTTGATTCGATTGTGCAAAATAGTCAAACGACAAATATGCGGATATTTGACCTTTTATAATGATAAATCGCAATTACGTGTTTCAAAGGTAACCGTTAAAATCTCAATGATGGTCGTAATTCAAAATTGGAAGCGATTTGAGAAAACCCAAAATATGGTCAATCATGGTCATGCGATTGCGAAAGATGGTCAAACGTCAAAATTGCGGAATGCCTTGAAAGTATTACTAGCAATAATTGAACATGAAAATATAGGATGGGCGGCGACTTTGGATATAAATATCTAGGAAACGGAGGGTGGTCAGCCAATGTAAAAAAAATGCCAAACATGGTCAAACAAATGGTCAATCGATGGTGTAATAAAAATTTGGAAATTCCAACGATGGGGCGCCAGCTTCACGGTAATCCCTATTTTAAAAATGTCTACATCCCGAAAACAAGGTATGTATACATAGTTAAACAAAATAAAAAAAATAGTGAAATATGGTCAAACGATGGTGTAATAATAAATTTAAAATTGCAATGGGTACATAAATACTTGGTAAATCAATAAATACGCAGTAAATACCAAATAACCTCACTTTCCATGGGCGTCCGTGAAGGTTACCTAAGGGTTTTATATCCCTTATCTGGAGTTTTTATAAAATAGTTAATTGTTACCCTAAATATAATTATTTATTATTTTCGGAGCTAAATAGATAGTTAGGTATACATTAGGATTTTCAAAGTTTAGATATTTTAAATATAAAGAAACGCCTTGGCTAAAACACGCCCGCCCGCCCATGACGCGACGACCTGTTTTGTTTACATTCGCGTACCTCGCCCCTTACTTCTTAGGGCGATATGTTTGTTCCAAACAAACCAATACGCTAACTATAGCGTTTGGCTATCCATATCTCTTTATTTATCTGAGACTTGCACTAATTTAACTGCTTTTTCGACCTGGAAACAAACGGTTTGGGTTCTTGTTTTGGTTTTTTGTCCAACAGACGTTTTGGTTATCTTGGTTATACACTTACTGAAACGATTTCAGTTGTTCTGTTTTGACTTTGATCTCGAACACATTAATTTTTCCCATTTACGTGTAACATAAAATAAGTACCTACTCTCGAATTTTCAATAGAACCGTTTCGGTTTTACCAAGGTATTGAATATTTTTGCAAAGGTTGAGATTTCAGTTTCAGTTTTTATACATGTTTTGGTTCGGTTGCGGGTTTTACATCATTAAAAAATCGGTTACAGTATGGGTTTAGTTAATATTTAGTATTGCCCACTTTTACCCGAAAGAAACGATAAAACCCACTTGGGCCCAGTGGGCTGGGTGTTTAAAAAAAAACGTTTTTTTTTTTCAAAGCATGGGTAAATCCCTTGATATATAAATGCAAAAATAATAAATTCCTAAATTATATGAGTAATTATTTAACATACAATAGTCAGCAGCACCAATAGATTAAATACTTGACAAAAGGACCACTTCAGATTACCAAAATATACAAAAAGCAGTACACAAAATTAACTGATATAAAAAGCAGTAATCCGCTGTCTTTTTAAAACATCATGTCGTGTTTATGTATTGGCTAATTTTAAGTAGATAAGTTTAGTACTAAGGAAACCAAATTTATTTTGATTATTACTTCCTGTTAACTACATCAATATTATGATGGGGGAAGAATGTCAATATCTCGGAAACGGTGGATAAATTCAATATCTTGAAATACTTTGAAAGATCTGTAAACCAACCTTCCGAAAATACCTAACTTGATAGCTCTATCGTTACCATTATTGGTATTAAGAAAATACCTAAATGTTAATTTTGTGGTGGAGGTTGACGAAAGACTAATAAATATTTTAAGTTCCAAGGACATGGTAAACAAATGTTCTAATTCGCTGGCTCTGAACAATACAACAAAACACGCCAAGTTACAGGTATACGGTCTAAAAAAGCAAATCTTTTTATCAGATTCCATTACAGATTAAAAACAGAAGGTATCAAAAATTCTACAAGATAAGTTATAAGTTCTACACGTTATCGATGCAATTTTAATTGGGTTTTAATCTATGACAGGATAACAATAAAAACAAGTCAAAAAATTGTTTGTTCGTTGGTATAATATTACAACCGTAGATTTTTTTCAAACATAATATGTCAATAGGACTGGCAGAAAAATTATGCTAGCAAAAATATGAAATTTATATACCTTTATACATAGGCGTATCCAGCTCAAATCGGAACGGGGGGCAGTTGTCTAAATTTAACTTGCTGTATGACAGAAGGGTGCCCATTAGGGTGGTTCACAAAATGCATTGCAAGAATTTTTGTGATTGTATAAAGCAACGATCCCCTCAAACCGTTTCCAACTCCAAAAAAAGTGGACACGTAATTTTTTGTTGTTGAATATTTGACTTTTAACCGTGCTTGTCGAGGCCTTAAATGTACATGGGAAAATGCTTGGGCAGAAGACACTTTTTGGTATTTTTCAAATAATTGTTCGGGGTTTGAGAAAACGAAAGATTACTTAAGAACTTGTTCACTTTCCAAGGAAGAATTTGACATTCTTCAGATAGGTAATTGATCCATCTAATCATTTCAGTCTATTTTTTTCTTATAGAAATTATTAATATAAGTCTAGTGGAATGTTTATAAACATTTGCCAGTTAATTTACATTTGTTTCAAGAAATTGCATTTGTTTAAATAATTCATTCTTCTCGAAAATCAGTCTGTATTCTGTTTTCTCAGTTAGAAATGGCTAGTTTATCATCTTACAGCGACATTGTTCATTAAAACAATTCTTCCTATTGTTTAAACAATTAATTTTATATTCTTTTTCAACTTTCTTCTAATTATGCTAGAAAAGTCAGCTTTTTGTGAAATTAACTCATAAATTTCATGTTCGTGACATCTAACAATCCTATTATCTATATTATCCTACTAAACCCACATTTGATTAGATAAATTCTATTTGCAATTCACGTAAAATTATTTTTTACTTTATCATACGCAGTATGATAAAGTATTGTAATCGTGCCGAAAAAAAAATTGAGATTTTAGCGGAAATAGGTCTTTATGGGTCCCCTGAACATTTTTGACCAAGGTACAAAAAAATGTCTGTGTGTGTGTGTGTGTGTGTGTGTGTGTGTGTGTGTGTGTGTGTGTGTGTGTGTGTGTGTGTGTGTGTGTGTGTGTGTGTGTGTGTGTGTG